>JAIGNY010001067.1:0-34116 GCA_020152595.1 Chiridota heheva
TTTTGCAGAGGAACAAAATCTGAGAATTTCGAAATGATTTACGTAAAGTGGGGCGCAATTTGGTTGAATCACGCCTTATAACAACACATTTTTCGAAAATTGTATGGGCTCGGGAGACAGAGAACTAGTAGACCTTTCGTTTGATATGCAAAAATGTATGTTTATTGTAATTAGCTACCTCTAATTAGCTGTATCCGTAAGGCAATAATTATGTGCACGCTAAGTCAATGAGACTTAAAAACGTCAAAAAGGGAGAAGGGTGGCATCAATGGGTTCAAAACCATTTTCCTCCGTGATGGTTTTGTTCAATAGGGGTTACCAGGCTTTTTAAAAATGTCAAAAATTTGGGATCGGATCTATTTAAATAGACTCAATCAGCCGTTTTTGCAGAGGAACAAAATCTGAGAATTTCGAAATGATTTATGTAAAGTGGGGCGCAATTTGGTTGAATCACGCCTTATAACAACACATTTTTCAAAACATTTATGTGCTCGGGAGACAGAGGACTAGTAGACCTTTCGTTTGATATGCGAAAATGTATGTTTATTGTAATTAGCTACCTCTAATTAGCTGTGTCCGTAAGGCAATAATTATGTGCACACTAAGTCAATGAGACTTTAAAACGTCAAAAAGGGAGAGGGGTGGCATCCAATGGGTTCAAAACCATTTTCCTACGTGACGGTTTTGTTCAATAGGGGGTGAGCAGGCTTTTCAAAATGTCAAAAATTCAGGATCGGATTTATTAAAGTAGACTCAGTCAGCCGTTTTGCTACCTCTAATTAGCTGTATCCGTAAGGCAATAATTATGTGCACGCTAAGTCAATGAGATTTAAAAACGTCAAAAAGGGAGAAGGGTGGCATCCAATGGGTTCAAAACCATTTTCCTCCGTGATGGTTTTGTTCAATAGGGGGGTTACCAGGCTTTTCAAAAATGTCAAAAAATTTGGGATCGGATCTATTCAAATAGACTCAATCAGCCGTTTTGCAGAGGAACAAAATCTGAGAATTTCGAAATGATTTACGTAAAGTGGGGCGCAATTTGGTTGAATCACGCCTTATAACAACACATTTTTCAAAATTTTATGTGCTCGGAAGACAGAGGACTAGTAGACCTTTCGTTTGATATGCGAAAATGTATGTTTGATGTAATTAGCTACCTCTAATTAGCTGTATCCGTAAGGCAATAATTATGTGGACGCTAAGTCAATGAGACTTAAAAACGTCAAAAAGGGAGAAGGGTGGCATCCAATGGGTTCAAAACCATTTTCCTCCGTGATGGTTTTGTTCAATAGGGGGGTTACCAGGCTTTTTAAAAATGTCAAAAAATTTGGGATCGGATCTATTCAAATAGACTCAATCAGCTGTTTTTGCAGAGGAACAAAATCTGAGAATTTCGAAATGATTTACGTAAAGTGGGGCGCAATTTGGTTGAATCACGCCTTATAACAACTTATTTTTCGAAAATGTTATGTGCTCGGAAGACAGAAGACTAGTAGACCTTTCGTTTGATATGCGAAAATGTATGTTTGATGTAATTAGCTACCTCTAATTAGCTGTATCCGTAAGGCAATAATTATGTGCACACTAAGTCAATGAGACTTTAAAACGTCAAAAAGGGAGAGGGTGGCATCAATGGGTTCAAAACCATTTTCCTACGTGACGGTTTTGTTCAATAGGGGTGACCAGGCTTTTCAAAAATGTCAAAAAATTCAGGATCGGATTTATTCAAGTAGACTCAGTCAGCCGTTTTGCTACCTCTAATTAGCTGTATCCGTAAGGCAATAATTATGTGCACGCTAAGTCAATGAGACTTAAAAACGTCAAAAAGGGAGAAGGGTGGCATCCAATGGGTTCAAAACCATTTTCCTCCGTGACGGTTTTGTTCAATAGGGGTTACCAGGCTTTTCAAAAATGTCAACAAATTTGGGATCGGATCTATTCAAATAGACTCAATCAGCCGTTTTTGCAGAGGAACAAAATCTGAGAATTTCGAAATGATTTACGTAAAGTGGGGCGCAATTTGGTTGAATCACGCCTTATAACAACACATTTTTCGAAAATTTTATGTGCTCGGGAGACAGAGGACTAGTAGACCTTTCATTTGATATGCGAAAATGTATGTTTATTGTAATTAGCTACCTCTAATTAGCTGTATCCGTAAGGCAATAATTATGTGGACACTAAGTCAATGAGACTTAAAACGTCAAAAAGGGAGAGGGGTGGCATCCAATGGGTTCAAAACCATTTCCCTACGTGACGGTTTTGTTCAATAGGGGTGACCAGGCTTTTCAAAAATGTCAAAAATTCAGGATCGGATTTATTCAAGTAGACTCAGTCAGCCGTTTTGCTACCTCTAATTAGCTGTATCCGTAAGGCAATAATTATGTGCAAGCTAAGTCAATGAGACTTAAAAACGTCAAAAAGGGAGAAGGGTGGCATCCAATGGGTTCAAACCATTTTCCTCCGTGACGGTTTTGTTCAATAGGGGGTAACTAGGCTTTTTAAAAATGTTAAAAAATTCAGGATCGGATTTATTCAAGTAGACTCAGTCAGCCGTTTTGCTACCTCTAATTAGCTGTATCCGTAAGGCAATAATTATGTGCACGCTAAGTCAATGAGACTTAAAAACGTCAAAAGGGAGAAGGGTGGCATCCAATGGGTTCAAAACCATTTTCCTCCGTGATGGTTTTGTTCAATAGGGGTTACCAGGCTTTTTAAAAATGTCAAAAATTTGGGATCGGATCTATTCAAATAGACTCAATCAGCCGTTTTGCAGAGGAACAAAATCTGAGAATTTCGAAATGATTTACGTAAAGTGGGGCGCAATTTGGTTGAATCACGCCTTATAACAACACATTTTTCAAAAATTTTATGTGCTCGGGAGACAGAGGACTAGTAGACCTTTCGTTTGATATGCGAAAATGTATGTTTATTGTAATTAGCTACCTCTAATTAGCTGTATCCGTAAGGCAATAATTATGTGGACACTAAGTCAATGAGACTTAAAAACGTCAAAAAGGGAGAGGGGTGGCATCCAATGGGTTCAAAACCATTTTCCTACGTGACGGTTTTGTTCAATAGGGGGGTGAGCAGGCTTTTCAAAAATGTCAAAAAATTCAGGATCGGATTTATTCAAGTAGACTCAGTCAGCCGTTTTGCTACCTCTAATTAGCTGTATCCGTAAGGCAATAATTATGTGCACGCTAAGTCAATGAGATTTAAAAACGTCAAAAAGGGAGAAGGGTGGCATCCAATGGGTTCAAAACCATTTTCCTCCGTGATGGTTTTGTTCAATAGGGGTTACCAGGCTTTTCAAAAATGTCAAAAATTTGGGATCGGATCTATTCAAATAGACTCAATCAGCCGTTTTGCAGAGGAACAAAATCTGAGAATTTCGAAATGATTTACGTAAAGTGGGGCGCAATTTGGTTGAATCACGCCTTATAACAACACATTTTTCAAAAATTTTATGTGCTCGGAAGACAGAGGACTAGTAGACCTTTCGTTTGATATGCGAAAATGTATGTTTATTGTAATTAGCTACCTCTAATTAGCTGTATCCGTAAGGCAATAATTATGTGCACACTAAGTCAATGAGACTTAAAAACGTCAAAAAGGGAGAAGGGTGGCATCCAATGGGTTCAAAACCATTTTCCTCCGTGACAGTTTTGTTCAATAGGGGTGACCAGGCTTTTCAAAAATGTCAAAAAAAATTTGGGATCGGATTCTATTCAAATAGACTCAATCAGCCGTTTTTGCAGAGGAACAAAATCTAAGAATATTGAAATGATTTACGTAAAGTGGGGCGCAATTTTGTTGAATCACGCCTTATAACAACACATTTTTCAAAATGTTATGTGCTCGAAAGACAGAGGACTAGTAGACCTTTCGTTTGATATGCGAAAATGTATATTTGATGTAATTAGCTACCTCTAATTAGCTGTATCCGTAAGGCAATAATTATGTGCACGCTAAGTCAATGAGACTTAAAAACGTCAAAAAGGGAGAAGGGTGGCATCCAATGGGTTCAAAACCATTTTCCTCCGTGACAGTTTTGTTCAATAGGGGGGTTACCAGGCTTTTTTTTAAATGTCAAAAAATTTGGGATCGGATCTATTCAAATAGACTCAATCAGCCGTTTTTGCAGAGGAACAAAATCTAAGAATATTGAAATGATTTACGTAAAGTGGGGCGCAATTTGGTTGAATCACGCCTTATAACAACACATTTTTCAAAATGTTATGTGCTCGAAAGACAGAGGACTAGTAGACCTTTCGTTTGATATGCGAAAATGTATATTTGATGTAATTAGCTACCTCTAATTAGCTGTATCCGTAAGGCAATAATTATGTGCACGCTAAGTCAATGAGACTTAAAAACGTCAAAAAGGGAGAAGGGTGGCATCCAATGGGTTCAAAACCATTTTCCTCCGTGATGGTTTTGTTCAATAGGGGGGTTACCAGGCTTTTTAAAAATGTCAAAAAATTTGGGATCGGATCTATTCAAATAGACTGAATCAGCCGTTTTTGCAGAGGAACAAAATCTGAGAATTTCGAAATGATTTACGTAAAGTGGGGCGCAATTTGGTTGAATCACGCCTTATAACAACACATTTTTCAAAAATTTTATGTGCTCGGGAGACAGAGGACTAGTAGACCTTTCGTTTGATATGCGAAAATGTATGTTTATTGTAATTAGCTACCTCTAATTAGCTGTATCCGTAAGGCAATAATTATGTGGACACTAAGTCAATGAGACTTAAAAACGTCAAAAAGGGAGAGGGGTGGCATCCAATGGGTTCAAAACCATTTTCCTACGTGACGGTTTTGTTCAATAGGGGTGACCAGGCTTTTCAAAAATGTCAAAAATTCAGGATCGGATTTATTCAAGTAGACTCAGTCAGCCGTTTTGCTACCTCTAATTAGCTGTATCCGTAAGGCAATAATTATGTGCACGCTAAGTCAATGAGACTTAAAAACGTCAAAAAGGGAGAAGGGTGGCATCCAATGGGTTCAAACCCATTTTCCTCCGTGACGGTTTTGTTCAATAGGGGGGTAACTAGGCTTTTTAAAAATGTTAAAAAATTAAGGATCGGATTTATTCAAGTAGACTCAGTCAGCCGTTTTGCTACCTCTAATTAGCTGTATCCGTAAGGCAATAATTATGTGCACGCTAAGTCAATGAGACTTAAAAACGTCAAAAAGGGAGAAGGGTGGCATCCAATGGGTTCAAAACCATTTTCCTCCGTGATGGTTTTGTTCAATAGGGGGGTTACCAGGCTTTTTAAAAATGTCAAAAAATTTGGGATCGGATCTATTCAAATAGACTCAATCAGCCGTTTTTGCAGAGGAACAAAATCTGAGAATTTCGAAATGATTTACGTAAAGTGGGGCGCAATTTGGTTGAATCACGCCTTATAACAACACATTTTTCGAAAATGTTATGTGCTCGGAAGACAGAGGACTAGTAGACCTTTCGTTTGATATGCGAAAATGTATGTTTATTGTAATTAGCTACCTCTAATTAGCTGTATCCGTAAGGCAATAATTATGTGCACGCTAAGTCAATGAGACTTAAAAACGTCAAAAAGGGAGAAGGGTGGCATCCAATGGGTTCAAAACCATTTTCCTCCGTGAAGGTTTTGTTCAATAGGGGGGTTACCAGGCTTTTCAAAAATGTCAAAAAATTTGGGATCGGATCTATTCAAATAGACTTAATCAGCCGTTTTTGCAGAGGAACAAAATTTAAGAATTTCGAAATGATTTACGTAAAGTGGGGCGCAATTTGGTTGAATCACGCCTTATAACAACACATTTTTCGAAAATTGTATGTGCTCGGGAGACAGAGGACTAGTAGACCTTTCGTCTGATATGCGAAAATGTATGTTTATTGTAATTAGCTACCTCTAATTAGCTGTATCCGTAAGGCAATAATTATGTGCACACTAAGTCAATGAGACTTAAAAACGTCAAAAAGGGAGATCCAATGGGTTCAAAACCATTTTCCTCCGTGACGGTTTTGTTCAATAGGGGTTACCAGGCTTTTCAAAAATGTCAAAAAATTTGGGATCGGATTTATTCAAATAGACTCAATCAGCCGTTTTGCAGAGGAACAAAATCTGAGAATTTCGAAATGATTTACGTAAAGTGGGGCGCAATTTGGTTGAATCACGCCTTATAACAACACATTTTTCGAAAATGTTATGTGTCGGGAGACAGAGGACTAGTAGACCTTTCGTTTGATATGCGAAAATGTATGTTTATTGTAATTAGCTACCTCTAATTAGCTGTATCCGTAAGGCAATAATTATGTGCACACTAAGTCAATGAGACTTAAAACGTCAAAAAGGGAGAGGGGTGGCATCCAATGGGTTCAAAACCATTTTCCTACGTGACGGTTTTGTTCAATAGGGGGGTGACCAGGCTTTTCAAAAATGTCAAAAAATTCAGGATCGGATTTATTCAAGTAGACTCAGTCAGCCGTTTTGCTACCTCTAATTAGCTGTATCCGTAAGGCAATAATTATGTGCACGCTAAGTCAATGAGACTTAAAAACGTCAAAAAGGGAGAAGGGTGGCATCCAATGGGTTCAAAACCATTTTCCTCCGTGATGGTTTTGTTCAATAGGGGGGTTACCAGGCTTTTTAAAAATGTCAAAAAATTTGGGATCGGATCTATTCAAATAGACTCAATCAGCCGTTTTTGCAGAGGAACAAAATCTGAGAATTTCGAAATGATTTATGTAAAGTGGGGCGCAATTTGGTTGAATCACGCCTTATAACAACACATGTTTCAAAATGTTATGTGCTCGGAAGACAGAGGACTAGTAGACCTTTCGTTTGATATGCGAAAATGTATTTTATTGTAATTAGCTACCTCTAATTAGCTGTATCCGTAAGGCAATAATTATGTGCACACTAAGTCAATGAGACTTTAAAACGTCAAAAAGGGAGAGGGTGGCATCCAATGGGTTCAAAACCATTTTCCTACGTGACGGTTTTGTTCAATAGGGGGTGACCAGGCTTTTCAAAAATGTCAAAAATTCAGGATCGGATTTATTCAAGTAGACTCAGTCAGCCGTTTTGCTACCTCTAATTAGCTGTATCCGTAAGGCAATAATTATGTGCACGCTAAGTCAATGAGACTTAAAAACGTCAAAAAGGGAGAAGGGTGGCATCCAATGGGTTCAAAACCATTTTCCTCCGTGACGGTTTTGTTCAATAGGGGGGTTACCAGGCTTTTCAAAAATGTCAAAAAATTTGGGATCGGATTTATTCAAATAGACTCAATCAGCCGTTTTTGCAGAGGAACAAAATCTGAGAATTTTGAAATGATTTACGTAAAGTGGGGCGCAATTTGGTTGAATCATGCCTTATAACAACACATTTTCCGAAAATGTTATGTGCTCGGGAGACAGAGGACTAGTAGACCTTTCGTTTGATATGCGAAAATGTATGTTTATTGTAATTAGCTACCTCTAATTAGCTGTGTCCTAAGTCAAAGGCAATAATTATGACCAGGTCAAAAATGTCAAAAATTCAGGATCGGATTTATTCAAGTAGACTCAGTCACGTTTTGTCTAAGTCAAGTGAGACTTAAAAACGTCAAAAAGGGAGAGGGTGGCATCCAATGGGTTCAAAACCATTTTCCTCCGTGACGGTTTTGTTCAATAGGGGGGTTACCAGGCTTTTCAAAAATGTCAAAAAATTCAGGATCGGATTTATTCAAATAGACTCAATCAGCCGTTTTTGCAGAGGAACAAAATCTGAGAATTTCGAAATGATTTACGTAAAGTGGGGCGCAATTTGGTTGAATCACGCCTTATAACAACACATTTTTCGAAAATGTTATGTGCTCGGGAGACAGAGGACTAGTAGACCTTTCGTTTGATATGCGAAAATGTATGTTTATTGTAATTAGCTACCTCTAATTAGCTGTATCCGTAAGGCAATAATTATGTGCACGCTAAGTCAATGAGACTTAAAAACGTCAAAAAGGGAGAAGGGTGGCATCCAATGGGTTCAAAACCATTTTCCTACGTGACGGTTTTGTTCAATAGGGGGGTGACCAGGCTTTTCAAAAATGTCAAAAATTCAGGATCGGATTTATTCAAGTAGACTCAGTCAGCCGTTTTGCTACCTCTAATTAGCTGTATCCGTAAGGCAATAATTATGTGCACGCTAAGTCAATGAGACTTAAAAACGTCAAAAAGGGAGAAGGGTGGCATCCAATGGGTTCAAAACCATTTTCCTCCGTGATGGTTTTGTTCAATAGGGGTGGTACCAGGCTTTTCAAAAATGTCAAAAAATTTGGGATCGGATTTATTCAAATAGACTCAATCAGCCGTTTTTGCAGAGGAACAAAATCTGAGAATTTCGAAATGATTTACGTAAAGTGGGGCGCAATTTGGTTGAATCACGCCTTATAACAACACATTTTTCGAAAATGTTATGTGCTCGGGAGACAGAGGACTAGTAAGACCTTTCGTTTGATATGCGAAAATGTATGTTTATTGTAATTAGCTACCTCTAATTAGCTGTATCCGTAAGGCAATAATTATGTGCACACTAAGTCAATGAGACTTTAAAACGTCAAAAAGGGAGAGGGGTGGCATCCAATGGGTTCAAAACCATTTTCCTACGTGACGGTTTTGTTCAATAGGGGGGTGACCAGGCTTTTCAAAAATGTCAAAAAATTCAGGATCGGATTTATTCAAGTAGACTCAGTCAGCCGTTTTGCTACCTCTAATTAGCTGTATCCGTAAGGCAATAATTATGTGCACGCTAAGTCAATGAGACTTAAAAACGTCAAAAAGGGAGAAGGGTGGCATCCAATGGGTTCAAAACCATTTTCCTCCGTGACGGTTTTGTTCAATAGGGGGTTACCAGGCTTTTCAAAAATGTCAAAAATTTGGGATCGGATTTATTCAAATAGACTCAATCAGCCGTTTTTGCAGAGGAACAAAATCTGAGAATTTCGAAATGATTTACGTAAAGTGGGGCGCAATTTGGTTGAATCACGCCTTATAACAACACATTTTTCGAAAATTTTATGTGCTCGGGAGACAGAGGACTAGTAGACCTTTCGTTTGATATGCGAAAATGTATGTTTATTGTAATTAGCTACCTCTAATTAGCTGTATCCGTAAGGCAATAATTATGTGCACACTAAGTCAATGAGACTTTAAAACGTCAAAAAGGGAGAGGGGTGGCATCCAATGGGTTCAAAACCATTTTCCTACGTGACGGTTTTGTTCAATAGGGGTGACCAGGCTTTTCAAAAATGTCAAAAATTCAGGATCGGATTTATTCAAGTAGACTCAGTCAGCCGTTTTGCTACCTCTAATTAGCTGTATCCGTAAGGCAATAATTATGTGCACGCTAAGTCAATGAGACTTAAAAACGTCAAAAAGGGAGAAGGGTGGCATCCAATGGGTTCAAAACCATTTTCCTCCGTGACGGTTTTGTTCAATAGGGGTTACCAGGCTTTTCAAAAATGTCAAAAATTTGGGATCGGATTTATTCAAATAGACTCAATCAGCCGTTTTTGCAGAGGAACAAAATCTGAGAATTTCGAAATGATTTACGTAAAGTGGGGCGCAATTTGGTTGAATCACGCCTTATAACAACACATTTTTCGAAAATTTTATGTGCTCGGGAGACAGAGGACTAGTAGACCTTTCGTTTGATATGCGAAAATGTATGTTTATTGTAATTAGCTACCTCTAATTAGCTGTATCCGTAAGGCAATAATTATGTGCACACTAAGTCAATGAGACTTTAAAACGTCAAAAAGGAGAGGGGTGGCATCCAATGGGTTCAAAACCATTTTCCTACGTGACGGTTTTGTTCAATAGGGGTGACCAGGCTTTTCAAAAATGTCAAAAAATTCAGGATCGGATTTATTCAAGTAGACTCAGTCAGCCGTTTTGCTACCTCTAATTAGCTGTATCCGTAAGGCAATAATTATGTGCACGCTAAGTCAATGAGACTTAAAAACGTCAAAAAGGGAAAAGGGTGGCATCCAATGGGTTCAAAACCATTTTCCTCCGTGACGGTTTTGTTCAATAGGGGGGTTACCAGGCTTTTCAAAAATGTCAAAAATTTGGGATCGGATCTATTCAAATAGACTCAATCAGCCGTTTTTGCAGAGGAACAAAATCTGAGAATTTTGAAATGATTTACGTAAAGTGGGGCGCAATTTGGTTGAATCACGCCTTATAACAACACATTTTTCGAAAATGTTATGTGCTCGGGAGACAGAGGACTAGTAGACCTTTCGTTTGATATGCGAAAATGTATGTTTATTGTAATTAGCTACCTCTAATTAGCTGTATCCGTAAGGCAATAATTATGTGCACACTAAGTCAATGAGACTTTAAAACGTCAAAAAGGGAGAGGGTGGCATCCAATGGGTTCAAAACCATTTTCCTACGTGACGGTTTTGTTCAATAGGGGTGACCAGGCTTTTCAAAAATGTCAAAAATTCAGGATCGGATTTATTCAAGTAGACTCAGTCAGCCGTTTTGCTACCTCTAATTAGCTGTATCCGTAAGGCAATAATTATGTGCACGCTAAGTCAATGAGACTTAAAAACGTCAAAAAGGGAGAAGGGTGGCATCCAATGGGTTCAAAACCATTTTCCTCCGTGACGGTTTTGTTCAATAGGGGTTACCAGGCTTTTCAAAAATGTCAAAAAATTTGGGATCGGATCTATTCAAATAGACTCAATCAGCCGTTTTTGCAGAGGAACAAAATCTGAGAATTTCGAAATGATTTACGTAAAGTGGGGCGCAATTTGGTTGAATCACGCCTTATAACAACACATTTTTCGAAAAATGTTATGTGCTCGGGAGACAGAGGACTAGTAGACCTTTCGTTTGATATGCGAAAATGTATGTTTATTGTAATTAGCTACCTCTAATTAGCTGTATCCGTAAGGCAATAATTATGTGCACACTAAGTCAATGAGACTTTAAAACGTCAAAAAGGGAGAGGGGTGGCATCCAATGGGTTCAAAACCATTTTCCTACGTGACGGTTTTGTTCAATAGGGGGGTGACCAGGCTTTTCAAAAATGTCAAAAAATTCAGGATCGGATTTATTCAAGTAGACTCAGTCAGCCGTTTTGCTACCTCTAATTAGCTGTATCCGTAAGGCAATAATTATGTGCACGCTAAGTCAATGAGACTTAAAAACGTCAAAAAGGGAGAAGGGTGGCATCCAATGGGTTCAAAACCATTTTCCTCCGTGACGGTTTTGTTCAATAGGGGGTTACCAGGCTTTTCAAAAATGTCAAAAATTTGGGATCGGATTTATTCAAATAGACTCAATCAGCCGTTTTTGCAGAGGAACAAAATCTGAGAATTTCGAAATGATTTACGTAAAGTGGGGCGCAATTTGGTTGAATCACGCCTTATAACAACACATTTTTCGAAAATTTTTATGTGCTCGGGAGACAGAGGACTAGTAGACCTTTCGTTTGATATGCGAAAATGTATGTTTATTGTAATTAGCTACCTCTAATTAGCTGTATCCGTAAGGCAATAATTATGTGCACACTAAGTCAATGAGACTTTAAAACGTCAAAAAGGGAGAGGGTGGCATCCAATGGGTTCAAAACCATTTTCCTACGTGACGGTTTTGTTCAATAGGGGTGACCAGGCTTTTCAAAAATGTCAAAAAATTCAGGATCGGATTTATTCAAGTAGACTCAGTCAGCCGTTTTGCTACCTCTAATTAGCTGTATCCGTAAGGCAATAATTATGTGCACGCTAAGTCAATGAGACTTAAAAACGTCAAAAAGGGAAGGGTGGCATCCAATGGGTTCAAAACCATTTTCCTCCGTGACGGTTTTGTTCAATAGGGGTTACCAGGCTTTTCAAAAATGTCAAAAAATTTGGGATCGGATCTATTCAAATAGACTCAATCAGCCGTTTTTGCAGAGGAACAAAATCTGAGAATTTCGAAATGATTTACGTAAAGTGGGGCGCAATTTGGTTGAATCACGCCTTATAACAACACATTTTTCGAAAATGTTATGTGCTCGGGAGACAGAGGACTAGTAGACCTTTCGTTTGATATGCGAAAATGTATGTTTATTGTAATTAGCTACCTCTAATTAGCTGTATCCGTAAGGCAATAATTATGTGCACACTAAGTCAATGAGACTTTAAAACGTCAAAAAGGGAGAGGGTGGGTGGCATCCAATGGGTTCAAAACCATTTTCCTACGTGACGGTTTTGTTCAATAGGGGTGACCAGGCTTTTCAAAAATGTCAAAAATTCAGGATCGGATTTATTCAAGTAGACTCAGTCAGCCGTTTTGCTACCTCTAATTAGCTGTATCCGTAAGGCAATAATTATGTGCACGCTAAGTCAATGAGACTTAAAAACGTCAAAAAGGGAGAAGGGTGGCATCCAATGGGTTCAAAACCATTTTCCTCCGTGACGGTTTTGTTCAATAGGGGTTACCAGGCTTTTCAAAAATGTCAAAAAATTTGGGATCGGATTTATTCAAATAGACTCAATCAGCCGTTTTTGCAGAGGAACAAAATCTGAGAATTTCGAAATGATTTACGTAAAGTGGGGCGCAATTTGGTTGAATCACGCCTTATAACAACACATTTTTCGAAAATGTTATGTGCTCGGGAGACAGAGGACTAGTAGACCTTTCGTTTGATATGCGAAAATGTATGTTTATTGTAATTAGCTACCTCTAATTAGCTGTATCCGTAAGGCAATAATTATGTGCACACTAAGTCAATGAGACTTTAAAACGTCAAAAAGGGAGAGGGGTGGCATCCAATGGGTTCAAAACCATTTTCCTACGTGACGGTTTTGTTCAATAGGGGGGTGACCAGGCTTTTCAAAAATGTCAAAAAATTCAGGATCGGATTTATTCAAGTAGACTCAGTCAGCCGTTTTGCTACCTCTAATTAGCTGTATCCGTAAGGCAATAATTATGTGCACGCTAAGTCAATGAGACTTAAAAACGTCAAAAAGGGAGAAGGGTGGCATCCAATGGGTTCAAAACCATTTTCCTCCGTGACGGTTTTGTTCAATAGGGGTTACCAGGCTTTTCAAAAATGTCAAAAAATTTGGGATCGGATCTATTCAAATAGACTCAATCAGCCGTTTTTGCAGAGGAACAAAATCTGAGAATTTCGAAATGATTTACGTAAAGTGGGGCGCAATTTGGTTGAATCACGCCTTATAACAACACATTTTTCGAAAATGTTATGTGCTCGGGAGACAGAGGACTAGTAGACCTTTCGTTTGATATGCGAAAATGTATGTTTATTGTAATTAGCTACCTCTAATTAGCTGTATCCGTAAGGCAATAATTATGTGCACACTAAGTCAATGAGACTTTAAAACGTCAAAAAGGGAGAGGGGTGGCATCCAATGGGTTCAAAACCATTTTCCTACGTGACGGTTTTGTTCAATAGGGGTGACCAGGCTTTTCAAAAATGTCAAAAATTCAGGATCGGATTTATTCAAGTAGACTCAGTCAGCCGTTTTGCTACCTCTAATTAGCTGTATCCGTAAGGCAATAATTATGTGCACGCTAAGTCAATGAGACTTAAAAACGTCAAAAGGGAGAAGGGTGGCATCCAATGGGTTCAAAACCATTTTCCTCCGTGACGGTTTTGTTCAATAGGGGTTACCAGGCTTTTCAAAAATGTCAAAAAATTTGGGATCGGATTTATTCAAATAGACTCAATCAGCCGTTTTTGCAGAGGAACAAAATCTGAGAATTTCGAAATGATTTACGTAAAGTGGGGCGCAATTTGGTTGAATCACGCCTTATAACAACACATTTTTCGAAAATGTTATGTGCTCGGGAGACAGAGGACTAGTAGACCTTTCGTTTGATATGCGAAAATGTATGTTTATTGTAATTAGCTACCTCTAATTAGCTGTATCCGTAAGGCAATAATTATGTGCACACTAAGTCAATGAGACTTTAAAACGTCAAAAAGGGAGAGGGGTGGCATCCAATGGGTTCAAAACCATTTTCCTACGTGACGGTTTTGTTCAATAGGGGTGACCAGGCTTTTCAAAAATGTCAAAAATTCAGGATCGGATTTATTCAAGTAGACTCAGTCAGCCGTTTTGCTACCTCTAATTAGCTGTATCCGTAAGGCAATAATTATGTGCACGCTAAGTCAATGAGACTTAAAAACGTCAAAAAGGGAGAAGGGTGGCATCCAATGGGTTCAAAACCATTTCCTCCGTGACGGTTTTGTTCAATAGGGGTTACAGGCTTTTCAAAAATGTCAAAAAATTTGGGATCGGATTTATTCAAATAGACTCAATCAGCCGTTTTTGCAGAGGAACAAAATCTGAGAATTTCGAAATGATTTACGTAAAGTGGGGCGCAATTTGGTTGAATCACGCCTTATAACAACACATTTTTCGAAAATGTTATGTGCTCGGGAGACAGAGGACTAGTAGACCTTTCGTTTGATATGCGAAAATGTATGTTTATTGTAATTAGCTACCTCTAATTAGCTGTATCCGTAAGGCAATAATTATGTGCACACTAAGTCAATGAGACTTTAAAACGTCAAAAAGGGAGAGGGGTGGCATCCAATGGGTTCAAAACCATTTTCCTACGTGACGGTTTTGTTCAATAGGGGGGTGACCAGGCTTTTCAAAAATGTCAAAAAATTCAGGATCGGATTTATTCAAGTAGACTCAGTCAGCCGTTTTGCTACCTCTAATTAGCTGTATCCGTAAGGCAATAATTATGTGCACGCTAAGTCAATGAGACTTAAAAACGTCAAAAAGGGAGAAGGGTGGCATCCAATGGGTTCAAAACCATTTTCCTCCGTGACGGTTTTGTTCAATAGGGGTTACCAGGCTTTTCAAAAATGTCAAAAAATTTGGGATCGGATTTATTCAAATAGACTCAATCAGCCGTTTTTGCAGAGGAACAAAATCTGAGAATTTCGAAATGATTTACGTAAAGTGGGGCGCAATTTGGTTGAATCACGCCTTATAACAACACATTTTTCGAAAATGTTATGTGCTCGGGAGACAGAGGACTAGTAGACCTTTCGTTTGATATGCGAAAATGTATGTTTATTGTAATTAGCTACCTCTAATTAGCTGTATCCGTAAGGCAATAATTATGTGCACACTAAGTCAATGAGACTTTAAAACGTCAAAAAGGGAGAGGGGTGGCATCCAATGGGTTCAAAACCATTTTCCTACGTGACGGTTTTGTTCAATAGGGGGTGACCAGGCTTTTCAAAAATGTCAAAAATTCAGGATCGGATTTATTCAAGTAGACTCAGTCAGCCGTTTTGCTACCTCTAATTAGCTGTATCCGTAAGGCAATAATTATGTGCACGCTAAGTCAATGAGACTTAAAACGTCAAAAAGGGAGAAGGGTGGCATCCAATGGGTTCAAAACCATTTTCCTCCGTGACGGTTTTGTTCAATAGGGGTTACCAGGCTTTTCAAAAATGTCAAAAATTTGGGATCGGATTTATTCAAATAGACTCAATCAGCCGTTTTTGCAGAGGAACAAAATCTGAGAATTTCGAAATGATTTACGTAAAGTGGGGCGCAATTTGGTTGAATCACGCCTTATAACAACACATTTTTCGAAAATGTTATGTGCTCGGGAGACAGAGGACTAGTAGACCTTTCGTTTGATATGCGAAAATGTATGTTTATTGTAATTAGCTACCTCTAATTAGCTGTATCCGTAAGGCAATAATTATGTGCACACTAAGTCAATGAGACTTTAAAACGTCAAAAAGGGAGAGGGGTGGCATCCAATGGGTTCAAAACCATTTTCCTACGTGACGGTTTTGTTCAATAGGGGGTGACCAGGCTTTTCAAAAATGTCAAAAATTCAGGATCGGATTTATTCAAGTAGACTCAGTCAGCCGTTTTGCTACCTCTAATTAGCTGTATCCGTAAGGCAATAATTATGTGCACGCTAAGTCAATGAGACTTAAAAACGTCAAAAAGGGAGAAGGGTGGCATCCAATGGGTTCAAAACCATTTTCCTCCGTGACGGTTTTGTTCAATAGGGGTTACCAGGCTTTTCAAAAATGTCAAAAAATTTGGGATCGGATCTATTCAAATAGACTCAATCAGCCGTTTTTGCAGAGGAACAAAATCTGAGAATTTCTGAAATGATTTACGTAAAGTGGGGCGCAATTTGGTTGAATCACGCCTTATAACAACACATTTTTCGAAAATTTATGTGCTCGGGAGACAGAGGACTAGTAGACCTTTCGTTTGATATGCGAAAATGTATGTTTATTGTAATTAGCTACCTCTAATTAGCTGTATCCGTAAGGCAATAATTATGTGCACACTAAGTCAATGAGACTTTAAAACGTCAAAAAGGGAGAGGGGTGGCATCCAATGGGTTCAAAACCATTTTCCTACGTGACGGTTTTGTTCAATAGGGGTGACCAGGCTTTTCAAAAATGTCAAAAATTCAGGATCGGATTTATTCAAGTAGACTCAGTCAGCCGTTTTGCTACCTCTAATTAGCTGTATCCGTAAGGCAATAAGGCAATAATTATGTGCACGCTAAGTCAATGAGACTTAAAAACGTCAAAAAGGGAGAAGGGTGGCATCCAATGGGTTCAAAACCATTTTCCTCCGTGACGGTTTTGTTCAATAGGGGTTACCAGGCTTTTCAAAAATGTCAAAAATTTGGGATCGGATTTATTCAAATAGACTCAATCAGCCGTTTTTGCAGAGGAACAAAATCTGAGAATTTCGAAATGATTTACGTAAAGTGGGGCGCAATTTGGTTGAATCACGCCTTATAACAACACATTTTTCGAAAAATTTATTTGCTCGGGAGACAGAGGACTAGTAGACCTTTTGTTTGATATGCGAAAATGTATGTTTATTGTAATTAGCTACCTCTAATTAGCTGTATCCGTAAGGCAATAATTATGTGCACACTAAGTCAATGAGACTTTAAAACGTCAAAAGGGAGAGGGGTGGCATCCAATGGGTTCAAAACCATTTTCCTACGTGACGGTTTTGTTCAATAGGGGTGACCAGGCTTTTCAAAAATGTCAAAAATTCAGGATCGGATTTATTCAAGTAGACTCAGTCAGCCGTTTTGCTACCTCTAATTAGCTGTATCCGTAAGGCAATAATTATGTGCACGCTAAGTCAATGAGACTTAAAAACGTCAAAAAGGGAGAAGGGTGGCATCCAATGGGTTCAAAACCATTTTCCTCCGTGACGGTTTTGTTCAATAGGGGTTACCAGGCTTTTCAAAAATGTCAAAAAATTTGGGATCGGATCTATTCAAATAGACTCAATCAGCCGTTTTTGCAGAGGAACAAAATCTGAGAATTTCTGAAATGATTTACGTAAAGTGGGGCGCAATTTGGTTGAATCACGCCTTATAACAAACACATTTTTCGAAAAATGTTATGTGCTCGGGAGACAGAGGACTAGTAGACCTTTCGTTTGATATGCGAAAATGTATGTTTATTGTAATTAGCTACCTCTAATTAGCTGTATCCGTAAGGCAATAATTATGCACTAAGTCAATGAGACTTTAAAACGTCAAAAGGGAGAGGGGTGGCATCCAATGGGTTCAAAACCATTTTCCTACGTGACGGTTTTGTTCAATAGGGGGTGACCAGGCGGATTTTTCAAAAAATGTCAAAAATTCAGGATCGGATTTATTCAAGTAGACTCAGTCAGCCGTTTTGCTACCTCTAATTCTAATTAGCTGTATCCGTAAGGCAATAATTATGTGCACGCTAAGTCAATGAGACTTAAAACGTCAAAAAGGGAGAAGGGTGGCATCCAATGGGTTCAAAACCATTTTCCTCCGTGACGGTTTTGTTCAATAGGGGTTACCAGGCTTTTCAAAAATGTCAAAAATTTGGGATCGGATTTATTCAAATAGACTCAATCAGCCGTTTTTGCAGAGGGACAAAATCTGAGAATTTCGAAATGATTTACGTAAAGTGGGGCGCAATTTGGTTGAATCACGCCTTATAACAACACATTTTTCGTAAAAAATGTTATGTGCTCGGGAGACAGAGGACTAGTAGACCTTTCGTTTGATATGCGAAAATGTATGTTTATTGTAATTAGCTACCTCTAATTAGCTGTATCCGTAAGGCAATAATTATGTGCACACTAAGTCAATGAGACTTTAAAACGTCAAAAAGGGAGAGGGGTGGCATCCAATGGGTTCAAAACCATTTTCCTACGTGACGGTTTTGTTCAATAGGGGTGACCAGGCTTTTCAAAAATGTCAAAAATTCAGGATCGGATTTATTCAAGTAGACTCAGTCAGCCGTTTTGCTACCTCTAATTAGCTGTATCCGTAAGGCAATAATTATGTGCACGCTAAGTCAATGAGACTTAAAAACGTCAAAAAGGGAGAAGGGTGGCATCCAATGGGTTCAAAACCATTTTCCTCCGTGACGGTTTTGTTCAATAGGGGTTACCAGGCTTTTCAAAAATGTCAAAAATTTGGGATCGGATTTATTCAAATAGACTCAATCAGCCGTTTTTGCAGAGGAACAAAATCTGAGAATTTCTGAAATGATTTACGTAAAGTGGGGCGCAATTTGGTTGAATCACGCCTTATAACAACACATTTTTCGAAAATGTTATGTGCTCGGGAGACAGAGGACTAGTAGACCTTTCGTTTGATATGCGAAAATGTATGTTTATTGTAATTAGCTACCTCTAATTAGCTGTATCCGTAAGGCAATAATTATGTGCACACTAAGTCAATGAGACTTAAAACGTCAAAAAGGGAGAGGGGTGGCATCCAATGGGTTCAAAACCATTTTCCTACGTGACGGTTTTGTTCAATAGGGGTGACCAGGCTTTTCAAAAATGTCAAAAAATTCAGGATCGGATTTATTCAAGTAGACTCGTCAGCCGTTTTGCTACCTCTAATTAGCTGTATCCGTAAGGCAATAATTATGTGCACGCTAAGTCAATGAGACTTAAAAACGTCAAAAAGGGAGAAGGGTGGCATCCAATGGGTTCAAAACCATTTTCCTCCGTGACGGTTTTGTTCAATAGGGGTTACCAGGCTTTTCAAAAATGTCAAAAAATTTGGGATCGGATTTATTCAAATAGACTCAATCAGCCGTTTTTGCAGAGGAACAAAATCTGAGAATTTCGAAATGATTTACGTAAAGTGGGGCGCAATTTGGTTGAATCACGCCTTATAACAACACATTTTTCGAAAATGTTATGTGCTCGGGAGACAGAGGACTAGTAGACCTTTCGTTTGATATGCGAAAATGTATGTTTATTGTAATTAGCTACCTCTAATTAGCTGTATCCGTAAGGCAATAATTATGTGCACACTAAGTCAATGAGACTTTAAAACGTCAAAAAGGGAGAGGGGTGGCATCCAATGGGTTCAAAACCATTTTCCTACGTGACGGTTTTGTTCAATAGGGGGTGACCAGGCTTTTCAAAAATGTCAAAAATTCAGGATCGGATTTATTCAAGTAGACTCAGTCAGCCGTTTTGCTACCTCTAATTAGCTGTATCCGTAAGGCAATAATTATGTGCACGCTAAGTCAATGAGACTTAAAAACGTCAAAAAGGGAGAAGGGTGGCATCCAATGGGTTCAAAACCATTTTCCTCCGTGACGGTTTTGTTCAATAGGGGTTACCAGGCTTTTCAAAAATGTCAAAAAATTTGGGATCGGATTTATTCAAATAGACTCAATCAGCCGTTTTTGCAGAGGAACAAAATCTGAGAATTTCGAAATGATTTACGTAAAGTGGGGCGCAATTTGGTTGAATCACGCCTTATAACAACACATTTTTCGAAAATTTTATGTGCTCGGGAGACAGAGGACTAGTAGACCTTTCGTTTGATATGCGAAAATGTATGTTTATTGTAATTAGCTACCTCTAATTAGCTGTATCCGTAAGGCAATAATTATGTGCACACTAAGTCAATGAGACTTTAAAACGTCAAAAAAGAAGGGTGGCATCCAATGGGTTCAAAACCATTTTCCTACGTGGTTTTGTTCAATAGGGGTGACCAGGCTTTTCAAAAATGTCAAAAATGGGGGATTTATTCAAAACCATTTTCCTACGTGATTTACGGTTTTGTTCAATAGGGGGGGGTTGACCAGGCTTTTCAAAAATGTCAAAAATTCAGGATCGGATTTATTCGAAAAGTAGACTCAGTCAGCCGTTTTGCTACCTCTAATTAGCTGTATCCGTAAGGCAATAATTATGTGCACGCTAAGTCAATGAGACTTTAAAACGTCAAAAAGGGAGAAGGGTGGCATCCAATGGGTTCAAAACCATTTTCCTCCGTGATGGTTTTGTTCAATAGAGGGGTTACCAGGCTTTTCAAAAATGTCAAAAATTTGGGATCGGATTTATTCAAATAGACTCAATCAGCCGTTTTTGCAGAGGAACAAAATCTGAGAATTTCGAAATGATTTACGTAAAGTGGGGCGCAATTTGGTTGAATCACGCCTTATAACAACACATTTTTCAAAAATGTTATGTGCTCGGGAGACAGAGGACTAGTAGACCTTTCGTTTGATATGCGAAAATGTATGTTTATTGTAATTAGCTACCTCTAATTAGCTGTATCCGTAAGGCAATAATTATGTGCACACTAAGTCAATGAGACTTTAAAACGTCAAAAAGGGAGAGGGGTGGCATCCAATGGGTTCAAAACCATTTTCCTACGTGACGGTTTTGTTCAATAGGGGGGTGACCAGGCTTTTCAAAAATGTCAAAAAATTCAGGATCGGATTTATTCAAGTAGACTCAGTCAGCCGTTTTGCTACCTCTAATTAGCTGTATCCGTAAGGCAATAATTATGTGCACGCTAAGTCAATGAGACTTAAAAACGTCAAAAAGGGAGAAGGGTGGCATCCAATGGGTTCAAAACCATTTTCCTCCGTGACGGTTTTGTTCAATAGGGGTTACCAGGCTTTTCAAAATGTCAAAAAATTTGGGATCGGATCTATTCAAATAGACTCAATCAGCCGTTTTTGCAGAGGAACAAAATCTGAGAATTTCGAAATGATTTACGTAAAGTGGGGCGCAATTTGGTTGAATCACGCCTTATAACAACACATTTTTCGAAAATTGTTATGTGCTCGGGAGACAGAGGACTAGTAGACCTTTCGTTTGATATGCGAAAATGTATGTTTATTGTAATTAGCTACCTCTAATTAGCTGTATCCGTAAGGCAATAATTATGTGCACACTAAGTCAATGAGACTTTAAAACGTCAAAAAGGGAGAGGGGTGGCATCCAATGGGTTCAAAACCATTTTCCTCCGTGACGGTTTTGTTCAATAGGGGGGTTACCAGGCTTTTCAAAAATGTCAAAAAATTTGGGATCGGATTTATTCAAATAGACTCAATCAGCCGTTTTTGCAGAGGAACAAAATCTGAGAATTTCGAAATGATTTACGTAAAGTGGGGCGCAATTTGGTTGAATCACGCCTTATAACAACACATTTTTCGAAAATGTTATGTGCTCGGGAGACAGAGGACTAGTAGACCTTTCGTTTGATATGCGAAAATGTATGTTTATTGTAATTAGCTACCTCTAATTAGCTGTATCCGTAAGGCAATAATTATGTGCACACTAAGTCAATGAGACTTTAAAACGTCAAAAAGGGAGAGGGGTGGCATCCAATGGGTTCAAAACCATTTTCCTACGTGACGGTTTTGTTCAATAGGGGTGACCAGGCTTTTCAAAAATGTCAAAAATTCAGGATCGGATTTATTCAAGTAGACTCAGTCAGCCGTTTTGCTACCTCTAATTAGCTGTATCCGTAAGGCAATAATTATGTGCACGCTAAGTCAATGAGACTTTAAAAACGTCAAAAAGGGAGAAGGGTGGCATCCAATGGGTTCAAAACCATTTTCCTCCGTGACGGTTTTGTTCAATAGGGGTTACCAGGCTTTTCAAAAATGTCAAAAAATTTGGGATCGGATTTATTCAAATAGACTCAATCAGCCGTTTTTGCAGAGGAACAAAATCTGAGAATTTCGAAATGATTTACGTAAAGTGGGGCGCAATTTGGTTGAATCACGCCTTATAACAACACATTTTTCGAAAATGTTATGTGCTCGGGAGACAGAGGACTAGTAGACCTTTCGTTTGATATGCGAAAATGTATGTTTATTGTAATTAGCTACCTCTCTAATTAGCTGTATCCGTAAGGCAATAATTATGTGCACACTAAGTCAATGAGACTTTAAAACGTCAAAAAGGGAGAGGGGTGGCATCCAATGGGTCAAAACCAAAACCAGGCTTTTTTCAAAAATTCAGGATCGGATTTATTCCAGTCAGCCGTTTTGCTACCTCTAATTAGCTGTATCCGTAAGGCAATAATTATGTGCACGCTAAGTCAATGAGACTTAAAAACGTCAAAAAGGGGAGAAGGGTGGCATCCAATGGGTTCAAAACCATTTTCCTCCGTGACAGTTTTGTTCAATAGGGGTTACCAGGCTTTTCAAAAATGTCAAAAATTTGGGATCGGATCTATTCAAATAGACTCAATCAGCCGTTTTTGCAGAGGAACAAAATCTGAGAATTTCTGAAATGATTTACGTAAAGTGGGGCGCAATTTGGTTGAATCACGCCTTATAACAACACATTTTTCGAAAATGTTATGTGCTCGGGAGACAGAGGACTAGTAGACCTTTCGTTTGATATGCGAAAATGTATGTTTATTGTAATTAGCTACCTCTAATTAGCTGTATCCGTAAGGCAATAATTATGTGCACACTAAGTCAATGAGACTTTAAAACGTCAAAAAGGGAGAGGGGTGGCATCCAATGGGTTCAAAACCATTTTCCTACGTGACGGTTTTGTTCAATAGGGGTGACCAGGCTTTTCAAAAATGTCAAAAATTCAGGATCGGATTTATTCAAGTAGACTCAGTCAGCCGTTTTGCTACCTCTAATTAGCTGTATCCGTAAGGCAATAATTATGTGCACGCTAAGTCAATGAGACTTAAAAACGTCAAAAAGGGAGAAGGGTGGCATCCAATGGGTTCAAAACCATTTTCCTCCGTGACGGTTTTGTTCAATAGGGGTTACCAGGCTTTTCAAAAATGTCAAAAATTTGGGATCGGATCTATTCAAATAGACTCAATCAGCCGTTTTTGCAGAGGAACAAAATCTGAGAATTTCGAAATGATTTACGTAAAGTGGGGCGCAATTTGGTTGAATCACGCCTTATAACAACACATTTTTCGAAAATGTTATGTGCTCGGGAGACAGAGGACTAGTAGACCTTTCGTTTGATATGCGAAAATGTATGTTTATTGTAATTAGCTACCTCTAATTAGCTGTATCCGTAAGGCAATAATTATGTGCACACTAAGTCAATGAGACTTTAAAACGTCAAAAGGGAGAGGGGTGGCATCCAATGGGTTCAAAACCATTTTCCTACGTGACGGTTTTGTTCAATAGGGGGGTGACCAGGCTTTTCAAAAATGTCAAAAAATTCAGGATCGGATTTATTCAAGTAGACTCAGTCAGCCGTTTTGCTACCTCTAATTAGCTGTATCCGTAAGGCAATAATTATGTGCACGCTAAGTCAATGAGACTTAAAAACGTCAAAAAGGGAGAAGGGTGGCATCCAATGGGTTCAAAACCATTTTCCTCCGTGACGGTTTTGTTCAATAGGGGTTACCAGGCTTTTCAAAAATGTCAAAAATTTGGGATCGGATCTATTCAAATAGACTCAATCAGCCGTTTTTGCAGAGGAACAAAATCTGAGAATTTCGAAATGATTTACGTAAAGTGGGGCGCAATTTGGTTGAATCACGCCTTATAACAACACATTTTTCGAAAATGTTATGTGCTCGGGAGACAGAGGACTAGTAGACCTTTCGTTTGATATGCGAAAATGTATGTTTATTGTAATTAGCTACCTCTAATTAGCTGTATCCGTAAGGCAATAATTATGTGCACACTAAGTCAATGAGACTTTAAAACGTCAAAAAGGGAGAGGGGTGGCATCCAATGGGTTCAAAAAACCATTTTCCTACGTGACGGTTTTGTTCAATAGGGGTGACCAGGCTTTTCAAAAATGTCAAAAAATTCAGGATCGGATTTATTCAAGTAGACTCAGTCAGCCGTTTTGCTACCTCTAATTAGCTGTATCCGTAAGGCAATAATTATGTGCACGCTAAGTCAATGAGACTTAAAACGTCAAAAAGGGAGAAGGGTGGCATCCAATGGGTTCAAAACCATTTTCCTCCGTGACGGTTTTGTTCAATAGGGGGTTACCAGGCTTTTCAAAAATGTCAAAAATTTGGGATCGGATTTATTCAAATAGACTCAATCAGCCGTTTTTGCAGAGGAACAAAATCTGAGAATTTCGAAATGATTTACGTAAAGTGGGGCGCAATTTGGTTTGAATCACGCCTTATAACAACACATTTTTCGAAAATTTTATGTGCTCGGGAGACAGAGGACTAGTAGACCTTTCGTTTGATATGCGAAAATGTATGTTTATTGTAATTAGCTACCTCTAATTAGCTGTATCCGTAAGGCAATAATTATGTGCACACTAAGTCAATGAGACTTTAAAACGTCAAAAAGGGAGAGGGGTGGCATCCAATGGGTTCAAAAAACCATTTTTTGTTCAATAGGGGTTACCAGGCTTTTCAAAAATGTCAAAAAATTTGGGATCGGATCTATTCAAATAGACTCAATCAGGTTTTTGCAGAGGAACAAAAAGAATTTCGAAATGATTTACGTAAAAGTGGGGGCAATTTTTTGAATCACGCCTTATAACAACACATTTTTATGTGCTCTAATTAGGAGACAGAGGACTAGTAGACTTTCAGTGATAGCCGAAAATGTATGTTTATTTAATTAGCTACCTCTAATTAGCTGTATCCGTAAGGCAATAATTATGTGCACACTAAGTCAATGAGACTTTAAAACGTCAAAAAGGGAGAGGGGGGTGGCATCCAATGGGTTCAAAACCATTTTCCTACGTGACGGTTTTGTTCAATAGGGGGTGACCAGGCTTTTCAAAAATGTCAAAAATTCAGGATCGGATTTATTCAAGTAGACTCAGTCAGCCGTTTTGCTACCTCTAATTAGCTGTATCCGTAAGGCAATAATTATGTGCACGCTAAGTCAATGAGACTTAAAAACGTCAAAAAGGGAGAAGGGTGGCATCCAATGGGTTCAAAACCATTTTCCTCCGTGACGGTTTTGTTCAATAGGGGTTACCAGGCTTTTAAAAATGTCAAAAAATTTGGGATCGGATTTATTCAAATAGACTCAATCAGCCGTTTTTGCAGAGGAACAAAATCTGAGAATTTCGAAATGATTTACGTAAAGTGGGGCGCAATTTGGTTGAATCACGCCTTATAACAACACATTTTTCGAAAATTGTTATGTGCTCGGGAGACAGAGGACTAGTAGACCTTTCGTTTGATATGCGAAAATGTATGTTTATTGTAATTAGCTACCTCTAATTAGCTGTATCCGTAAGGCAATAATTATGTGCACACTAAGTCAATGAGACTTTAAAACGTCAAAAAGGGAGAGGGGTGGCATCCAATGGGTTCAAAACCATTTTCCTACGTGACGGTTTTGTTCAATAGGGGGTGACCAGGCTTTTCAAAAATGTCAAAAATTCAGGATCGGATTTATTCAAGTAGACTCAGTCAGCCGTTTTGCTACCTCTAATTAGCTGTATCCGTAAGGCAATAATTATGTGCACGCTAAGTCAATGAGACTTAAAAACGTCAAAAAGGGAGAAGGGTGGCATCCAATGGGTTCAAAACCATTTTCCTCCGTGACGGTTTTGTTCAATAGGGGTTACCAGGCTTTTCAAAAATGTCAAAAAATTTGGGATCGGATCTATTCAAATAGACTCAATCAGCCGTTTTTGCAGAGGAACAAAATCTGAGAATTTCGAAATGATTTACGTAAAGTGGGGCGCAATTTGGTTGAATCACGCCTTATAACAACACATTTTTCGAAAATTGTTATGTGCTCGGGGAGACAGAGGACTAGTAGACCTTTCGTTTGATATGCGAAAATGTATGTTTATTGTAATTAGCTACCTCTAATTAGCTGTATCCGTAAGGCAATAATTATGTGCACACTAAGTCAATGAGACAATTTAAAACGTCAAAAAGGAGAGGGGTGGCATCCAATGGGTTCAAAACCATTTTCCTACGTGACGGTTTTGTTCAATAGGGGTGACCAGGCTTTTCAAAAATGTCAAAAATTCAGGATCGGATTTATTCAAGTAGACTCAGTCAGCCGTTTTGCTACCTCTAATTAGCTGTATCCGTAAGGCAATAATTATGTGCACGCTAAGTCAATGAGACTTAAAAACGTCAAAAAGGGAGAAGGGTGGCATCCAATGGGTTCAAAACCATTTTCCTCCGTGACGGTTTTGTTCAATAGGGGTTACCAGGCTTTTCAAAAATGTCAAAAAATTTGGGATCGGATCTATTCAAATAGACTCAATCAGCCGTTTTTGCAGAGGAACAAAATCTGAGAATTTCGAAATGATTTACGTAAAGTGGGGCGCAATTTGGTTGAATCACGCCTTATAACAACACATTTTTCGAAAATGTTATGTGCTCGGGAGACAGAGGACTAGTAGACCTTTCGTTTGATATGCGAAAATGTATGTTTATTGTAATTAGCTACCTCTAATTAGCTGTATCCGTAAGGCAATAATTATGTGCACACTAAGTCAATGAGACTTTAAAACGTCAAAAAGGGAGAGGGGTGGCATCCAATGGGTTCAAAACCATTTTCCTACGTGACGGTTTTGTTCAATAGGGGGGTGACCAGGCTTTTCAAAAATGTCAAAAAATTCAGGATCGGATTTATTCAAGTAGACTCAGTCAGCCGTTTTGCTACCTCTAATTAGCTGTATCCGTAAGGCAATAATTATGTGCACGCTAAGTCAATGAGACTTAAAAACGTCAAAAAGGGAGAAGGGTGGCATCCAATGGGTTCAAAACCATTTTCCTCCGTGACGGTTTTGTTCAATAGGGGTTACCAGGCTTTTCAAAAATGTCAAAAAATTTGGGATCGGATCTATTCAAATAGACTCAATCAGCCGTTTTTGCAGAGGAACAAAATCTGAGAATTTCGAAATGATTTACGTAAAGTGGGGCGCAATTTGGTTGAATCACGCCTTATAACAACACATTTTTCGAAAATTGTTATGTGCTCGGGAGACAGAGGACTAGTAGACCTTTCGTTTGATATGCGAAAATGTATGTTTATTGTAATTAGCTACCTCTAATTAGCTGTATCCGTAAGGCAATAATTATGTGCACACTAAGTCAATGAGACTTTAAAACGTCAAAAAGGGAGAGGGGTGGCATCCAATGGGTTCAAAACCATTTTCCTACGTGACGGTTTTGTTCAATAGGGGTGACCAGGCTTTTCAAAAATGTCAAAAATTCAGGATCGGATTTATTCAAGTAGACTCAGTCAGCCGTTTTGCTACCTCTAATTAGCTGTATCCGTAAGGCAATAATTATGTGCACGCTAAGTCAATGAGACTTAAAAACGTCAAAAAGGGAGAAGGGTGGCATCCAATGGGTTCAAAACCATTTTCCTCCGTGACGGTTTTGTTCAATAGGGGTTACCAGGCTTTTCAAAAATGTCAAAAATTTGGGATCGGATCTATTCAAATAGACTCAATCAGCCGTTTTTGCAGAGGAACAAAATCTGAGAATTTCGAAATGATTTACGTAAAGTGGGGCGCAATTTGGTTGAATCACGCCTTATAACAACACATTTTTCGAAAATTTTATGTGCTCGGGAGACAGAGGACTAGTAGACCTTTCGTTTGATATGCGAAAATGTATGTTTATTGTAATTAGCTACCTCTAATTAGCTGTATCCGTAAGGCAATAATTATGTGCACACTAAGTCAATGAGACTTTAAAACGTCAAAAAGGGAGAGGGGTGGCATCCAATGGGTTCAAAACCATTTTCCTACGTGACGGTTTTGTTCAATAGGAGGGTGACCAGGCTTTTCAAAAAATGTCAAAAAATTCAGGATCGGATTTATTCAAGTAGACTCAGTCAGCCGTTTTGCTACCTCTAATTAGCTGTATCCGTAAGGCAATAATTATGTGCACGCTAAGTCAATGAGACTTAAAAACGTCAAAAAGGGAGAAGGGTGGCATCCAATGGGTTCAAAACCATTTTCCTCCGTGACGGTTTTGTTCAATAGGGGTTACCAGGCTTTTCAAAAATGTCAAAAAATTTGGGATCGGATCTATTCAAATAGACTCAATCAGCCGTTTTTGCAGAGGAACAAAATCTGAGAATTTCGAAATGATTTACGTAAAGTGGGGCGCAATTTGGTTGAATCACGCCTTATAACAACACATTTTTCGAAAATGTTATGTGCTCGGGAGACAGAGGACTAGTAGACCTTTCGTTTGATATGCGAAAATGTATGTTTATTGTAATTAGCTACCTCTAATTAGCTGTATCCGTAAGGCAATAATTATGTGCACACTAAGTCAATGAGACTTTAAAACGTCAAAAAGGGAGAGGGGTGGCATCCAATGGGTTCAAAACCATTTTCCCTACGTGACGGTTTTGTTCAATAGGGGTGACCAGGCTTTTCAAAAATGTCAAAAATTCAGGATCGGATTTATTCAAGTAGACTCAGTCAGCCGTTTTGCTACCTCTAATTAGCTGTATCCGTAAGGCAATAATTATGTGCACGCTAAGTCAATGAGACTTAAAAACGTCAAAAAGGGAGAAGGGTGGCATCCAATGGGTTCAAAACCATTTTCCTCCGTGACGGTTTTGTTCAATAGGGGTTACCAGGCTTTTCAAAAATGTCAAAAATTTGGGATCGGATCTATTCAAATAGACTCAATCAGCCGTTTTTGCAGAGGAACAAAATCTGAGAATTTCGAAATGATTTACGTAAAGTGGGGCGCAATTTGGTTGAATCACGCCTTATAACAACACATTTTTCGAAAATGTTATGTGCTCGGGAGACAGAGGACTAGTAGACCTTTCGTTTGATATGCGAAAATGTATGTTTATTGTAATTAGCTACCTCTAATTAGCTGTATCCGTAAGGCAATAATTATGTGCACACTAAGTCAATGAGACTTTAAAACGTCAAAAAGGGAGAGGGGTGGCATCCAATGGGTTCAAAACCATTTTCCTACGTGACGGTTTTGTTCAATAGGGGGTGACCAGGCTTTTCAAAAATGTCAAAAATTCAGGATCGGATTTATTCAAGTAGACTCAGTCAGCCGTTTTGCTACCTCTAATTAGCTGTATCCGTAAGGCAATAATTATGTGCACGCTAAGTCAATGAGACTTAAAAACGTCAAAAAGGGAGAAGGGTGGCATCCAATGGGTTCAAAACCATTTTCCTCCGTGACGGTTTTGTTCAATAGGGGTTACCAGGCTTTTCAAAAATGTCAAAAAATTTGGGATCGGATCTATTCAAATAGACTCAATCAGCCGTTTTTGCAGAGGAACAAAATCTGAGAATTTCGAAATGATTTACGTAAAGTGGGGCGCAATTTGGTTGAATCACGCCTTATAACAACACATTTTTCGAAAATTGTTATGTGCTCGGGAGACAGAGGACTAGTAGACCTTTCGTTTGATATGCGAAAATGTATGTTTATTGTAATTAGCTACCTCTAATTAGCTGTATCCGTAAGGCAATAATTATGTGCACACTAAGTCAATGAGACTTTAAAACGTCAAAAAGGGAGAGGGGTGGCATCCAATGGGTTCAAAACCATTTTCCTACGTGACGGTTTTGTTCAATAGGGGGGTGACCAGGCTTTTCAAAAATGTCAAAAATTCAGGATCGGATTTATTCAAGTAGACTCAGTCAGCCGTTTTGCTACCTCTAATTAGCTGTATCCGTAAGGCAATAATTATGTGCACGCTAAGTCAATGAGACTTAAAAACGTCAAAAAGGGAGAAGGGTGGCATCCAATGGGTTCAAAACCATTTTCCTCCGTGACGGTTTTGTTCAATAGGGGGGTTACCAGGCTTTTCAAAAATGTCAAAAATTTGGGATCGGATCTATTCAAATAGACTCAATCAGCCGTTTTTGCAGAGGAACAAAATCTGAGAATTTCGAAATGATTTACGTAAAGTGGGGCGCAATTTGGTTGAATCACGCCTTATAACAACACATTTTTCGAAAATGTTATGTGCTCGGGAGACAGAGGACTAGTAGACCTTTCGTTTGATATGCGAAAATGTATGTTTATTGTAATTAGCTACCTCTAATTAGCTGTATCCGTAAGGCAATAATTATGTGCACACTAAGTCAATGAGACTTTAAAACGTCAAAAAGGGAGAGGGGTGGCATCCAATGGGTTCAAAACCATTTTCCTACGTGACGGTTTTGTTCAATAGGGGTGACCAGGCTTTTCAAAAATGTCAAAAATTCAGGATCGGATTTATTCAAGTAGACTCAGTCAGCCGTTTTGCTACCTCTAATTAGCTGTATCCGTAAGGCAATAATTATGTGCACGCTAAGTCAATGAGACTTAAAAACGTCAAAAAGGGAGAAGGGTGGCATCCAATGGGTTCAAAACCATTTTCCTCCGTGACGGTTTTGTTCAATATAGGGGGTTACCAGGCTTTTCAAAAATGTCAAAAATTTGGGATCGGATCTATTCAAATAGACTCAATCAGCCGTTTTTGCAGAGGAACAAAATCTGAGAATTTCGAAATGATTTACGTAAAGTGGGGCGCAATTTGGTTGAATCACGCCTTATAACAACACATTTTTCGAAAATTTTATGTGCTCGGGAGACAGAGGACTAGTAGACCTTTCGTTTGATATGCGAAAATGTATGTTTATTGTAATTAGCTACCTCTAATTAGCTGTATCCGTAAGGCAATAATTATGTGCACACTAAGTCAATGAGACTTTAAAACGTCAAAAAGGGAGAGGGGTGGCATCCAATGGGTTCAAAACCATTTTCCTACGTGACGGTTTTGTTCAATAGGGGTGACCAGGCTTTTCAAAAATGTCAAAAATTCAGGATCGGATTTATTCAAGTAGACTCAGTCAGCCGTTTTGCTACCTCTAATTAGCTGTATCCGTAAGGCAATAATTATGTGCACGCTAAGTCAATGAGACTTAAAAACGTCAAAAAGGGAGAAGGGTGGCATCCAATGGGTTCAAAACCATTTTCCTCCGTGACGGTTTTGTTCAATAGGGGTTACCAGGCTTTTCAAAAATGTCAAAAATTTGGGATCGGATCTATTCAAATAGACTCAATCAGCCGTTTTTGCAGAGGAACAAAATCTGAGAATTTCGAAATGATTTACGTAAAGTGGGGCGCAATTTGGTTGAATCACGCCTTATAACAACACATTTTTCGAAAATGTTATGTGCTCGGGAGACAGAGGACTAGTAGACCTTTCGTTTGATATGCGAAAATGTATGTTTATTGTAATTAGCTACCTGTAATTAGCTGTATCCGTAAGGCAATAATTATGTGCACACTAAGTCAATGAGACTTTAAAACGTCAAAAAGGGAGAGGGGTGGCATCCAATGGGTTCAAAACCATTTTCCTACGTGACGGTTTTGTTCAATAGGGGGTGACCAGGCTTTTCAAAAATGTCAACAAATTCAGGATCGGATTTATTCAAGTAGACTCAGTCAGCCGTTTTGCTACCTCTAATTAGCTGTATCCGTAAGGCAATAATTATGTGCACGCTAAGTCAATGAGACTTAAAAACGTCAAAAAGGGAGAAGGGTGGCATCCAATGGGTTCAAAACCATTTTCCTCCGTGACGGTTTTGTTCAATAGGGAGGTTACCAGGCTTTTCAAAAATGTCAAAAAATTTGGGATCGGATCTATTCAAATAGACTCAATCAGCCGTTTTTGCAGAGGAACAAAATCTGAGAATTTCGAAATGATTTACGTAAAGTGGGGCGCAATTTGGTTGAATCACGCCTTATAACAACACATTTTTCGAAAATTTTATGTGCTCGGGAGACAGAGGACTAGTAGACCTTTCGTTTGATATGCGAAAATGTATGTTTATTGTAATTAGCTACCTCTAATTAGCTGTATCCGTAAGGCAATAATTATGTGCACACTAAGTCAATGAGACTTTAAAACGTCAAAAAGGGAGAGGGGTGGCATCCAATGGGTTCAAAACCATTTTCCTACGTGACGGTTTTGTTCAATAGGGGTGACCAGGCTTTTCAAAAATGTCAAAAATTCAGGATCGGATTTATTCAAGTAGACTCAGTCAGCCGTTTTGCTACCTCTAATTAGCTGTATCCGTAAGGCAATAATTATGTGCACGCTAAGTCAATGAGACTTAAAAACGTCAAAAAGGGAGAAGGGTGGCATCCAATGGGTTCAAAACCATTTTCCTCCGTGACAGGTTTTGTTCAATAGGGGTTACCAGGCTTTTCAAAAATGTCAAAAATTTGGGATCGGATCTATTCAAATAGACTCAATCAGCCGTTTTTGCAGAGGAACAAAATCTGAGAATTTCGAAATGATTTACGTAAAGTGGGGCGCAATTTGGTTGAATCACGCCTTATAACAACACATTTTTCGAAATTTGTTATGTGCTCGGGAGACAGAGGACTAGTAGACCTTTCGTTTGATATGCGAAAATGTATGTTTATTGTAATTAGCTACCTCTAATTAGCTGTATCCGTAAGGCAATAATTATGTGCACACTAAGTCAATGAGACTTTAAAACGTCAAAAAGGGAGAGGGGTGGCATCCAATGGGTTCAAAACCATTTTCCTACGTGACGGTTTTGTTCAATAGGGGTGACCAGGCTTTTCAAAAATGTCAAAAATTCAGGATCGGATTTATTCAAGTAGACTCAGTCAGCCGTTTTGCTACCTCTAATTAGCTGTATCCGTAAGGCAATAATTATGTGCACGCTAAGTCAATGAGACTTAAAAACGTCAAAAAGGGAGAAGGGTGGCATCCAATGGGTTCAAAACCATTTTCCTCCGTGACAGTTTTGTTCAATAGGGGTTACCAGGCTTTTCAAAAATGTCAAAAATTTGGGATCGGATATATTCAAATAGACTCAATCAGCCGTTTTTGCAGAGGAACAAAATCTGAGAATTTCGAAATGATTTACGTAAAGTGGGGCGCAATTTGGTTGAATCACGCCTTATAACAACACATTTTTCGAAAATTTTATGTGCTCGGGAGACAGAGGACTAGTAGACCTTTCGTTTGATATGCGAAAATGTATGTTTATTGTAATTAGCTACCTGTAATTAGCTGTATCCGTAAGGCAATAATTATGTGCACACTAAGTCAATGAGACTTTAAAACGTCAAAAAGGGAGAGGGGTGGCATCCAATGGGTTCAAAACCATTTTCCTACGTGACGGTTTTGTTCAATAGGGGGGTGACCAGGCTTTTCAAAAATGTCAAAAAATTCAGGATCGGATTTATTCAAGTAGACTCAGTCAGCCGTTTTGCTACCTCTAATTAGCTGTATCCGTAAGGCAATAATTATGTGCACGCTAAGTCAATGAGACTTAAAAACGTCAAAAAGGGAGAAGGGTGGCATCCAATGGGTTCAAAACCATTTTCCTCCGTGACGGTTTTGTTCAATAGGGGGGGTTACCAGGCTTTTCAAAAATGTCAAAAAATTTGGGATCGGATATATTCAAATAGACTCAATCAGCCGTTTTTGCAGAGGAACAAAATCTGAGATTTTTGAAATGATTTACGTAAAGTGGGGCGCAATTTGGTTGAATCACGCCTTATAACAACACATTTTTCGAAAATTTTATGTGCTCGGGAGACAGAGGACTAGTAGACCTTTCGTTTGATATGCGAAAATGTATGTTTATTGTAATTAGCTACCTCTAATTAGCTGTATCCGTAAGGCAATAATTATGTGCACACTAAGTCAATGAGACTTCAAAACGTCAAAAAGGGAGAGGGGTGGCATCCAATGGGTTCAAAACCATTTTCCTACGTGACGGTTTTGTTCAATAGGGGTGACCAGGCTTTTCAAAAATGTCAAAAAATTCAGGATCGGATTTATTCAAGTAGACTCAGTCAGCCGTTTTGCTACCTCTAATTAGCTGTATCCGTAAGGCAATAATTATGTGCACGCTAAGTCAA
>JAIGNY010001068.1:0-35685 GCA_020152595.1 Chiridota heheva
AAACAATAAAGACCCAGTAATTCAGCAGCTCCTTAGAGCCACTTTTAGCAACAGTAACTTAAATCCTTTTTAGTAATTATTTTCTGGATCATCAGTTTATTGTTGTCACTGTTTCTTGTGGAGGATTTTTGGCTAATTTTGTTTACATAATCACTTAAGCTCATTGGGTTTGTTTAGGGTCTCATCTAGCATTTGAGTCAGGTTGAGGTCTGGACCTAACACCACCTTCCTTTTCTTCTTCTGTCTTTCTGTCGTAGATTTCCTGATGAGCTTGGGATCATTATCCTGTTTAAAGACTCATCTGCAGTTAGGGTTTAACTGTCAGACAGACTGCTAATATTTCTTCGGGCAGACTCTTCCGCGTTGGGTCTTTTTTTTCCCAGAAGTCTTGTGGTTTGTTCAGATTGAACCTGACAAACCTAATCAACGCTGTCATGTTCTTTCAAAACCTATCAGCACTTTCACGATCTTGAGCTGATTAAGGCCTTCGTGTCGTGTTTATTTATTTGTTTTGCTGTTTCCCGTCTTAACCTTTTTGAGGATTGCATGATGTGACCACCAAGAAGCAGGAGGTCCACTTCTAGGTAGATCAGCAGCTGAGTTCAGTGGTTTTCAATAGTGAATAATCTGTTACTGTAAAAGATAAAGTTGTCTTTTATCAGAACCCTTTCTGAGTCCAGTCAGAGTTTCTACTTGTATATCAGTGCGCACTTGCTGAAGAGAATTAATCACAGCAGCACCGGGTGGTTCAGACCTCTGAAGTCTAGTGGGAGCAGTAACCACGCTCACGTTGAATGATGACGTTGGTCCAGCTCGCCGTCAGCCAATCAAGTCGTGGCGACAGTGACGCGCGGTCGTGCCCAGGCAAACTGTTTCAAAGTTATGCGGCTTACTTGTGTCGTGACCACGAAAGAATTTGATTGATGGGTTTGTTTATGGTATGATGATGGCGCATGAGAAGCTCCACCCATAAACGCTGCTGTGCAAGTGTCCAGTTAGGGGTTTTAGGGGTTTTGTTGTTTTCTTTTTCTTTTTTTAACATCACTTCTGCGTTTTGGTTTGGTTCTCGCGAAATAAGGTTGTGTAGTAATTTTATCTGCTGTTGCTACGCTTTTGGATTGTATTGCTGAAATTTAAGGCTCGAGTAAGACTTGTGTTTAGGTTTAAACTTCTTCATGTGGCTGTAAGTTGAAACATATCGTATAGTTGAGCGTCAGTAAATTAGCTAACATCTATCAAGCTGCAGGAGATCATCCATCAGGCCTCGCACATCTACTTATCCAAACTTTTGATTGAATCTGTAGTAAAAAATTGGTAATGAGATACCAGATGAAATGTTGACATGTTGAAGTCTTGATTTGATCCAGTTGTAGACGTCGCTCTTGTTTCAAGACTTCACTCTCTGTCACTCATCATTAGATTGCAAATCCAGATCTGAATTAACATTTGATCCAGAGGAATATTTGATCCCTGGAGGATTATTTTTGATTTCAGTCTTTGTTTTGGTCATGTCTGTTAACGTGGAAGTTTATATTTGACATCACAATATAACTTGTATTTTAGGTTTTTGAGTTTGATGACTTTGCTCAGATGAAAAACAGAAAAAAGACTTTGATTAAAGAATAATGATGTAGTTATATTTTCTCCCCATTGGTTGAGGTCCAGTTTAAGGTTCTGTGCGTATGTTGGGAAATCAGTTTGTCCATCTGTATACAGCTGCTGATGAGGATTAACTTTTTATAAACCAGGTTTAACCCCACCTTTCTGAAAATGCCAGCTCTTATGGCTTTTGATTTCTGCTCTGTCGCTCTTCACGAGTATGCATCTGTCTTTCTAGTCTGTGTCCGTAAGTCTTCAGCATCGCCATGCTTCCTACCTGCTTGTATCTGCATGTGTCATTCATAAGTCTTTTTCCTCTCTGTGGCTTTACTGCGTCTCATATATAATCGGGTTGGGTCTGTGGGCCGTTTTCTAAATTACCTTGTCCAGATTTTGACCAAGTTGGTGCTCTGGATTTCTTTTATTTATTTTTTTATTTCTGGGCTTATTTAATCCAGATCTTCCTTCTTGATCTTGAAGAAATGGCTACATATGCACTGCATTCATATGACCTGAAAAACAAACAGCAAAAAAAAAAAAAGTCTCATTCAAATTGTCAACAAGCAAATATTTCAGACTAAACCCAAAATGAGGGATGAACACACCGCTTTGTTTCAAGATGCATTGAAATCTAGCGAATTGGAGCAGAATCAATGAAAATCTAAGGAAAAACAAACAAGCCCGGCTCCAGCCTGGTAGTCGATTTATAATGTCAGTTCTCTGTGTTTCTATCAGACAAATGTCATGTCAACAACAGTGGAGGAGACTCGACTAGAATCCAACCGTTGATTGAATGTCAGCAGTACAAACATCCATTCTGCTGTATGATTAACACACTTCACATCAGCATTTTCTCCAGAACCTCTCTTTTTTATTTACCATTTAAGATGTCCTTAATTTGATGCAGTATCCAATGAATTTAATTTTGCTAACTACTAGTTTGTTAAAAGATTAAGAAAATTTCTTTGTGTATTGCTTCTTTACGTCATGTGTACTTTCATGTAGCAGTCGAGTGTATTCATTTAGTGTTGTTATATTAAGAACAAATTTTTTGAGAAATGGGCTTCTGTTTCCTACAAACTTAGTGAATAATAAGGACTTTTTTGTATATTGTACTAAGCACTGAAAAAATAAGCTGGAGCATCTCCTGGAGCATCTCTCTACGTCCCTTTTTGTGTGTTGTTAATCCAAAACGGTGATGTTGGTGGTTTCCGTCTAATGCTGTGAGTGTTTTAGAAGACTGTTTGGTTAGTTCGGTCAGGTTAAATAACCTAAAGCTTAATTTGAGATGCTGCCATCCAGCAGATCTCATAATGGATCAGGTAAAGAAATCAGATGTATTGCTGGACATGTCCCCGGTCCATATATGTCGCTGCAACAGTGTCGGATGGTGTGGTTGGGACATAGTACACTTTGCATGGTCTCGTGGGACAGGTGAGATGAGGTGGAGGGTCAGGTTTGGCCACGGCTCGAGTTGGACATGTCCGCCTACTGTGCTGCATCACAGTTTAATGTTAACCTTCTCAATAGTCGCTAGCTGCTTTGTCAAACTTTAACAAATAAATTAGATTTGTTTCCATGCACTGGTGTGTCATTGTTGAGGATGTTTGTTGCTCAGCCGTAAGAGCTGGTTGAAAGTTTATCTAAGAGAAGGTTGTTCTGTTGATGCTCAGCTGATTTTATAGTAACATTGTTTTTCTTTCCGTCACGTTAAATATGATTGTTTCTCCTTTTCCCATCGGTCTCAGATTTTGCATCTTTATATCTTTCTCTGCATGCCGCTTCACAGTTTTTTTACTGCATTAATTCACCGACGTTTCAGATTTGCTTGTTCTCCTTTTTTTTTTTTTTTTTATCCAACTGTGAAACAAATGTTTGAGGCGTTTATTAAAAAGACGCCGATCATGTTGCAATAAATATAAATAAGTAATAAGTTTAAATATCAACTCTTTGAAACCTTTCTCTAAAAAACATATTTAACAGCCAAGTTAGTGAACTGTTATTGCTGCTTTACCTCGATTTGTTTACTGCGATATTTGGTTGTCATTTGTCAATTATGTTAATGTGTTGGGGAAAAATACGCACAAACAGAGCTCATAACATGATTAGTTGAAAATGAGATGAGCTACAGCCTGTTTGAAGTTTTTGTTGAAGTAAAACACTTTTGGCCACTAATTGTGGTGCAGCTAATGTTTAAGTAGGTGACTCTTTCTCAGCAGCTTATTCTGCACCTCGTCTGGTGGGCTTTTACCATTTATGTTGAGATGCTGCAGAAGTAAGGGAAGTTGTTCATCTGAAACCATTTCCTCGGTCAGTTTGCAGTTTCCATGTTTTTGTTTGTTTATTTGCGTCCATACCAGCCACAACATTCAGCTTTTCAGTTTGCACTGCAGGTGGTTTGGGCATGTTCAGGTTGTAAACCATGGTCATGTCAGCAGTGGTGGCTTTTTCTTGTTTGTTTGTTTTGTTTTGCGTAGCTTGTCTCACAAGACTTTTAGCAGAGACATTGCCCAGCTTTAACTTTTTCGTGTTTCAGTGGGTTCACAGAGATGAACTCTGAGCTTTTTACAGCAAGAAGCCAAGCGTTGTTTGCAAGATCACCTCTCCAGGCCTGAGCCAGCTGGTCCCTTTAACATCTGTATTCACAGAGCAAACTGAGATGTCTTTCTTTTGCTCCTCTTTAGTTCAGATTAACTCTAATGCCATGTCTGAAAATGTCCTACTCTACCTCTCTCTTTGGTTTCAAAAGGATAAGCATCACATCCATAGACATGTGACAGGATGGAGCTTTGCCATCGTACCTCCCTCATCACCTTTTTACATGGTGGTCCTTAGACTTGGATCTATGAGCTGCAGGAGCATGCTGCCAGTTTGTGATTGATTATCATTCATGAGGAGTTGGTGCTCTTGTGCAACTGTGATGAGAATACAGTCATTCTCCAAGTAAAGGGTTTTTATCATGTACAAGTTAGAAAAAAACTTGACCACAGTCTCTTCAGTGAGTGGTGAAGAACAGAGCAGCGAGTAGCTCAAACGGTATACAGGAATCCTGCAGTCATGATCAACATGTACATTGGAAGTGTTGAAAGCATAGTTTGAGTCATCTGTTATATGATTCTAGGAAAACTCTTGGGAGCCAAAACGAGCAATAATTTTAGTTCTGACTCACTCATCGCAGTAAACAGGCCTAAACCGCTAAATGGAAGTTGATGGCTTTCCAGTTCTTGTTTCACAGGATTTTAAGTTGACACTGGCGTTTGCTGTGTTTGGGGCACATGAGGATGCATTCAGGTAACCAATTTCTGTGTTTTGACATCTATCTTAAACCTTTATATTTACTGATTTCTTTTTTTTTCTTTGTTTTTCTCTTTGCAGCTGTCAAACAGCTAAAGTTGAGACTGTAAGCTCCTCGATCCACAAGTTGGCCAACTTTTGATGGTAAGAATTTAAAGTAACTGTTTTTCTCTTGTTTGAGTCCACATGCATGGTGTGAACCAACTGGAAAAACTGAAACGAGAAGTTGATAGCTGACTAAGAGGAGAGCTGAATCATCAGCGATGGGGAGAACTTGGGGAGGTTCTGATGTTTGTGTGTGTTCTGTCCGTTTGTAAGTGATGGACGGCCCCCACAGAACAACCAGACAGCAGAGGCGACATTCTAGCCAGCCCAGACCGACTCAAAGGTAGAGTCAGCGACAGAAGCACATGACGTGGGTTTAGTGCAAAGAGTTAAATAAATTCTGTTGTTGTTGTTTTTTTTTTTAATTCTCAGGGAATCAGATGGATGCCAAAGAGTCGGACATGTCGGATACGCTCAGTCCCAGCAAAGACCGCAGCAGTGGCGACCACGTCAGGTCGGTTAAACATGTTTGGGCTGAATTTTTCATATGTGCATGTATTTGGATAAAATTTGCAGAGCTCCATTTATGTGTCCAGTTTTGTTTTGATGTGAACTGCTTTTTGAGTTGTAGAAATTAAAATTCTGTTTTGGTGGAAAAATATTCTTCAAAACTCATTGATCCAGGTTTGTTTTGAAGGATTTTGTTTGGGAGCAGACTCCTTGTAAAATGGACCCGAGCAATCTTTTGACTGGAAACTTTTATTAATGTACATATTTACACTCTCATCTTACCCTGATTAATTATTGTACTTTCAAAGTGCTGCAGTCTTCAGTTACCTGAACTCCAAGTCTTATGTCTTTGAAAAAATATGAAATATCTAACTTTTTTTTCTTCCGTCTTAAAGTAACCGGGGATATTTGATTATGTGTTTGTGGCATGTTTCCAGACGCAACATGGAGCACCAGGAACTGAACGAGCCACAAAACAGTAGCTTTGCTCCAAAGCAGTACTTTAGTAGTACTCTCAGCTTTGCAGGGCCTTTCGAACTGACTGGCAACCCAGAAACGTTACGCCTAAATATTACAACAATATTAGAAGTTAAAATGTCCATCGCGGTCCATAGATCAGCATGACAGATTGACAATGCTAAAGAAAATAAAATGAACGCATGCTACGTGTGATGGATGTGTGTGTTCTCAGCTTGAGCTTGCATCGGCCGGGTTTAGTCTGAAGACACGGAGCAGGTCATCAACCATCTCCACAGAGCTTCTGGAGGCCCAGGAGTTGCCAACACTGGCAAGCAAAAATGTCTGGAGCTGCAGGTGACTAAAGCTAAGTCTGACATCACACCGATAGTGTTTGACTGGTATCCCCGAAAAAGAACAAATTTAAAGTTCAAAGTTGCTGTTGCTTTGTTTACAGCTCTGGGAGGAGGAGGAGGAGGAGTAACTCTAAATTAACGGAGGAGAATTAGGCCAAACAAGATCCACTACCTGCAGAGTTAGTACAAAACACTTCCCCTCTCACAGGTGAGGACCCTGTCAGTATCTAAGATGCTCCCATGTCACTGTGTGTGTGTGTGTGTGTGTGTGTGTGTGTGTGTGTGTGTGTGTGTGTGTGTGTGTGTGTGTGTGTGTGTGTGTGTGTGTGTGTGTGTGTGTGTGGCTCAACTTCTGGGAAGCTGCAGGCTGACATGGAGGCACTGGGGGAGCAGAGAGAGCACCATCTGCAGCACCAGAGAGGAGCATTTCAGCCCAGGAGGAGGTACTGCTTCAGTTTCAACTAACTCACACTCCATCCTGATCTCTCCCCAATCTTTAGCTTTTCCACTACTTACCTCTGACTTCTCCATATCCAACTGTCTCTTTATTGTTTCCCAATTCCCTCCTACGGCTCACACCTCACAAATACACCCGATACCCTCCTCCACAGGGCAAAACTCGCTGCCTGCATGTTCCTAATTCTAGTCGCATCACCGACAGACTGAAACCAGGATCTTGTCTCTGTTTTCAGATTCTTGTCCTGAGACACGCCATGGAGGCAGTCACTGAGAGCGGGAGGCGCGAGATCTCGCTGCCCTGCAGGCAGACCCTGGGCGGCGGCGCCTCGAGCTCGAGCACTGGAGACCACGGCTGGGCATGAGGAGGAGATCCGCCGACTGCAGGAGTCTTTCGCCCAGCAGCAACAGCAGCAGAACTCTGCAAGCCAGCTGCAAGGTGAGCGATGTTTATGCGTGGAAATGAAAATCTGTATCTGACAGTACTTTGAGGTGGGGTGGGGGGGTCTGTGTTTCAACTGTCTTAACTATGCATGCTTTCTCTCTGTCCCCTCTCAGCGGAGTGTGTGACGCTGCAGCAAGTGGTGTGTGTTTGCAGCAGACTGTGACGGCCAGAGCTGAACGGAGGGCCCTCACAGAGAAACTGCACCGCCTGAGGCTTGAGCTGAGCAGGTGCTCACACACACCTTTTTCAAATGCATTTCAACACACTTAGCAATTATGTCAGTCAACGTTTGAAGTGGATCATAAAAACACTTGCATGTCATGCCAGGATGTTGAGCAGTGCCGATTCTGTCTCAGGACTACTTTGATGAACTGTTTTGGTCCACTTCAAATGTGGACGATCAGGTTAAAAAGGTTCAAATGGACCGAGCACCACGATAGTCATTTAACTTTGATCGCAGCTCAAGAACTCCCCCTGTTTGTTAGATTGCAGTTTAAATCTTCTATTTTCTGTGCTTGAGTGGACGGTGTCTGGCCTCCTCTCCCACTTCTCCTGCTCACTCCGCTGTCATTGGCTACTTTACCAAACCAATCAGACACGTGCCGTGGTGACGGAGACCGCATCGGACAATGTTTGTCTTTGGAACGAAATCGATTTAAAAGCGGGTTAGGTCTGACCTCCTGGTGGAGGTAAGATCCAGGCTGGCTTGAAGTAAAACTTTATCTAAAGTCTGAAATGACAGGTAGACAGACTGAAAACTGGGTATATGATCATTTTAAGACCATTTGAGACCGTTTAAATAAGTAGTTTTATAAAAACAAAACAAATTAGATTACTACCAAAGTAGAGCAGATGGTTGAATATGCCATTAGTTAGAAATAGATCTCTGAAAGTCCACAAACCTGAATCTGTATGAAGATCATCTATACTGGTTTAGTAGTTTGAGCCAGACAAGGTCTTGGTTCAGGACATCTGAGAACCAAAGAGATTGATCAAAGGTTGATTATGTTTCTGTTTTTGTAGCTCATACAGCTGCCAAACTTTACAAAGCAGGGGTGCAGATGGCTGATGTAATTACGTTTGTTATTTACAACTGCTTTATCGCCATACCCTGATGCAAGTGAAGGCCGCGCTCTTTCAGTTTGCAGAGTGGATTCTTATATTTGATGTTTGAAAGATACAGGTTGTGTAATTTGTGATTGGCAGTACACGTTTCACCATTTTCCATTAAAGGTATCTTCTGATCATCACAAAACTGCCGACCTGATGGAGGTCTAGTACAGACGGGCTGCAGGAGTTCATTCACTTTTGCTCAGGCGGATACGGAGCGAACTGAAAGTCATCAGATCAGGTTCAGAGTTTGGATTCAGCAGTAAGGATGGAGACTGGAGGAGGAAGGAGTTCTGATAGGAAGAAATGAGACGTCTCAGCTCATTCCAGAAGGGAGCAGCGGGATGACAGGCGCCTGACGACGACTGAACTGCCTGAGCGGTCAGCCAGTTTATGGAGTAAAAAGATCTCCGTTGCCATCGAGGGAAAGAAACCCAACACATGTTCTCATCCAGGAGAGCAGAGAGCTCAGCAGGACTGATCTGAACTCATCCGCATTTCCAATAAACCGTAGACGACACTCTGAGTAAAACCGCTGTTGTCCACTGAAATACTGAATCAAACTGAAAACACTTATTGAGCACCTCACCACAAACATAAACCACAAACATAACCGCCAAACATAACCACAAACATAACCAAACATAACACACCCCACCACAAACATAACCACAAACATAACCGCAAACATAACACGCAAAACATAACCACAAAACATAACCACAAATATAACTGCAAACATAACACACCTCCACAAACATAACCAAAAATATAACCACAAACGTAATCATAAACATAACCGCCAAACATAACCACAAACATAACACAAACATACCAACACCCTCACCACAAACATAACCACAAACATAACCACAAACATACCACAAACATAACACACCTCACCACAAGCATAGCCACACCTCACCACAACATAACACACTACCACAAACATGCACACTCTCACCACAAACATAACACACCTCACCACAAACATAACACACCTCACCTACAACATAACCACAAACATAACCACAAACATAACCACAAACATAACACAAACATAACACACCTCACCACAAACGTAACATAAACATAACCGCATAAACATAACCACAAACATAACACAAACATAACACACCTCACCACAAACATAACCACAAACATAACCACAAACATAACCACAAACGTGAATCAAGAAACATGGCCACAAGCGTGAACAAGAAACATAACTGCAAACATGACCACAAACATAACACAAACATAACACACCTCACCACAAAACATAACCACAAACATAACACACTCACCACAAACATAACCACAAACATAACACGCCTCACATAAAACATAACCACAAACATAACCGCCAAGAAACATAATACACCACCACAAACATAACCACAAACATATTACAAACACTTGTCAACTGGAGACGTGCGGTGTGTGTGTGTGTGTGTGATATTGGCGTGTGTGTGTGTGTGTGTGTGTGTGTGTGTGTGTGCGTGTGTGTGTGTGTGCGTGCATACGTGCGTGTGTGTGTGTGCGTGCATACGTGCGTGTGTGTGTGCGTGCATACGTGCGTGTGTGTGTGCGTGCGTAAATCACGTGTGTGTGTGCGTGCATACGTGTGCGTGTGTGTGTGTGCGTGCATACGATGGCGTGTGTGCAGCACTTAGAGCAGAGTCTGGTCCTCAGCAGCAGTTTAGGTCTCTGGAAGAGGGGAGGAGGTTTTGCAGGACAAACTGGGTTCTCTGAGAGAATCATGCACTGCAGGATGCAAACAGACGAAACCAGTTGGACCAGGCCCAGGCCCGCACACACACGCTGCAGAGAGGTATGTCTCCACACACTTTTGTTTGGGAGGATTGGTTGTGAGGTCACCAGAGATTTCTCTCTTTAGGGTGTAAAAAAGAAAGAGCTGAAACTCCCTGCGAAACCAGTTCTCAACAGCGTTCCAGGAACACAGAAAAGTAAAATCAAGAACCCAGTTGCTGGTGACCTCCGGTTGGTGAAGAAGATGTGATTGTCTTTGTTCCTGTGTGTTCTTGGATGTTTGTACAGTACGAAGATACTCAGTCGCAGCTTCTGGACCTGCCACGCTTAGCCGACAGGACGGAGCAGGAGAAGCTCAACATCCATCAGGAGCTGGAATAGTGTAGGAGCAGCCTGAAGCTGCTGCAGGACAAGACCAACTCTGTGAGTCCACACACACAACCTTCTCCAGAAGACCAAAGACCTTCAGGACTGTTGGACACCATTTTATTTTGAAGCTTGCTGAGCTGTGAACATAGTTGAATACAGGCCAGAGCGGTTCGATGGACACGCTGGCTTCCTCCAGTTTTTATTGACTAACTGGACACACACAGAAGTCTGATCACTGGTGTAGCTTGAAATTAACTGGAGAGTACAAACAAAACAAGTACTGACTAACAAAGATGATATTTGTATTTTGGATTCCAGCAGAAATCAACAGTACATATGTATTACGCTTATAAAATGACTCTTCCAGCTGAAGCAACATCATGTGCCATCAGTGTCCTGCCTTCTCCACGCGACTGCTAATCAACACGCTGATAAATAGTTTGTCTGTGTCACTCAAACATCAGCGAAAGCCCAGAGCAACTTTCTCTCTGGTACCCACTTCTTCTTCGGGCTGTCCTCCCTGTTTCCTCTCATCCGCCTGCAGCTCATGCGTCCTCTGCAGTCATTCGTTGCTGGGTCAGCTGGTGTCTTGCTTACAGGTTTTGTTTAAAGCGGATCTTTTACAAACAAATAACTGATGCAGAAGTTAGTTTGTTTTTTTTCCCATATTATTCATCGTGAGGATTGACCTCAGAAATAGACATTTGTCGTTTTTTCTAGCATCCAGTGTTTCTCACTGATGCCTCATGAAAATGACAAAGTAAAAGCAGGAAGGTACTGAAGTCTGTGTCCAGAATATGTGCAGAGGAGATAAAAATCTTAACTTGATTTTCCTGCCTTTCCAAATGGTGATGTTTTAATTATTTTCAATTAAACACGCTGCAGATATCCTGCAGATTACAAAGCGTGTTGTGCAGGTTGCAGGTAGTCTGAGTCTTTCAGAAGCAGCAGCTTTAGACCTCTGCTCCACCAAACTTATTTACTCTCTTGAACTAAAACATGCAGACTTGGTGACAAATTATGTAATTACAAACGTGATTCAGAGATCAGGACAAATTATGATATTTGGTTCAAGCGTGTAGTATTTCCTTTGGAGGCCTTTTAAACAGAGTTCGATGTTGCGTTCCAAAAGCTTTAATCGTACTGTCATAAAACATTCATCATTGTTGCAAGTAGATGGAGATAAGACCTTAAAAATAACTTTACTAGCATTACTCTTCACAACCTTCTGAAATGTTAGATATCTTTTGTTTTTAGGGTTTTTTCTTGTCAATGAATCTAGTTTCAGTTTTAGCTTCCTAAATAGTTTCAGATTTGTATTTAAGCATCAGCTGAGTTTTTGAAACAAGTCAGCCGTGAGCCCATCAGATGAGCTTCTGCAGTTGAAGGGCCTGGTGATGGATGGCTGATCATCTACGGGTATTTTGGGGTGTGGCTGCTGATCATGTGAGCGATGGCTGCGCTTCTGCATCGTAGGAAACCGCTGACGGGTACAAACCCGTCCTCCCGCAGCACCGTCTCTGTCATTCTTTTTTCCTCGCTCTCCTCCCTCGCTGCTGCTGCTCCATCCTCCGTGTTGGTTTTGGTTGATTTGCTGGCTGATTTCTTCCTGTCCTCCTCCTCCCTCCCTCCCTCCCTCCCTCTAGCCATCCATATTGCAGCCTGTCCCAGCCATATTCATGGGCCTTGTCCTGGCTCTGCTCTACTAGTGTTTCGGCCAGTTGTGGTAGAAAGTATACACCGACGATTGACATCAGTCTTTTGTTTTTGTCTGTCTCTCTTTGCTCCAAACTGTCCGTCATCTCTGGAAAATTATGACAGCAGTGACGTCGAGTGTTGGTCTGCATGAGTTCAGGCTCAGGGTTTAAAGTTAGAACCGTGGGGATGTTTCAGCAAACAAACGCGTTTTCAACGGTTATTCTTGAAATCAAACCCTCCTCCTGTTAGTTTGGCTCCTGCAAAACGTGGTCCAAACATCTTCTCTGTGAACATTAATCTGTCTGCGTGAGTTTAATAACATGAATTTAAAAAGTAATAGTTGCATAGCTGGTTGATATGAGAAACATATAAGACCAGGTATGTTCACTGAAATTCCTTCAAGATTCAGAAATCTTTCACTGCTAGTTAATCAGACATTTTTATATAAATTATAGGCATTTTGGGGCCAAAATTTAGTTCCAGCAACAGTTTGTTTTTAGAAATCTGAATCATCACCAAGTCCACTGTTCCAGCACACCTGACCCTGATAAATGGGTCTTGCAGACCTGTGAGACCTTGATGATCGTTCTTCTACAGCAGGTGTCTGAGATCAAGGACAGCTCCTGGTCCTCAGGGCAGCGGTGCCAGAACCAGGACTGACGGCTCCAGGGGGAGTCAGACTGGTGGAGATGAGCCTGAATTCTGACCAGCAGGACTCACGTCTTTGGTTAACTTCCTTCTAAGACTAGATGTCATCTTCATCATCATGTTGTCTGGTTTTTGTCACCTCCGAATCAGACGTTTTCAAACTGCATGGCTGTCGTCACGTCTGCCTCTGCTCTGCTGCAGTCTCCGATTTAACTCATCTTCTCAGGAATGACTCAAACTGACCGTAAACTCATTGAACGTGATTCCTCAGAGAGCCAACAGCTGCTGGCTTTTTACTATTGTTACATTCTTATTGGCAAAATTAAAAGCAGTAATTATTTGGTCAGTGCGTGACATTGTTTTAGTTCCACTCAGCCAGCAATCTTCAAGGTCTGAACTGAGGAGTAAAACCATTTTGTTTTGTTTTTTATCAATTTTGTTCACATTTTAGTAAATGACGAAGGAAAAAGGTCCATCAGGTCCGTCGAGACATCAGGCCTTTAGCATGGTTGTGGTGACGTCGGGGAATGATAGAAATCACGGCTTTTTGCAATAATTGTAGTCAATTTTAAAAAAAGAAAATCTTCATCTGCTCTTATTGGTTGGCAGTTTTATTTAGTTATAAAACGGGTAGTCTGCAATTTTTAGTTTTATGCTTAAGATGTTAAGACTTATTTTTAATTTTTTGCTTCTAAACTACTTATTTGCAAGTCTGTCTTGATGCAGTTTGGTCATGCGTCTGTGTGTCAACCTCAGCACCCAAGATGTTGATCTTTAAAACTACGATGTGCATGCAGAGGTTCAAGGAGGCGTCGCGATGTCCCTGAAGTGGGCGTGGTTCTGAGATCAGAGACGTTTCACCCACATTTTAATTCAAGAAGGAGAAAAAAAATATCATCAGACTGTTTACATGTTTATTTTTTATCGTTGAAGTTTTTAATCCCCCCAAAAAAAGTGGGCAAACGTTGCAATAAATGAAAACTCTGAGGCGTCAGAGGTTTAAAAGAAATCGTGAGCGAGCAGCTGAAAGGTGTCGGCCGGCTGGACCTTCAGCTTCTCACACTAACCTGCAGTCAGCTGCTTTCAGCATTAACAACCAGCTGGCTCTTTACCTGATTTATTTATTCATTTTTTTCTTATTTGACGCTTTGTTTTTCCCTTCATTGTTTGTTGGCAGATCTGTGCATATTTTTAATCATTTGTTTTTCTTCCTGCATCCAGTTTTCTGCTTAAATCGCTGTTTTCTTTTGTATTCTTTCTTGCTTCAACGTTTATATGGTTGATTACACTTGAGCATGCATCTTGATAGCTTATCTTTTTGTATTGTTTTTTGATTGTCTTTTGTCCTTCCAGCCCCTAAGTTCCCATTCTTTATTTCTTTTACCGCCATCGTCATTGTCCATCAGGTCTGTGTTGTTTTTGTTGCTGGTTTATTCAACCATGTGACCAGTGTTTCCATTTGTTGCTGTGAAGGAAAACTGGTCCGTAATATTATTTTTCTGCTGCAACCCTCTTCAGAAGCTCTTTATTTTCCTGCTCCCCCTTCCATTTTTTTCCTCTTTTATTTCCTCTGCATCAGTCCTAAAAATGATTTTTTTTTTTTTTTTTTTTTTTTTCAACATGGAGCATTTAAGTCTTCATTTTTATGCTTAAATTGTGGAAACCAGGTTTTTTTTTTGCACATCTGCTTCTCTTCCATTCATCTTGTTTATGTTTATTTAAAATAAGTTTCTTTTAGCATCCTAATCTCTAAAAAGCCTTAAAAGCTGACATTTGTCAGCAGCGACACAGAAGATGAATGTTTGTCCCGACGACTGAGTATGAACATCTATTTTTCTTGCTAATAAAATTTTGAGTGAAAGTCGTCAAAAGCAGTCCGGTTTCCGTGGTTCTCTGTTGTTCGTTTACGTTGTTTGTTCAGAGTAAACTCTTCTTGGCTCCCGGCCAGCCAGTTTTAAATGAGTTGTGAACGACACTGTATTCAACGTTTCTAGCCAGTTACTGGATTTATTTTATTTTGGGAATTTCCCGACTGCAACTTTAGCGGCTTTACCTCCCAAAACCCAGAAAGCCTAAAGTAAATAAGGAACGTCCCTGACCAACATAAATCTTAATCGAACACAGAGCTTTGTTGGTGATGACCGGTGATTTTCTGTTTTATTCCAACGCAGCAGCACAAACGAAAGGGATTTTTGTTCTTTACAGGAACGCTCCCAAAGCAGGTGTTAATTCACGTGTGTTTTGTTTTATTGACAAGTTTATAAGGTTTTCCTAAAGCGAGAAAGAACATCAGCACCCTAGAAAAATAAAAAAATCATCTTTTGGACTGAAGGCATGACTTCTATCTTTATTCTTTTCCTGCTTATCTTCATCTTCACTTTCATTTCTCTGTGGGTGGTTTTTATTGCGTTGATTGGTCCGTCCTCGCGCTCCTCTCTGACAAAGTGTTTTCCAGTGATCCCGTAAGAAACCAGGAAGCACATGTGCATCCTTCCTGGTGTGGTTCATTGATCCTTATGGGGAAGTCAGAAGTGAGTGAAGGAAGGCGAGGAGGCACGTCAGACGTGATGAGCGCCTCTCTCCCTCTCCCTCCTCCTCTCTCTCTCCCTCCCTCTCTCTGGTCTCAGTCCGAGGTTGAGGTGCGTCTTCGCGCAGACTAACGTGGTTTTCTCCGTCTCTGTCTCTGTGTGTTTGTCATGTCTCGGACAGAGCGGCTGGAGCCCTGGATGCCGGTCGTCCCGTCGCAGTGATGGTCGCCCGTGACGGCAGCCGTCCTCTACCCCAACCTCTCCAAGAGCAGCTCCACCTAGAACACACACACACACACACACACACACACACACAGTTGAGCGCTGTGAGGAGAGAATCACTGTTTACTTGTATAAAGTATAATTGTACATAATTGTAGAGGGAATATAAAGGTTGTGGTTTCTACAGGACTCAGATGCGTTGTGGTTTATTTTGAGGTTTTCTGTTTTTCCCTGAGTTTTGTTTATTTTTATTCTCTGCTCTCTCTCAGCTGTGGTGGGCTGGTTTGGTTTTGTCACCAGCAGGCAGAGCTTCCTCTAAAAAAAACAAAAAAACCCGATAAAGACAAACAGCACCTGCTTCATGTTGTAAATGTGACGATAAACAGATCGATGGAGCGAATCGTGGCTTTCCAGCAGCCTCGGCGCCTTGGCCGGGAAGTGTCCACCTTCATCCAGGGTTGAAGCGTTTCCAGCTTTTCCATGGACATCCCGTCAGGCTGATTCATCCAATCTCTACAGGCCGGGCGCGTTTCTCTTTAAAACAGCTGCACATTCACTTTATTTTACTAAGCCGTCAAGTAGCTCTTTGAGTCTCACCTGCTGCTTGTAGATCTTGAGCAGCATCGGTTTACGTGAGAGATGCTCTCAGAGCTCCCTCTACTCTGGTTTTATAGCTGCTGATTTTTGTAAAAGGTTCATTTTGATCATTTCATGACACCAAAAATCATCATTAGTTCTGTTTTCTCTGAATATTTTTTTTACGTTGTTCTAATAAGTCGTTCGAAGGTTGATTTGTGATCTGGGAAAGGTTATAAATGATCTGTATAATTAGCCAGTAATCCCTCGTGAGGTGTAGATCCAGGCCTGCAGAGCACAGACGGAGACGTAAGGCTGTTGCATCTCCTCATCAGTATTGATATTCACGTCGTGCTGGGAGTCTGCTGGGAGCGTTGGCGTGGTTCCAGGGAAGTTCCTGCTCTGTTCCAGCTTTGAGTCCTGGGCTTTTGGATGTCTAACATTTATCTCTGTTCTTTTCTCTTTTCTTTTTTTCCTCTCTTTTCTGGGAGTTTGAGGTTAGGGGTGGAAACTTGAAGCCAAAATTATTGAAATGCGTTCAGAATATTTTTTTCTCTTTTTCATTTGGGGTCGGAAAAGGAGGTCAAAGTGCCTCTGATGTAACTGAAAACAGTTTCTGTGTAAACAAATACTTGTTTCATTGTCAGAAACCTCTCGGTGTCTCGAGTGAGGACGAGACGTTTTCTAGAGCTTTTAACTCACTTTCGCAGCCATGTGAAGAAGTCCTCTTCGATCATTTTTGATCAATAAATGATATTCTAATTATTGGATGGTTATTAGCTTCACAGTTGAACAAACCCATCAACTGAATGATTTCCCAGCAGTGACTCCCAGGTTGTTGTCATACAAGCAAGAAAATGGTTTATTTCATATCTTTTATGATCTACTCACTGATTGCTGTTGAGGTGGAGGTTAAAAGCTCTGGAGATCTCTGGGCTTCACCGCAGGTCTCAGGAGCTGCTTGCGGTTTTCACTCGTCATGGCTCTGATGGCGAAGACGGTGCTTGATTTGGCGGCTGGAAATCTCCTTGAAGGAATCAAACTGGGCTCAGTTGTTGTTGTTCCCCAGGATAAATCTCTTCTTTTGCCCCTTCGTTTAGTCGGGACTGTTTCTTGAGTTAAGAATGTAAAACGGGAATCCTGCCTTCTTGGGGTCGGGGTGAACAACGCTTTCATGTGTTCAGACTTGGACCAGGGAGTCAAGTCTGCCAGCAAGGAGGTCTACCAATCCGGTCACTTTTATTGGTCTGCAGTGACTTTCATTCTTCAGGCTGGTGATTCAGTCCCGCTGCGGCGCACGACGACTATCTGACAAAAAGCACAAAGTTCATCCATCACGTTTGGCAGCAAATCAGCAGGAAATGTGTACATTTAGGTGGATTAAGCCCCAAACTTGTCAGGTGTGGTGTGTTCTTCTCATGGTACAGACTCACCAACTGAGGTGTTTGAGTTGTCCGCTGCGTTAAAGTCATAATTAAGCACGGCTCACCGTTTTTTCACCAAATGACGTGGAACGTGTAAGGAGGTGTTTTCCTCTGGTGCCTCCTCATCAACCCAACCAGTACTCTGCTGAGCAGCGACCTTCAGAGGGTTTTCACCGTCACCTTATCAACCATTTGCTTCTGATGTCTTTTTTTTTTTCCTCTCCAGTTTCTTTTTTATCTTCACAGTGAAAAGTTACAAACAGGAGGGGGATAGAGTGGCCAAATGCAAACCTTGAAATTATTGCATAATGGGATCAAAATGTTCTTTCTTTCCACACAAACATATCAGGCTTCTGTCGAAAGGTTTTTAACGGATATTAAATTCTAACGTGTGTATTAGTTCACACTTGGGACTCTTGAGCGGCGTTTGTCATCGTCTGTGTACTCTGTCTAAATCTCCGTGTTGAAAAACAATATTTTGACAGCGAACAAATATCTGATGTTTAAAGAGAAAAACACTAAAGTACAGAGAGAGAATTGTAAAAAATAATAATAAAAATGTTATTGAATGATGTGCAACTAGACTTGTTTTGTTAAAATTGTTTAGAGATACCATATGAGAGGGAGCTATGTGTAGAGAATATGATGATGTACTGAATATGCAGAGCGATGTTTTGATTAAAGTTGTAGCAAGCTGACCCACCACTTCTGTTTCCCTTCTTCAGTCACTAAAAATCACTGGACAGCTCAAAACTAAGCACTATTTTTATTTCAATAAATCTTGGTCAACAGGCACTTGGAAATACAAAGTCATTATCCCACTGACTTGGGTCTTAAAATGAAATTGAGATTTACCCCTTTTTTTCCTCCACTAGTTGGTTTGAGTTTACTGGGGTCTTACAGATCTCTGTGATGATTTTATCCAAAGCTCACGTGTCAGTCATGCTTTTGCAGCCTTTTTAATCACCTGGTTTCACGAGACGGAGTCGTGTCTCAGCCTCTGGATTCCAGCATCCTGCTCAGAAACAGAGGGCACTAGTAGGAGATCTGCTGCAGCCGTGTTGAATGTCTGCAGGCACCGTTCCCTGATTCACTGCCCCACCGCCCTACGATTGAGAGAAATTGCGCAGCCATGCGCCTCTCTTCCACAAAAGGACATTTTTATCATAAGTTACACTTGAATACCTTAAAAGTGTACAGCTGGGACACAATTTAATGTTACATATGTTGCATAGTGGCCCAGTCCAGCACGATGGGCTGCCGTCTGACTTCACATGCTGGATCACATGCCTTTGGCTGATTAATAAGTCAGCACCAGTTTGTCATGTTGGCAAGTCTTTGGAGCTCGAGTATTGTGGGGTTTTAAAATGTCAAGCTGCAGCTGGACGCCTCATAATGTTCTCAAATATTTATATTTCCATGGTTGAATTACAAATGACTGACTTTTAACACATCCACATTTTTCTCAGGTCTTCCCCTCAGAAACCTGAAGGATTTCTGCAGGTGATTTTGCACTTTAGCATTTGCTATGTAACTAATGACAACAGTGGAGGTTGTTTACCATAATCAGAGATCACCTCAAATGCAGAAGAGTTGAAGAGGGGAGGTGGAGGTTGTTGAGCATCAAAACTAAAGAGTTAAAAGAAGTTTTGACCTTTTTATTTTCATTATTTATCATTATTGGTATTTGTGCAGCATGAGATCCGGGCGAGCTGGGATGAGCTTGAGGTCTGATAGGAGGTGGGAGGAGCATCATGTTTCCTCGAGATGTAGTTGAAGCATGACCTGACTCCAGCATCTCTCTGTGGATTCTGGATGATAAAAGTGGACTCAAAGACTTCATTGACTTCCAGTAGTGTGAACCAGATGTTATGGTCCTGAAAGTAAGCCCCCATCCAGAGTAAAAAAGGGCAGACAACACTCTAAATATAAATAAAATAAACGGGACACCAAGCAGTACAGCAGGGGCAGATGTTGACCTTTACTCATTTCAGACACGCCCACGATCCAACTGTTTCTCACTTCATTTTTAATTCAGTTCAACTTATTTTTTCAACTACAGTCCTGAGAAATGTACAGGACAGCGTGATTTCACTTTGTGATGAATAAACTGTTGTTCCATATCCCAAAATATAAAATGACAGCGAGACTTTGTGCATTTCTACTCGGAGCTGCATGACGTCACAACGAGAAGCGATGATGATTCACTATGAATCACACGTCTGGACCTGCGCAGGTGTGTGTTGACTCTCCACGAGTCTGGAGGCCTTCACGCGATAAACAGGCATCAATCATCCACCTGGCACATGACGTCACCTTTACGAGGCGGTTCAAACAGGTTAGAGTAGGCGTGTCAGACTCGGTTCCTCGGGTCCGATGTCCAGCATCAACAGACCCTGATACAAGGGACTGCGGCATTAAGAGACATGTTCAGACTCGTTGCCTGCTGATGAAGACGGTCAGCGAGACTCAGATGCGGTATTGCAGTGAACCACCCAAAAAACATGCGGGACTGCGGCCCTCAAGGACCGGGTCCCAAAACATGCGGGACTGCAGCCCTCGAGGACCAGGGTCCCAAAACATGTGGACTGCAGGCCCTCGAGGACCGGGGTCCCAAAACATGCGGGACTGTGGCCCTCGAGGACCGGGGCCCAAACTTATGCGGGATGGCGCCCTCGAGGACCGGGGTCCCAAAACATGCGGGACGGCGGCCCTCGAGGACCGGGGTCCGACCAGTGGGTCAGAGGGAATTGAGAGTAGACACGCGGATCTGTCTGGACCGATCAAACGGGAACAGAAAAACATCAACCAGGTTTAGAAAATCACATTCCGCCTATCTGCCAAGATCGACACACTGGAAAGCAGATGTTTTCAGTCGCGGGACATGACACATTTAAAGGTCACTTGAAGCTCACATCTGTTTCTCATAAAAAAACACGGTCGGTTAATCCATCAGTCACCTGGAACATCGCAGACGTGTTTACAGGAACAAGAAACAAAGACGTGCTGGTCGTCACTTGAGCAGTCACTTATACACAGACACTGCTACACATAAAGATAAGATTATTACGTATGGAATTCTCCTGACATAAAGAAGAAAAACAAACCTTATCAAGTATGTAGGATGCTCGTCAAGTAGACGTTTGCAAAGATAAGAGAGAAAGCTACTATACATCAATATTAAGATAAAAGGGTTAGAATCAAATGAGGGGCTCCAGTGATTAATGGTCATATTTCCACTTCCCGTTCCTCCTGTAAAAAGGTGTTGTCTCATTAAATTGTTCATTAAAATGACACATCTCTTTACACTGACTCACACGCGTGGGGGTTCAGATTCCCGCTCGGGACGCTGACACGCAGGCTGAAGGATCCGGGGACCAAACAGGCACCAGAGAGCCTGACCTGAGACCTGAGACGGGATGAAATCAAACCAGGTCCGTCAGGGAGGTCCAGCATCTCACTGATGTTCTGTATCAACATGAAAAACAGACGCGAGCTTCAAACTGTGTTCTTCTCACTTGTATTATTCTTGGACATTTTAGATCTTCACAAAATGACTTCTTTATTAAATGTTTTAACCTTGTAGACTGTGATAAAAAAACACTGTTTCACTTAAAAGTAACATTTAATCTTGATTAACCTTTGTAGACTGGCCTATTTTCCCATATTTTTTCTGTCTAAAAGACAACAACGATTACCTTTTAAAATAAAAAGAGAATTGTTTTGGTAACTGAAACTGCAACCAACTCGACTCTCTGCTCTTGTTACGATTAAGATGATCGGATCCGTTTTATTGAGTCTGTATCAGTCTCAGATCACAATATTGATCGGTGAGGGAAGGCTGGCAGATCGGCAGCAAGAGATGCACCACTCTGATGTTTCTCAAATTTAAGCTGAATGTAACAGAAAAACAGCATAAGATGGAAACTCGAGTTTTTTCACAGCATATTTCTGCTCTGAGTTTGTGCATTTGTAACTTGAAGGATAAGAGGTGTTAGAAACCCCAAACCGAAGACGTTAGATTACATCATGCTCTTGCTTTGGTTCCCCGTTCAGTGGTTGTTGTTATTGTTTTTTAATTTTAAATTGGTAAAGTTTACATTTATACTTTTAAACTTTAAGAACTGGATATTAAATGTAAGATGTTGTTATGTTGTACTATACATGTTATATTAAACAGTTTTATGTTTTAGGGCCACAGTTGAAATCTTACCTGGTATTAATCTTTGAAATGTTCACTTTCCTGTTTGATTTTATTCTAATAATTTTATGGAGAGAATTTTTTTAAGTTGCTGATATCCCATCAAACATCTAAACAATTTAATAGGTTTTATGATTTATATAACATTAAATAAAAATGAAACTACATGTGGCAGTGATCAATATTGAATTTTAACACCATCTCGTTCATAAATCAGATTTTTCTACATTATTTATCCGCAAATCCTTCTCTGTGGTATTAAAAAAGGACAAGATACAAAAAAACCAACACAGAATCACACCTACATTAACTCTTTCTTTATTTAAAATCTAAGGACATAAAAACTAAACTTTAATGTCCAGAAAGAGCATGGAAATTCACAGTAGCACTGGTAATTGTTCTGCAGTGTTACAGTTATGGTTCGTTATTTTTCCAAAAATATGCATGCCTGGTATGCTGTTTTCGTTTTATGGCTGTTTGTTTAATATTGTTTACTTGTACAAAGTGGAATTTAATTATTAATTTAAGGATATAGACGTTAACGGTCGAGGCGGTAACGTCTCATTGGGCCTGTGGTGAGGAAGAAGCTGAGAAGTCCGAGTGTTCCGGGGAACGCCTCACCAGCAACCCTTTTTTATTGAGCTGCAGTTTTGAGCTCAAACGAAGTTTACAGCAGCTCAGGAGGAAATACGGCGGCCGACCCAGCACGCTCGGAGACCCACTTTCTGTCACATTAACCCGAGTCCGAACAAAAAGTGTTGCAAATATGAAACAGAAATAGCAGTTAGACATGCCGGCGACGGAGGACCTGGCCGAGGACGCGCCGTGGAAGAAGATCCAGCAGAACACCTTCACCCGCTGGATCAACGAGCACCTGGAAGTGCGTGAACAAGCGGATCGTCGACCTGCAGTGCGACCTGAGCGACGGCCTCAGACTCATCCCTGCCCTGCTGGTCCTCAGCCACAAGAAGATGTACAGAAAAAACCACTCGGAGGCCCAACCAGGCAGATGGGCTGGAGAACGTGTCGGTGGCGCTGGAGTTCCTGGAGGGGAGAACATCAAACTGGTTCTCCATAGGTAAGTCGAACTGGTCCATTCATCTTCGTCTTCGGGAGGCTCCATTTTCACTTTAACACATATTAGACCAACTTTAACCGTTAATGAGGAGCGGACGCCGACTACGCTACGCTGAATGATCAAATTCGCTCTGGTCTCTGAAGTTAACTCGTGTACAACGAGGTGAGCCGGCGCTTAGCGTTTAGTTAATTATACTAGTTTTGCGTGGGTCACGCCTCGAGTGGCGTTCTCAACACTGAAACTAAACTTGTTTTAGTTTAATTGTATAAAACGAACAATTTTTAAGCCGACAAAGACAAAAAGCAGAAACTAAAGTTACGTCTTTGTCCGGTTAGTCGTGTGAAAGTTCGGCTTTGTTTCCAGAGTCCTCACACGAGAACAAAACCAGACATTTTCTCGCCTGTTTGGTTACACACTATTATCGTTTTTCATTAAATGTTTTTATACCACCTCGTCACTTTGCTACATGGCCTCTACTGGAGAACCATTCTGTCATATTTGCTTTGAAAAAACCATGTTCCATGTCAGAAACGGAATAATTGTGTCACAAAATGAATAATTATGCTATGTTTAAATCGGACGATTTTTTATGGTTTTGTGCAGCGTCCACACACAGCAGCAGCCTGCTGCAGGAACTACACACCTGTGTCACCTTTGATTAGGAGCAGGATGAAAATATTTTAAATTAATCAATGCAGTCACTCCAAATGACTTGTTAAAACTTTCCAATCTGTCTAAGGTGTTGATGAAAATGAAAAAACTTTAGGTTTGGGTTTTATTTGTAGGGTGTTTTGAAAATGTCTGGATTTTCACATAAACAAAAACCGATGGGCTTTCAGACTGAGATGTTAAAGTTTCAAAGAGTTGCTTTCACTTTTGTTCTTCCAATCAGATAGTTAATAACTGATGTCAGTACAAAAAAAAAAAGAAATGCCTGAGGTTTCCTCCATCAGGACAGCCCCCTTTTTTTTATATAGATAATTTAAAGAATAAATTGGGAGTCTTAAACAACAGAGTCTGACAGTTCAGTTTTCTTAAAAACATACTTAAATGACACATGCTTCTTGGCCTCGTGAGAGAGTGACATGCAGCAGGCGGGGCGCGGCGGCCAGGGGACGCCCGCTACTGCAGGTGGGACGCGGCGGCCGGGGGGCCTCCGCCTGCTGCTGACCTGTTACAGTTTACAACACACCTTGTACTACTCATCTTTGTTGGGATCTTGTCTTCATGTATGAAGACAATCGCGGTGCAACAAGCACCTACAACATAAAAACCCTGTTTCAGACATTTGGCTCCAAACATGAACAACTGCATCAATTTTAATCATATAATCTTCGATGTTTCAATATCTTTTAATTTTTTGAGATTTTCAGCAATGTGACACTTGTGGTCACATTTTGTCAGAAATATCGTTAAAAAGGTTCCTGCTCGTTACTATCGGCTCGGTCCTTTCATGATAGTCGCGGCAATACGTGGACACATCTGGATATGAAGAGGCGTTTAGGTAAACATCTTGCATCGTTTTAAAATTTAAACATGTCCAGTGTTCCAGCATTTTTAAGTGGTTTTTTAAATGTTGTGTTTTGGGTGATGGTGTTAGACTGGCCTTGCGTTGCTGATGTGAGCCGCACGGAGGCTGAATCTTCTCAGAGGTGCAGAGATATTAAATAAACTCTGGTTTTAGAGAAACGAGGCGCCGTGGGCGTGAAGCTGGTGGCTGCTGGGAGCTGAGCTGGAGGCGCGTCTGCCTCAGAAAACTAAGGTGGAGGTTTGATTTTCCACACCAGAGAGGAAATGACTGGGTGGACCACAAACACACACGTGCACACACAGAGACGCACACACACACACATGTAGAGCTGGTCTTGTATTACAAGAATCTGGCGGCCACTCACTGATCAGAAATATTGAGTCATGTTTTAATTAATATTTGTAAATAATTAAAAAAACATTTATTTAAAGACTTTTCGCATTGATCTACACATGTTGTAGGGCGCAGTCACTGAGTTTAACCCACATGCCATTATCTCAATCAGCCCCTTAATTACTGTTATCTGGTGATGGCTGGTTTGGGGGAGAATCGGTCCATTGGTGATGTTATCTGCGTTTATTTTGAGCAGCTGCTGGCTGAAGTCGCCTTGTGTGTGACAATACCGATATCCACTTACAGTCGCCGATATTCACCGATAGTATCCGATACACCGATAACCGCCACGGTCACCGATATCCGCTGGCATCCACCGATATATACCAGCGGGTTACCGATATCCGCTAGTTGCCGTAATATTCGCTGATATTCACTTACGATCGCCGACGATATCCATGACGGTCGCGATATACACTGATATCGCTCTAATAACTGCAGCAAAAGAACGCGACTGCTGGAACCCCGACTTGGTGTTGGGTTGTGGATCGAAATCCCGCAGTCCCGGCAGATATCGCCGAATCGGGCGTGTAAAACAACTCGCCATGGTCAACGCCATGGTCCAGATTTTATCTTCTCAGGAGAACAAAAGCCTGATTTCAGTGTAATAAGTAACTTGTGGCCTCGGTTCTTCGCTCTTTCATACGTGAGAGCGCGCAATTTAACAGATCCAGTAAAGAATCCAGGTTTCAGCTCCGTTATTGGTCATCAAGTTTGATGAATGAATGATTCCCGCAACTGTCGTCTGTTACAACATTTTACACCACTTGTTTAACTTATTTTACGTGTACTGGTAAAAACCCTGAATATTTCTCACGTGTAAGCGCGAAAACTGTTGGGGACATAAAGTAAACGTTTTTAATTCAGTGCTGGCCGCGTTTATGCGCGGGGTTTTTGCTGTAAAACGTGTTGACGTGTTCTGTCAGACGCGTCCTTAGCAGCGGCCTGCGGCTTTAACCCTGATCCTTCTCTCAGGCAGCGAAGGTGAGGAAAACGTGATTGTTGTAGTTGAACAGAGATGACCTGTGATACTAATTAATACCTGAATTTATGGTCCAAATAAACTCTTCTCTCAGGAGTCGATTCTGGCTGCAAAAGTTGCGTCTCCGTGGAAACTCGGGGTCGTTGTAGTTTTTAAACAAATAAACAATGTTCTTTGTGTAATTCAGCATCTAAATTGACATTTCACAGTCGGGTTTCCTCTGATTGGCCAAATAAATTGACATTTAGAACATGAATTTTAAAGTACTTAGAAAATGAGACTCACCATTTATTGCAATACATTTCTTTACTTTTGTTATTTATTGTTGTGGTTGACGTGGGCTGTGCAGCTCTGGTCATTTCTCTGCTGCTGTTTACATTTGTTTATTTCTTTTTAAATTCCAGTAGAGGTTTATGGAAGTAATCACTGGCGCCAAACAAGTCGCCCTATTAAACGGGCAACGCTTCCTCCTGGCTGAAACCGACGCGTCTCGTTCAGTCCGTTTTTATCGCCTTGAGGTTTAGATAAATGGTGATAAACATAAAGCGTGGTTAAGTGTCTTTGGTCTGTGTTTGATTCAGATGTCATACACGCGTTCAAAACGGCGCCCTGGAGTTCTTTGAAGGCGGTTATTTTCGTCTGGGTCGCTGGACTGGTCAACTGGACCGGGTCAACTGAACTGGTCAACCTCCAGCCCACGTCGAAGGCGTGATATCCCCGCATGCGCTGAACTCCACTGACCCAACTACTCGTGTTTCTGGTCCCAAACCGATTAGGACAAATGAGGCGCTTGTCTGAAACCAGCCGTGTTTAGCGGGGTTAAAGTCAAATAAATCTGCGTAACGAAACGAGGGGGAGTGGGGAGAGAACCGGGGCACAGCCAAGGCTGCTTTTTACTATGTATTATGTAAACAAACTGGTTTCACCGTGTCCTACCGTGTTAATGCTCCGCCTGGTAGTCATGGCAACGAATCAAAAAAAGTCCTGTTTCAGTGAAACGGACAGAAATGAAAGACGTGTGTGTGCGTGTGCGTGCGTGCGTGCGTGACCAACGCCGTGTGAACTAACCCTGAGGGGATGAGCATCTCTATCAGCCATGGTGACATAGTTTCTTACTGTAATGCAATAAAATGCAGAGCTGACAAAAGCACCAGATGTTTTCTGAACTGCTCATCGACTCAGCTTGAATCCCGTGATTGATCTGCAGCGCGAGGTCTGTCTGGGTGGAACCCCTCCAGATGTCTCGGTGGTTCAGTTGCCTTCGTCCAGACCGAGGGAAAGGGAACTAAACAAAACAAGCGGGCCGCCAGCGTTCGGCTCGACTGACGCCAGAGCTGGCGCGTGGATTGTTCTGGGTGGTAACTGACCGTCGGGGCCCTCGTGCGTCTGCTGCAGGCTGAAGGGAGGATCTCTGCTGTTGGAGAGTCTGGTCTTGTTCCCAACGCCTCCAGCTAAAGTGTTTTGCAACACGTGTAACAACTTCAACCGCTCGCATGTCGCAGCAAAGCCGACTGTGGGATCCCTGTTTTTAGGAGAAAATCAGTCACTAAGGCTCAAATCTGAACATCTTGACAAGTGTTGGTTTTTTGTTAAGAGTCTGCTAACGCAGGTAACGATAGTTTGTCAGATGTCTCACCTCCATGACTGGAAGAGCTCACTGGCTGAACAGGAGAGCGTGGAAGGAGATGTTTGTCTGTTGTCAGAGTGATGCAACCTGTGTGTGTGTGTGTGTGTGTGTGTGTGTGCTGGTTAGCTGTGATATGGGGCCCCTCAATGAGCCCTGGCTTTTGTCCCCAACAAAAACGGGCAGGAAGAGAATTATTTACTTTCAAGTTGTACACGCACCATGTTGAAGCGTTTTTAAAGGTTTTGAGTTTTTTTGTTTTTTTTTTTGTTTTCCCTCTTTCACCGTCACTGGGACGTTTTGAAGAGTGGAGTTAGCATAATCTTCATCATGGCTGTGGATGAAGAAAATGAAAATAGTGCAGATGATCATGGTTAAGCCATATAAAAGTTTTGATCATGTAGGAAATCAGAAACACAGCTGCACATGATGGGAACAACAGATCCGTTCCCATCTGTGACTCACAGAATGTTTGAGAGGAGATCAGTTAGTTACAACTAACTATTGATGGACTAATCTGTTATCCTGGTGGCTTTCTCTGGCTGGTCCAGGATTACTTTTGCTGAAAATGAGGTCTGGAGGGATTGGGAGTTGAGGTTTCAGACAGGAGCAACGCCATAACGCCAGCTCTGCCGCCTGCCGTTGCTACAGATTTACTGCTCTTTTCTAGTTTTGACTAGAGTGGTACCTTATTAACTCCCCGCGGGAGGTGATGTTGTTGAAGGTTAAAGTAAGAACAGATGTTGCAGAGAGGCGTGGCTGAGCGCTACATGAGTACGTGGGAGTTTTGTGTGTTTTTGCAGCCCGGCAACAACTGAGTTGATGACATCACGTGCAGCGTCGGCAGGTATTGCAGGTGAACTGTTGAGTCACAGTAAAACATGTTTTACTGCAAATGGATGCAGAGGGGTGAGAAAAAAGTTTATGAACTCAGAATTAAAAGGCTTCCTGCTTTTAATTTGCGTTTTTGATTTAGGTCACGACAGTCCAGTCAAAATGTGCCTTACAAGTAGAGGACACAGTTAAAAATTGTTTTCTAGACACCCACCAGACATCTAGTGCTGCAGGAACAAACGTCAGTGAACCCTGGAGCTGGCTGGTCCTTGTGGTGGCTTTGTAGCTCTCAGACCTTCATCACTGAGGAAGACTGGACCACAGAGCTGCTTCCAGATGTCACCCACCTGCTGTTACTTCCTCCAGGTGTTTTACTGGGACCCCTGCCTGTTCAGGGACGGGAGGCTCTGTCCCACACGGGCTGGCATCACCGGGGACCCTGTGGTGGTCATTTGTAGTGGATGCAGAGGAAGTTCGATTATTGATCCAGTGCGAAAACGACCTGTAAAGTAAAAGTGACGCGGCTAACGACCTGCCTTATTTCTGAACTCGAGGGTGATGAGATAAAAAAATGTCCCGTCAGTCAGCATGAAGCTTCACAGGACTCGTGAAACAAAAGCTCAGAGCAGCAGACGGCTGCTGAGGACGGCTGCTGAGGGACGGCTGTTGAGGAGACGGCTGCTGAGGGACGGGCTGCTGAGGGACGGGCTGCTGAGGGACAGCTGCTGAGGGACGGGCTGCTGAGGGGCGGCTGCTGGGGGCGGGCTGCTGAGAGAGACGGGCTGCTGAGGAGACGGGCTGCTGAGAGACGGGCTGCCTGAGGAGGCGGGCTGCTGAGGCGGGCTGCTGAGACGGGGCTGGCGACGTGGCTGCTGACGCCGGGCTGCTGAAGTGACGGGCTGCTGACGACGGGCTGCTGGACGGACGGGCTGCTGATGCTGTTACATTTCTGTTTTACTGTTGCCATGACGATGTCATTTCAGGCGTTGTCACCTGTCAACGGCGTGGCGTGTTAGCGCCCATCAGAGTCCAACTCCTTCAGTAATGATAGGCGAGCCATGCGTTTTAAATCATGACTTCAGGTTTACTTGAATGTTAGTTTACATAAAACTTGGACCTACTGGAAAATAAACGCATGGCATGGCGACACAGATTAATATCTACCGTTATATTGAAATACAGGCGTTGTGCTTGTGTGAATGCTGCCTGCATGAAACGGGCGTTGAGGTGTAGTTTCTACGTTTCTGCAGGTCCTGAGGTCACGGGTCCAGCCGAGAAGCCTATGGGACCGTGAACACTTCCAGTGGTGTTCTCGAAAGCATTTAACCGTCCCTCGTTGGTTCAGATGGTTGAGGATGCTGCACTGTCCATCATCTCTTTCAAAAGGAGGCAGCTACATTGCTGAAGTTTTCCCACTCATGGAGGACATGTCTGTGGACCACTTCATTAGTGGATCAAGTGTTTCAGATCTAAGCTGGTGGGAACGATACTCTTCCCTTGGAGACAGGTGCTCTGAATGTCAGAGTTACACTATTATCAGTCGTTTAAACTGCACCTTCAAACATTTTGTTGTTTTTCTGAGCACTGAAAGAGCAAATGTCCTATTTTAAGGGTGAAAAAAAAATCTTATCTCCAAAGTGAAATTATGGTTGAAAGAACGTTACTTCCTGTGTTTGAAACAGAATCTCCTTATCAGAGTGAAGTTGAAACTGTGTGTGTGTGTGTGTGTGTGTGTGTGTGTGTGTGTGTGTGTGTGTGTGTGTGTGTGTGTGTGTGTGTGTGTGTGTGTGTTACTGGTTTGCACATTGGCGATGGGTTTACGCAGCAGGTGTGTTTGTGTAACAAGGGCGTTGGCCGTCCACTTGTGCAGACAGGTGTGCATCATGGCTGCTCAAACATTTTAGACTGAGAGTTGAGGCGCTGCAACTACAAAACATTTAGATTTATTATCACTGGAGTTCCTACTGAAAACATCCAGACCACCTTCACCTCAGACCCACTTGGGCCTTTTTAGCTGCCCGTTTTTTCTCTGCGTGTTGTTCAGCGCAGTCTGTTGGACTTTGAAAAGTCTGCCTCAAGTGGCTGCTTGGGAACTGCAGTTGGTCTGGCAACCCTGAGCTGACGGCTGCTGCATCTGGTTAGAAGCTGAAACGTGGTGGTACAAGTGAAATCTTCGAGTATTTTTTTGCGTGCACTAAGACCATAGTGGTATATTTAGGATGGACAGCACTGCACATGAGGTTGATTTATTTATTTATTTATTTTTTGTCTTCCTCCCATGAAACCTCAGTTGAGAGGAGTAACCAGGGTTGGACATGTTGGAGATGAAGTGATGCCAGATTGGGGTGGTTTGGTCACGTAAAGAGGGAGGGTTGGTGCCTCACGTCCATGGAGGGATGCTGCAGGTGGAGCTGCCAGGCAGAGAGATGTGCAGTTGTGGTAAAGCCAGGTGAAGATGAAACATGGATCCACTAAAGGGAAAAATAAAACCAAGAAGTGAAAATGAGCATGCGTTCTTTATCTTTTATGTTTTCTCAAGAAAACATACCAGACTCCCTTTCTGGCCTTTTGATGCCCTCGTTGAACATGCTGCTGCTTGGCTTGGTTTAAAAACAAAAGAGAAACAGGGATGCCAAATGGGACCACTTAACACCAACGGAGGAAAAGTTGACTTACAAGGTCTTCCACCGACTTCAAATGAATGGTGAGCGCACACACAGTCAGCTGAGAGGACACGGTTTTAAAAGTGTGTGTGTGTGTGTGTGTGTGGTGGTTTTTAAATTTAGCTGTTTTATGTAGGTTAACTGAAGTAGAAAAACTGTCACAACAGCATTAAATGGCTTTTTGTTAATTACATCAAAAGTTCAGTTTTTGTCTCATCTTTGTTTTTGTGCACGTGAAGACAGTTTCCCTGCCCGTCCTGAAGACGTTTTCTTGCCGACTCTTCACTCCGTTTCTGTGACATATTAACCAACCGTCCGACCGCCTGCTCCAGAAACCACACACACACACACACACACACACACACACACACACTCTGCTCTTGCTTTCACTCTCTCTCTGACTCTCAGCCTCTTGTTGCCATGGCGTTGTGTGTCAACAGTGCTCTTGAGCCAGGCCTCTGGTTTGAAACTCCCTGCTTTCAGGCTGCCCAGGTCACATTTTAAGCTCAGACTTCGTCTTGTGATGTTAGTTTCTGTTTTCATGTCAGTTTTTGTTTACGAGTCACTAGGGGACTTGATCCTGGGTTTCTATCTTCTCGTCGATCCTTCACGCGGGCTTCTGGCCTTCCCGGACTGATAAATGTGAAACTGGAAACTGGGAGTCATTCTTTTGTCTGATTCAAACACACAAAGATGAATATTGTTGTTGAAGTTAGAATTTGATTTTAACAGAACAGCAATTAAAAAGTCTGCACACATCCTTGTGAAGCTGCAGGTTTTTGAAATGTTAAAATTTAAAATAAGTGACTGTTAGATCTCTAATGTGATCTTCCAACAAAACAAAAGTACAAGTGGGGAAAAAATTGATTAGGAACATTTAATAAAATGAAAAAACATTTAAAGGAAACCCTGAGGTGCCTAAATCTGCACCAGCTGTTCATGTGCAGCAGCTCAGTCTGGTTTTTGGTGAAGGGGCAAGATGGAAGCTGTGTTCACAAAAATATAAAAACTCATCTGAATGATGCCAGAAATGGATTTGGTCACTAAACTGTGTAGGGAGACTGTTGTGGTCTGAAAGAGATGCAGGTTCGACTCTGAAAGGCATGTTTGGTGCTGATGAAGAGCATCTTCAGAGGGAACTCCACAATCGATGATGAGGCATGGGGAGTGATGGACAAATTCTTCTCTTCACCTGGGTCAGGGTAGTTGTTTTAGATGAATGAAATGAACTGCTCCCTGATACCAAGATATATTGAAGTGAAACCCTCTGCCCCCGGTACGATGGAAGATGACATTCCTTTAACCTCAGCCTTGAGAAACAGTCCACAGTAAATAAGACGACCAAGAGAGGAAGAGGAAGACCAAAGTGGTGCCCCAGTCAGAGAGGGGAGGGGGGGACGAGCAGCGCTACTGGCAGACAACACTCTGAAGTTTATTTTCAAAAGAAGAACATGCACTTTTCTTTTTTTTCCCTTTTCTAACTGTTGATTAAATTCAGGACTTGAGTGGAGTTGGCATCAATAAAGTGTACAGTTATCTGGGAGCAGTGGAGTTCATTCAACAGTAGCTGAGCTTTTTATGGATTATTTGCTCAGTAAAAACAAATAAGATTGTGGCAGAATGGGCAATCTCCTGGTTTCTTCCGTCTTCATTTTGCGCTCGGTCTGAGTTTTCTGGAGGCGTCTGGGAAGCCGCCCTTGGCCTGACGTTTCTGCCCGTTGTCCTTATCTGGTGTTGATCGGTCGGTCCACAGCCCGTTGTTGACAGCGGAAGCCGTTTCACGCCAGAATTCAGACGGCGACACACTTCAAACAAACCAGTTTCCACTGAAACTGACACGGTGATCGCCATGGCGTGGTATCGACGCCAGGCAGACGGAGCTGTGGGGATGACGCACACAGACACCCAGTGATTGATAACGTGCACAGAGAAGCTCCTCAAGGTCAGCGAGTGAAGCACATTCCACCTGTTGCCACAGCAACGCTTGGTAAAAAACCACTGACTGGCTAAAGTAGACAGGGCGGTGCGCGTGTGGGCATGAGGAGGAAGTGTCACATGATTTCACACCCAGTGCCTTATGAGGCGCCCAGGTGCCTGAGAAAAAATGTGTAGTGGCAGAAGAAGGAAAATCTGAAATGGAAGCTCTTGATACAGTTGCACTTGCTGCATGGCGAGTACAAACTTAATATTTTACTACGCTACGTTTTTCTCATAGCACCTGAATTAGTCTTGGTAGTAAACCAGTTAAACGATGATCTGAGGAGTCTTGTATTTGTAGGTCACACGAGACTGAAAGTTCAAGAGGCCACCAGGACGCTGATGAGTCTCAAGCCTGTCTCACCCTCGATGCGAAATGAGGAGCAGCAAAAACAAAATAATGGACTTTGTGTGAGAATTGTTGCAGACGTGTCATTTTGTCTCCAATCTCAGAAAGGTTCCGTTGTGTCGGCGTTGCTCTGGCGCTCCTAAAAACCTCCCCAGCTCTTTCCACTTCCAGAAACGCACCATCCTGTTGGCGGTTTCCTCCCATCCTCCTGCTCCGCTTTCTGTCTCAGCTCTGGTCCTCCAGGAGAGAAGAAAAAGACAGTCTGGACCACATTGATGGCTCCAGCTCTTGTCCTCGGTGTCTCCATTGAATCTTCGCCACAAAACTGTCGCTGATTTTTTTAAAAGTACCGTTCACATGGAGCATCCAGGTTCTCATCCTCCTCTGGTCACTGTCGTTGGATTGGCCGTTTTTGCGATCACGATCAGATCTCAGCTGCGCGTCACTTGCTGGAAAGAGTATGAACTGACAAAAATGAGTCGTCAACCTCCCTCACTCCGTTCTCCTGGTTCTGGAGTGGTTTTAAGACAGCATTGACCCATGGAAGTTTTGTCAGAACAAAAGATGATTTTGGGAGAAAACAAAAGTGCTTTCAGGTCAGAACTGACACTTCTGTGTAGAGACATTAACAGCATAACACCGCTGGGACTGGGAGACGGAGGGGAGGGAAGAGAGGAGCCAAAAGGAAAGCCTCGTTCTGGTCCGACTGGAACCACAAAGCTGCACAAACCGCTGCTGAATGCACCACCTCCTCCAACCGCCAGTGTTTTAAATCCCTCACACTCAAAGATTTACAGGTTTTTAAATCTTTTTGTTAGCTGGGCAGCAGAGACGTCTGAGACACGGACCTCTCTGTGTCTGGGACGGGGACATGAGAGAAGACGGGATGTGGACTTAGACACACCTACACACCTCCACACCTCCACCTACACACCTCCACACCTACACACCTCCTCCACACCTACACACCTCCACACTCCCACACCTACACCTCCACCCACCCCAGAGAGCAGCTGTGTTAGGTTGAGGTTGGGTGCAGCAGTGTTTCCAGAGTAAATGTCACCAACTGTAAACTGAGAAACAGTCTAGTGTTATTTATCAGCAGTTTGTCATTTTCTCTTTCTTTTGCCTCTCAGTTCAACGACCTTACTTCTTATTTCCGTTTTTCATCTAGTTTCCCTCTAGTTCTGGCCAGTCCAGGTTCATCTGGGCGTCCTCGTTGTAAATGCTGTTGGAGCAGCAATGATGCTCCAACTTGAGGCTCATTTTGTGATGAAGGAAAACTTTTTTTTTTTTTTTTTAAAGCAGTTTGTGATGAACAATTTGGGAGCAAATAATTTAGTTTAATCTCTACTTTCAGTGGATTCTCACTTGTCGTTCACCCATCAACCTTTTGCAGCCTCCTTTGTTGGACTGCAGTCTTCCTACAACAATGTTTAAAAGCATCACTTTTAAAGACACAAAAATTATTAAACACTCCCCACACAAACAAAGACGGCACCCTCGCTTAACAGAACTTTGTTGAATATGCTCCACTTTGACTTGTTCACTTCCTCACTAAAATAGGTGAACATTTAAAAATGTTTCCTCTCTGCTGTTTTGGGTTCTAGGCTGCTTAAGAGATTTCATGTGGGGCAGCTGACTGAGCTTTCCAAAGCTGAAGTAATGCCCGAATAAAACCCCAAATCCAGAGCAGTTGTAGGAAAAGACGTCAGAATGTGGGAGGGCGCACCATGTTGAGAAAGCAGGAGGAGCTTTAAGCGAGCTCTTCCTGGAAGTGAAGCGGCCAGGTGACGTCAATCGATGGAAAATAACACGTGGTCACGTTTGACATCAGGGCTTCAGAAATGTTAACACTTTTACCAAAATGAGATGCAGACTGTTTTAACTTAACGGTTTGCACAAAGCACAACATTTACTGGTCAAAACCTCTCGTTTCCACCGATTCTCCAGAGAGATGCAAACAGTGTGAGGGAGTAAAATAAGAAAGAAATGGTCACTAGAGGTGATGCTTTTATGGAGTTTGTTTCTGCACTAAACAAGGCCAGACGACCTTTCTTCACCTCAAGCTGAGCAAACCGTCTGGCTGTTCGTCAGTTTTAAAAATCTGTAATGGGGAACAAAGCCAATCTGTCGTTGGATCTGCCAGATGATCGAGCGGGAAGCGCGCGCTCACACGTCGGTCTTTGTCTGCCTTGTCATCATGGGTCGACCCGCCCTGGATGATGATGATGATGATGATTCTATTGTGAACTAGTTTTCGCCGTCTTTGGTGGTGAAGTTCATCACTGACGCACTGAAACACACATCGTCTGGCTGGTGAGGCGGCAGACGTGGACGTTGCGTTCAAAGCAGGTAATTTGGAGGATGATCGTCACACTGACGGGAGGTGAGACAACCAAAAAATAAAAACAAAAAAGGGGTGGGAGGGAGCTGGATCTTCTTCTTTCCTGCTGTTGGCATGTGGATGGAGGAGGAGATGAGCCGTTCCTGGTCTCCGATGCAAGCAGCTGCTGCATCCTACATAGAAAGCGGTTTGGGCCA
>JAIGNY010001139.1:0-72500 GCA_020152595.1 Chiridota heheva
TAGCAGATTATGTTACATACCCAACAGTTTAATGGAAACAAACCGCACTTATTGTTTAGTTGACAACCTTGGTTCCAAACATTTCTTACGGTGATGTAATATATGTTTTCTGAACCGTTTCAGGAAGTTTATAGTAAAATCTAATTTTGATATAAGCAAAATATACATGATGATCCAAAAGGCCTATTACTTTCCAACCCCAAGTCCCGATTGGCAAATGGAACAAGTTGGGGAGATTATATTTCAAACCCCTGTCTCCAGTAAGTCACACTCTCCTGGACTCTTTCATTAACACCAATGCTTGATTAACCACAGTGAATGTGAGCAAACTAAATTGCTGGCTATTCACAGCTACACAGTCCTTTTGATGAATTGTGGTTTGTAGATCTTATTTTCTGGGCAAAACCAATTATTTGATTCACTATATGGTTTTCTCCAATAAGTGCCTGGAGGACTTCAAGAGAAAGAATAAAAAGTACTTAGGTAAGATGATAATTGGTAGAGAAATTGTGGTTTCTGTACTGAGGGGTTTCTGGACAAGTTTTTAATAGGCCTCATGGATAATCATGTATGACTTATAAAATACTTTTAGGAATGTATATATTATAAAAGTATGTACATTTTTTATAAAATGACTTCACTATGTTTAAAACAATTATTTTAGTGTAAATCTTAATCATATCTCTGAAAAGTATAACAGAACTGAGCATAGAAAATTACTGACACAGTACTTGAATTTTAAATGGTTATTCGATATAAATGTATAAGTATTTTAAACTACTAATTCTTATAAAAAAGATTCCAAAATTTTATCTAAAAGTATGGATTATGTTCCATCAAATTTTGTATTTTTGTCTTACAAAAATTGTTAGAAATATGCAAAATCAAATAGTTCAAATATGTAAAGACAGTCAGTACTAAATTAGCAGTACTAGAATTGTAGTATACCAACCAATTCTTTTATTTCCTTTTCATTATTTGTTATAAGTTTGATATAAAATCCAATCATAAAATGAGAGATGCTGCAAGATTTGAAATATGAAATATGTACCTTTTACTGTACTAAGTATCAGTTATGTTGGTGTTGGGAGCTGGAAGGTTCATAGTTGTAAGTTCTCTAAGCATGTTTTCTTTTGCAGAGAAGTGAATTCTTTTTAGCATATTATCTTGATTGTCTCAGAATTGACTGAGATCATTGAAATACCAAAAAGTCTTTTCATAATTGATTGAAATTTTGCCATTTTACAGTATTCAAGTTGATTTTCTCTCCTAACTGTTTGAAAAAGATGCCAATTCGTGATGTCATTAGAGCATCTGTTGTTTATTTTCAAAAGTAATTCCATTGTATGGTTTAAAATAAAACACTTAAATCTATAAAAAAAATATTACTTGTGACAATACATTCTAAATTTGTAAATTAGCATTAAGGTTTAAAGATTGTCCTGTTTTGTCAATTTTAGATTTTACAGTGTTATCTGTATACTTTGAACAGCCATATACCTCAGAGCTTTGTACACATATTGAAAACTTCTTTTGAAAATGTAATGTTCTATCTATTAAGATGTAAAAACAAAATGGAACATTCCCTAAAAATATCATTTATATGTTAGAGGAGTATCATTGAAACAAATTGGTGAAGAAACCATGTTGATATCGTATTATGATTTTTGTACATATTTTATATGAAGATTTATTATTCATTTCTATTTTGAAAATTTTAACCCAGTTATCTGTATTATGCAATGAAAATTGATTCAGATCTTTTAATGAGAAGCACTGTAGTTGGCATAAGTGGCATTGCTAAGTGTATTTGGAAGTGTTCTTAAATATTGCCAAATCTTGCCAGTAAGTGCTAGATGAAAATAATGAAACATAGTATATATTTTTTTTTAAGATACAAATGAGATCAAATGAGTCAAAATATGCTTAAAATAAAGAAATGAATTGTAAAAATGAGCTTCACTATTTTGTCCTACATTTGCTTTAACATGTTTCTAAACCTTAAACATATGAACAGTAATAAATACTTCAACCTAAAGTTTGTTTGGTATTCATTTCAGTCTGGTACATAATGTAAGCAAGTGAAGAACGAGATTTATGACAATCATACATGCAAAAAAGTATTAAAATGAAAAAATGGTAATTTTTCAATAAAGATGGGCATGCAGACTGAAATGTCAAGCATCTTAATTGCTATCTTTAGCATAAACTGCTTGGATTGAGTTAAGTAGTAGACACTGAAACTCCCTATCTCTTCTACTTTTTAGGCTTGTGAAGAATCTTTATCCATACAACTCACTGGTTTGTTCAATTCTTATAGAGCCTCCACTTTCCAGCCAGAAGGTTGTGGGTTCAATTCTGACCCTGCTTGAGTCATACCAAAGATTTTTAAAATGGCCTGAAGACCTGCTGCATTCTTGATTGGTGCTCCATATAAAAACTCCAAGCTCACCTCACCTATCTGATTCACGCCAAGTGGCACATAAGGTCTCCACAGAATGACTCCAGCCATTTCTGCCAGCTGCTGCTGCTCTTGGCTGTTCCCCAGGAAGTCCACCCGGCTTTGGTTGTCCTCTCTTTCTCCACCATTCATTGCCACATTTTTTGGGTGTCCACGTTTTCTCCTATTCCGTATTTTCATCACTTATTTGTTTGTATTTGCTCTGGTCATCAACTCCTCACATGTCACTCTAATCTTGCCATCTTATTTTTAGTATCCTGTACAGACATCTGTTCTGGAATGTATCTACTTTATTTCTTGAGTATATATACTTAATTGTGCAGAAAAAATGTATCTAAGTTTTAAGGGTTAACCCAATATTCATTGTGCGTTGTCACGGAAATAACCATAGAAGTTGGGGCATTGTATTTAGGGATGCACGAGGCGAAGCCGAGTGCATCCATCGATATCAGTGACCCAGATGATATTATAAATAATAATTTAAACAAGCAAGTATGGAGAGTTGCAGGTTTTATTAATTAATTAGTTTCTTTTGAAACAAATACTACAGGATTACTTTCATCAACAAATGCCACTTAGATGCATTCGCATTGTTACAAGTCATAAAGAATGGTGATAAATCTGAACAATTTATATATGCAGAAAAACAACCCCTCTTAAAATTCACTTCAGATGAAAATGTTTGTTTTGATAATGATCTGTTTTAAACAAAATATATTAGTTGATTAAAATGTAACAGTTATGTTGATGTACAAAGGTTTATTGTCATCAAAATACGGAAATAAACCTATGCAGGCATATGCAGGATACACCGAGCTAATCGTGCTATACTATACTGTACACTATATATACAGTAGCCCAGAATGCTGTCATATGTGTGCGGTGGTACAGGGTACTGGCATAGCATATGCTTATTAGGCTACTGTACTGCAGTACGTTCACAAGCACTGCATGTGGATTATGAATTTAAAGATTAAAGTTTAACATTGGAACTTTCAAAATAATGTAAATTGAAACATTGAAATATGACAATAACATCATACCATGATGCCACTACTGATCAGCATTAAACATATTCATAGAGCCATTGAAAGTAGTTTTGAAAATTATAGTGTTGGTGACATTTTCACTTTCAACCTGTGGGATAACCTGTGTTAGGCTGGTGTTGTTTGTTGCATGATATATTGGGCCTAAGCTTTTCATTTTGTTTTATGCTATTTTGTTGTGTCGACGCAGCAGCCAACAAAAGGTCGTAGCAGTGGCGTTTCTGTGCATTGGATATGCCTTCTCATTAAATATGTTTACATATGCACATTTTGTATGAACTTTTCCAAACCTACCGTCGCTATTGGGTTTTGCCGGACTACTTTTATTTTCAAAACTGAAAGCCGTGCAGTTTCGTGGCTGTTGCCGTGCATAGCCGCAGATAACCCAACCCATGGTCAGCTGACAGTTTTCGACCAATTGAATTTTATAATTCTTACTACATATAAATGAACTAAGTATAATTACAATGGAAATTGTTTGATAGAATTAAAAAATTTAGCCTGTGATGCTTAATAAAATATACTCAATAGAATATCTAATTTAGTGTCTTGGGAATGCGATAAATCCAGAGGTATTTCACTGCTACCAACAGCTAGCAAAATCATGGGATGCATTATTATTGACAAAATGAAGGATGCAGTTGACAGGATACTTAGACCTTAGCAAGCAGGGTTCAGGCAAGGAAGGGGCACTAGTGAACAGATATTCATCCTCAGAAACATTTTAGAACAGTGTATAGAATGACAATCTAGATTACACATAAATTTTATTGACTTTAAAAAGGCCTTTGACAGTATTAACAGAGCAAAGCTGTGGGATATATTGAGCCACTATTGTGTACCACAAAAGATTACCAATATTATAAAGCAGTGGTACGATGAAAGTAAATCAGCAGTCCTGTATGAAGGTGGAACATCAGATTGGTTCAATGTAGCGATAGGTGTGAAGCAAGGATGTCCCATGTCAGGCTTCTTGTTCATCATTGCACTCGACTGGGTAATGTGACATACTGTCAATGGTCACAGGAATGGCATTAGGTGGAACTTCTGCACGCTACTGGAAGATTTAGATTACGCCGATGACATAGCCTTATTGTCAAGCAAATGGGACCATTTACAGGACAAAACTTCACGACTTTAAACCAATACAGGATGTGTAGGGCTATCAATGAATAATATCAAGACAAAGGTGATGAGAATTAATGGCAGAAGGCAAGATGCTTTTTCAGTGAAAAGAAAAGAGGTGGATGATGTTAATGAATATACATACCTAGGAGCCATCTTGACAAAAGATGGCGAAACACTGATTGACATAAGGAGAAGACTAGACAAGGCTAGAAACACTTTCATCCCCTTAAACAACATTTGAAAATCCAACAACTACAGCTTAAGGACAAAATAAAAAATATATCAAACAAATGTTATATAATTCAAGGGTAGCTTTGTCCTGGACACCTGATGGGCGAAGAAAAAGAGGAAGGCCAAAAACAACTTGGAGGTGAATGGTAGAGAGAGAGATGCTTGGATGCGGGAACTGGAACAAAGTCAGTGAAGTGGCACAAGACAGGAAGAGATGGATCTCTGTGCTGAAGGCCTCAATCTCCACTTGAGGAGAAGGGAGCAGTGAGTGAGTGAGAATTTTGGGAATGAATTTTTAAAAAACAATGCATTCCATACTTGAATAGCAATTAAAGGATTTGTTCTCGCAGGGAAAAAAAGCAGAACAATAGAGCTGACGTCTGAAATATAATTTAAAATTAAGTGCAAAAACAATAAGTCTTCACTTGAATAGAGGGCTATTGGGTCCGCTACTTTTCTTAATTTGCATAAATGATATTAATGTTTCCCTTTGCTCCAGGATTTGTAAATTTGCTGATGACACTAAGCTAAACAGGATTGTTGACAATGCTAGGGATTCTTCACTTTTGCAAACTGATCTGGATAAGTTAGTTTCTTGGTCCTAATAATGGCAGATGTCATTCAATGCTGATAAATGCAAAGTTATTCATTTTGGTCAGAGCAATTTAGCTTTTAAATTACTGCATGAATGGTTCAAATCTTGGTTGTGTTGATCAAGAAAGGGATCTAGGTGTTGTCATTACTAACAATCTGAAGCCTTCTAAACAATGTGCTTTAGCAGCTGCAAGGGGAAATAGGATGCTTGGTTTGATTAGAAGAAATTTTTGTTACCTTGGTAGAGAGGTTGTTCTTAATTTGTATAAGCAGTTAGTCAGGCCTCACCTTGAGTTTGCCATTCAGGCTTGGAGTCCCTTTTATGTGAAGGATAAGTTCATTTTGGAGCAGGTTCAGCAAAGAGCCACTATACTTATTCTCGAAGTAAGGAAGCTCTCTTATGAATCTAGTTTGCGATTTCTTGGTTTGACCACGCTTGAGTTGAGAAGAGTATGTGGCGATATGATTTGGGTTTTTAAGTTCCTATGTGGTAGTGATGCTTTGACTTCCTGTTATTTCTTGCATGTTTCAGCTAATCATGTGACATGTGGTAACAGTTTGAAGCTAGTGGACCAAAGAGTTGTCACGGTTGATACTCGTCATTTTAGCTTTTCTCAAAGAGTTGTTAATGAGTGGAATGGTTTGCCCGATTGGGTAGTTAGCTCCAATTCTGTTCACAATTTCAAAGTCAACACTGATCAATTCTTTACTAACTCTGGGCATTTATTATTTTTATTATTATTATTTTGTGTGGTAGTGGTGATGGTGTTAGTTTGGACTTTTTATTTTTAGACTGATTTGGTAGATAAATCAGCCCTCTATAAGTGTTGAGCAAGTTTTTATTGGGAGTGTCAGATTAAAGTTAAGGAAGGGGGGGGGGGGTGCAATGGAGTGAGTGGAAGTTATAGTGAAGGTTGGAATGATGAGTTAGTTAAGAGTATCAAGGGCAGATGCAGGATTTTCAAAAGGCAGAAGGGAGGGGAGGGGGTACAAAGTCAAATCATGAAAATGGCCTAAAATTTAATGGTGAGATCCATGCGCTTAGCACATATTGTTTTCTGCCAAAATATTTTTAAGAAACTCTTTGAAAAACTATAACATTTTGTAGTTTGAATGCTTAATGGTTAATGAGTATCATAGGTAACTTTACAGAACAATATAGGCCTACCCAGTATATAAATTCAGGAAAATGGTCTACGGCAAAAACATCATTAGGTTGTACATGACTATAACATTAAAACAGCTTTTGACAATTACTTCAGAAATAGAGAATCCTGTAGATATGTTTTCTATGATAAAAGTAGAGAGAGGCTCAGCATATTTAGTAGGAGGGGGAGTATATTCTGTATATAACTGTAAATAGCAGGATATATGTACTGGTACCATGGTATGCACTATTCTATAAATAAAAGATCAAGTTAAATATAGCCCCAATTTGGTGATGGTTTTGTTCATAGTGAAATAAGAAAATTTTCGATTTCAGCTTTTTCAATGATCTAATTTCTTTCATTTTGGGGCGATTCTCTTAGATTTTGGGGAAATTTGTTTCATTTTCAGAAACCCCTGTAATTTCCTTCATTTTTGGGCAATTTTCTTTGATTTTTGGGCAATGTTCTATGAATATCGGGTAATTTTCTTCAATTTCTTTCATTTTGGGGCATTTTTCTTCTATTTTGGGGAAATTTCTTTCAATTTTAGGCAAATCTTTAAGATTTTTGGCAATTTTTTTTAGATTTTCTGGTAATTTTCTTCGATTTTTGGGCAATTTAATTCAATTTTCTGGTAATTTTCTTTGATTTTCAGAAAAAAAATTCTAGTCCACTATTCAAATGCTTCCAACGGAGATCCGACGTCATATATTTGTCATAAAAAGTTTTATAACTGATCCTGACCTAACAGCCTGATCAGACCTGGTCCTAAAAATTCTTCCATTTTGTCCCGTTTACCTGTCCGAGTCCCGTTAAGCATATTCCTGTTTCCCATTTTCAAATTTGAAAGAAATATTTTTTCCATTAAGAAATTAGGAAATCGAAGTTATTTTTTTTTTTATTTCACAGAATTTATGGAGACCATATCTTTAAAAAGGGTCCACAGCGGAGCTGAGGTCCTCCAAATTGAGATTATTAAAAGTCATCTTTCAAGTAGATTGTTCTGATGATTGTTAGTGATGTAAACACAGTTCGTATATGGGGTCGAGGGGATGATACCCCTGTAACTTAACAAAAAAAGTTTTTAATGCTAAGCTAATTTAAAGCCACCATAAAACATTTAAATAATGAGAAGTTGATAGCTATAATGAAAATTTGGATATTGAATGAATATCAATCAGCAGAAAAAATAGAAAAGGCATATTAATTACATTGTTCAACAAAGTGTAACACTGCTAATGGTTAGGTGAGTGAAAATATATGGCTTTAGTGGTGTAAATTATTTTTGTGAAAGTTCCAGGACCCCCTCTGGATCAGCCCATACTACTTGGTAGATGAGTGGATGGAACAAAGTGGGTTGGGGTAGTAGGTGAATGGATGATGTAGGTAGATGGGGGAATGGTAGGTAGGTGGGTCATGGAGGGAAATGGAGGGTGGTAGGTGAATGGAGGATGTTAATTAAATGGAGGATGGCAGGTGAATGGGGATAGTAGGTGAATGGGGAATGTTGGGTTGATTGATAGAAGTGAGGGGATGGGATTTAGAGAAAGTCTGTTGGATGGAAGATGGCAGAATGATTAGAAGATGTAGGAATTAGGATGCAGGTAGGATGGCATAGGGGACAGGATGAGATGAATTGTAGGACAGGGTAGGATGGCATGTGGGACATGATGGCATATACGTGGGACAGGATGCCATGGAATGTGGGACAGGATGTCATGGCATGTGGGACAGGGTGGCTGACCCTGCATGGACAACAAAATGTGGATGATTTTGAATAGTGGAACAAATGATCAAACCTTGAAGTTAACAGCTTTTGAATTGTTATGGAGGTATATCTTCTGAGGTAAGTATTTCTGTGTTTTGATGAACTTTATCCGACATAAGTCTGCAATGATAGAAATAAGTACAGTCTTTGTCATTCTTTTGTATTTCGCTTGTATTGTAATGCATATTGCTATAGTAAGATGTACACGTACCATCATGATATGTATTGTGGTTTATCGTAGAGTGTTCTAACACATGCTAATGAAGTAAATTACAATAACTTGGTAATCACCTTGTGCAGGAATTTTTGAAAGTTTGCAGTGATTTTAGCTCCATTAAAAAAACACTTTCTGATTTTTTGCCATTTTGAGTTCTTCAGAGCTGGCACACTAAAGGTATCTGCAGCCTCAGTGTAAGTTAGGCATTATCTCCACCATATAATAATAGTAATAATTGATAAATGAATAAATACAAAATCAATTAATAATAATAATAAATAAAACTAAAAAATAAGATAAAATGTAACAGTATGTGTGAATTTGAACATTCAATGATTTTCGACTGGCTTATTAAACACATTGCTGCAGATACAATCACAATTGTATCTCTTCATTTGGTGGGTCTGGATTTTAAATGCATCTTCCAAAAATATTGAAAATGAGTTGTAAGTAAAGAACATTATCGGTGAATATGATAAAACTCACTTTTTCTTGAATGTTAATAATGAATGTTGCATCCTTTTTTAAGGGAAAGCGGGGGAGGGGGGGGGGGGGAAGGGTGTGTGTGGTTACAACATACATTTAATGTGTTAAGTTGATTTTGCATCAAGCAAAGCAGGGAATTATCCAGTGGAGGCATAGGAAGATATTTGACATGAGGGGGTGCAGATTTTATTATTTGTCCCACCAAACCTATAAAAATGTATGAGTCTCTTATCACGATCCAAAAATTATTTGGAAAGGTAGAGGGGGAGGGGGAATTTTATAGAAATTTTGGTAAAATTTGGCAAAATGTCTTGAAAATTGAAGAACATTCCTCAAAATGAATTAAAATTTCCTGAAAATTTCAGAACAAACTTCAGGAAAATGTAAGAATTTTCACAAAAATTTGTAGAAATTTTTTCAAAAATTTAAAGAAAATTACCAGAAAATGAAGGAAATTGTACAAAAATGTAAGGAAATTTTAAGAAAATGAAGAAAATTTGTACAAAAATTGAAGGAGGTTTCCACAAATTGAGATTTCCAACAAAAAGATGCCATGGAATCTGACTTGAAAATAAATTTGTTAGATTGTCATTATTGGGGTGCTAATGGTATTTGGCCCAGTATTCTAGAACATTTTTTTCAATCTCCAATCTTTCAATGTGATTATAAGCATAAAGTAATATAGATCACTCAAAATTGAGAGCTAGTAAATCAGCTGTACCGCAATTTCCACAAAATGATCCTTTTACTTAAAAAGTTGTTTTCTTTATAAATAGAAACAAGATATGATACATCTTTAAAATTGCTATACTGACCTAGATGTAGATTTGGGTCTTGTGATCCACTCCCTATAAGAAGCTTATCAATTTTTACTCCTTGAATAAATAGTGTGGCCTGATTTCATATGTGCGAAAGGTCGGATGATATCAGTGATCACATAAACTTGCATTGACTTAAATGCAAAGCAAACACAAACATGATAAAATATATATTTTACATAATGTAATGGAAAATAGCTATCAAAGTTTGGAAAAATAATATCTTTTAATACATTTTGTAAACTATGGATGGTGCAGACAAGACTTAAAATGTTTTTTTTCTTTTTCTTAATGGCACTTTATAATAGAGGGGGAAAGTAATTCACAACAGATAAACATTTAAAAAAATAGATTGTTTGGCTGGATTCATGTTATCCACATCTAGTAAAATGATGTTCCCGGCTCTTGATTACAGCATTGCAGTGTCCATGCATAGTATACCGAGTTTGAAACCTGTGTTTTTGAAGTATTTTTAAGTTATTGATGGTAATATATAATCAGTTAGGTGGAGAGAATATGCACAAATCATGAATATGTTATATATGTGTGATAGCAGAACAAGTATGTTCTCTCAATTACATTTCAAATCCTTTCAAAAGTAAATTGTTCAATCAATTTAAGTGGCAGCTCCATGTTGGTTGCACCTCACACATATAGCTTTTCAGTTTAAATTAGTTAAATACGGATTAAATGATGGAAACTACAAATGTTATGTTTTATAGTTATGTTATTATTTTCTCTCCAAGTTATTCCTGATCAAAATTCCAAGACTTTTTGGCACTGCAGTCTGTATACAGAATAAAACTTGCTGTTCTCAATGCAAATAAAACAAGACTACTCAAAAAAAGATCCAAATTGTTTTAAAGTGCAGGCATGGTAATCGCCCCCTCCCCCCTCCCCAATCCCACCTGACCATGAATAGAGGCTTCCGTTTTTAGTCAACCAATTGCAGCACACCATGAATTAATCCAAATTGTCTCTCTTTGAACTCTGTTACGAGTGACAGTATTTGTTTTCTTACATGAGGCTTCTGTGCAATCTATCACACATCTATGTCACATCTTATTTGCATTGTGAGTATTCTTTTATTTTATGTTTCAAAAACCATGCTCTGTTTCTGTTTTGCATTGAAAAGAAACAGGTGATTTAAAAGAAAAGAGATGAAAGTCAAATTAAACAACAAATTAATTATATGTAGATTGATAATTGGTAAATTATTGGATGAAACTTTAACCAAAAAAAAGGGAAAATTGAAAATGATAAAAGCAATGAGTAAAAGAATAATGAAACTCATCATTAAGAGTTTCTTGTAATTTGTTTCAGGTGGCAAAAAGAAAAAAATGCAAGCAAAAAACAAAAATTAGAGAATTTAAGAACTGAAGAACATCAGATTAGAACATTAGAATGAAATGAAGAAGTTTAGATTATAATGATGAACTAAAGAGAGAACCGAGAAAATTATTACAAAAATTGAAAAACAACAAAATATTATAATGGACTGAAGAAAGTTAATTGAGATAAAGGGACACAAATAATTATATAGAACTATGAGATCTGATCAGAACATTGTTATTTAGAACTGAATATATGTTCACCAAAGGTAACTTGAGAACTGATGCAACGGTACAGAATGAAACTGCAAGTTCTTGGTTATTTTTCAGTAATTGAATATTTCTGTCTATACCTATCTGGTAAACGAACATGATTTGTAATATATGATATGTGTGGTTTAAGAAAATATGAAAATCCACATGTGAGTTTCATTCCTTTCCTTTTACATTCACGTGGCCAATCTTTCATGATCTAGTTCCTTTTATATTAACCCGTGACAACCCCATTGATAGGTTTTAATTGTTCACCCTGGTTAAAGTCCACTTTAAATGCAAACGTAAGGTTAACTTTAAAAAAAATATTATATATTTGACTCTCATCAAATTGAAGACCTTTGCTACCACATACATAAAGTTGGGGGTTTCTGTCAGCAAAGCCAATCATTGAATAATGGAAGGAAGGTTATGACATAAGTTGCATTCATTGGTGCTCCAGATGAATTTTTGTCAAAAGTCTCAATTTGTTTTTTGATGGAAACAGATCAAGGTGGGAGAGGGCATCCTTGAATTTATTTCATCAGTTTTCTCAAGAAAATTCCAAATACCAACATGTGTGTAGCCTTGGAGTGACCCCCTCTCCTATCCCCAAAAATGTAAAATAAGATGGCCCGTAATATAGTCTTAAAGGTCAAGTGTAGACCTTTTTTGCTCTTAAATCAGTTTAGGTTTTTTTCTTATACAAAAACTATAATCATACATATATAGCTATTCAAAGTATTTTTTTCTCATAAGTTTCGTGATAAAAATATGTTAAGGATTTTTTAATATGTTTGTTCCTTTCAACCAAGGTGATTTGTGAAGGTCAATCTGTTCTTTTTCATAGGGTCATGTAGCACCTTATTTTTGTCAACAGTTCTGCCCTTTGACTGCTCTAGGGTACTTAGACACCTGAAGTCAACAAAGGGAATATTTATTTGAATCCTAATACAAATTGCTGCAGCAACAAATATGCAACAAAATTAAAAGCAAACACAGTTAAGATAAGATTACACAGCCTATTACATCATATGATTTGAATAAATACAAATAAAGTGACTTGCAAGAAAGCTTTACCAACTTAATAATTTAATTGTTCTTTTGACAGTGACTGACGCACAGGTAGTGGAAAAAAAGCAGCACCATTTTACCATAAACCCAGGAAGAAAGGTATTTCATTGACTGCTTTTATTGCCTATTACCTATCATATCAAATTGTGATATTTTCTTTAATATTTGGCCAGTTTTCTTCAATTTTCAGGAAATTTCCTTCATTTTGTGGCAATTTTCGTCAAAGTTTTCATTTTTTGGGAAATTTCCTTGTTTTCAGAAAATTTCCTTCATTTTTGTGAAATTTCCTTCCATTTTTATGAAATTTCCCTCATTTTCAGAATTTTTTCTAGTCTGGGAAGTTTTCCTTTATTTTTGGGGAAATTTCTTTCATTTTCAGGAGATTTCCTTCATTTGCTGGAAATTTTTCTTCAGTATTAGGGAAACTGCAATTTTTGGGAAATTTTATCAAAGCAGCGCTTTCGGAGGCTTCGCCCTCTGGACCCCTTCCAGGGCTTTGGCAGTTCCTAGAATGGAAACTGATTTTAAGCAATTCCCATAATGGTTCTTGCCAATTTACTTCAATGTGCCCAACGTTTTACACTTATGAGCTTTTTTTCAGGATAGGGGTTGGGAGGGGGGGGGGCATCAAAATATCCTTGCCCTTCTAGTGAAACATGACCCACCAAAATTCCCTTGCCCTCCCAGTGAAACCTGACCCACCACGCCACTGAGGATGTCGACCCTGGATTTGACACAATATTAAGCAATTTTCTGCTCTGAAAATTGTGGAAAATACAGTGATTCCTGGGGTTTCGCCCCTTCGTGCAGCTTCGCCAAAGACCCTTTTCTGCTACTAAAAGTATAACAACCGTAGGGCTTCCTGAGAAACCCTGTGTCCCCACCAGGGCTTCGCAGCTTTTGCCCTTATAGCATTCCTAGAGTTGACACATTTTTAAGCCCTCCAATAATGATATCATCTTATATCAATCTGTAATATCATGGAAATCTTTAATTTCTGAAAATTCTCCTGCAATTTTTGGGAATTTTCCTTCATTTTCTCAAATTTTGCTTCCATTTTCATGAAATATCCTTCAATTTTATGATATTTTCTTCAATATTTGAGAAAGTTTCTTTAATTTTCGGGAAATGTTCTTCATTTTGCAGAATTTTTGTGATATTTTCTTTAATATTTGGGCAGTTTTCTTTAATTTTCAGGAATTCCTTCATTTTGGGGATTTTTCTTCAATATTTGGGAAGTTTTCTTCAATTCTCGAGAAATCTTCTTTAATTTGTTGAAAATTTTGGGATAATTTCTTCAATATTTAAGGCAGATCAATTTTGGGGAAATTGTTGGGAAGTTTTTCTTCAATTTTGGGAAATTTGATTTATTTTCAGGAATTTTCCTACATTTCCGAAATTTTTCTTTAATATTTGGGAATTTTTTTGGAAATTTTACCAAAGCAGCCCTTCCGGAGTCTTCGCCCCCTTGGACCGTCTCCAGGGCTTTGACTGATTTTTAAATTCGAAACACGGTTCATGCCAATTTACTTCTATGTGCCCAACGTTTTACTATATGAGTTTTATGGGGGCGGGGGGATGGTGCCAAAAAGCATGACCCACCACGCCACTGCCCCCATCCCCTAAAAAATGATAACATTCTGGTATACACCAGTCAACATGTCGTTTTCCCTTTTAACACAGTTGATTCTTACACTAATAGGCATCCATGCTAGATCAATCATTTATATGCTATAGAAGACTAGTAAAGGTCATAATCAGGGCAAAGGTCACGTAATGTCAAAATTGCTAAATTTGGCCTTAAATAGACACTTAAACATTCAGTTTCATTTTAAACTTTCATAACACAATATTCGATATATCATTAATTAACAAGATAAGATCAAATGTCAGTGGAGACAAACTGACATTTTTAAGGTCACTAAAATATTTTAAGGTCACTTTCAGGTCAAAAGTCAAGTTTGAGCAATATTTTGTGTGTTTTGGGATTTGACGCATATTTTTTTTACCTCATTTCTTTTTTTATTTTAAGGCCGCTTTTATGGCCAAAGGTCATTTTAGGCAAAAGGTCACCCAAGGTCAACTGCCAAGTAAAGAAGCATGTTAATTTCTAACTTTCTGTATCCACACATTTTAGAAATTGTTTTAAAAATAGTATGCTCACTGTCATCTTCTTTCATTACCAATTTGTGAAGTAAACATATGCCTTAAAGGATTAGTTCAGTGGGCAAGCATGTCCATGTTATTTGAAAGAGGACTTCAAAAGAAACAAAATGGTGAAGAAAGCATTCACAAATTTTTCTCCGTTAAGGAGAAATTCAAGTCTAAAAGCTCTGTCTTATCTGTGTAGAAATGACTGGTGTTGTAAGTCTACTAAGGAAAGTTGGCCTCTTTATCCTTACATTTTTAATCCATTGTTAATGTATTTAAAAAAATTTGTTTAAAATTAAATCTTTGGCTGGTAATCAGGTAATTTGTATGTTTAATGTGAAGTTCCAAGGGCATTTTGTATAGGTGGCAACAATTTTTAGGGGAGGACATCAGTTCTGACTAACTTTTGTTTTGTTGTGCATGAGGTTTGATACTATTCGTGCAAAACTTGCAAAGATGTTGTTCTTCTCACACTCTAGCTCTAAACTTATGTAGTATCAACCATAATTTTAATTAGATTGGGAACTTATAGCAAAAAGAGACTATTGCAGAGGGTATATGTGGTCTGAAAGGCCCTGTGCACCCATTGGATCCACGCCTGCTGTTAGTGCATGGAAACTGGGAAGGTTATCCACCACAAGTTGTTGAAGTTGCCCAGATATGGTGTGTACTGGATAACATTTCCGTGTCTCGTGTTCCTGAAATCATCCACACTTCAGCTGCTTTTGTTGAAAGGAAATGAAGTAAAAGCACCATGACATCTGTGTCTCTGCCAATTACCACCACCCTATGGTATCCTTGATTAACAGCCTCACATCAATGTAGTATCAGTCTGGTGTCCATCTCTCCATGAGTGCCCAAGTTGCCTTGAAGTCTCATGTTCAATCTTCTTGATGATCTTGCATATGTAGCAATTGAGAATCCACCCTCTGTTACCAAATCATAGTGCTGTGGTAGATAGTTCCTTCCGTCAAGATGGCATCAGATAAGCAATTGGCAAGATCAGCTTTGTTTTCATCCAAAGCAATAAATTGGTTCCAGACTAGGAGGAGGGGAAATGCGATGTGGGATCCATCAGTCTGCTTACAAATTGGAATCTTCTTGTTCATTCTCTTTGACCTGGTCACTGCCTTAATATATCGCTCCCTAATGTAGCGATCAAATACCACATCAACTCTTGTTGCAGTGTTATTTCCAAAATATTTTGTAACACTTGTTTAGAAACGCTTCGGCATAGTCACCAAATGTCTAAGACCCATGTTTTTTCTAATACCCTGGATGAGGGTGTGACTGTCTATCATCACACAAGCCTTTATGTCAGAATTTGGTAATTCAGAGGGTACATCAAGTTCAGCAGTAAGGATATGATTAACTCATGACTTGCTTGATGTCAAGTTCATCTGACTTCTGACTTTGGCTATAGTGACATTGTGGTCGATGATAGTTCATGTTTCATGATTTCCATCATTTCCAAAGATCAACTTGTTGTAACAACATTAAGCAATCGTTGCAACATCTTCCTGCCAGCTTTGATAGTATTCTGCACATTAGGCGAGGTAGAATTGTTTGCCTTGTAAAGGCCAGCAAAGGTTTTCTGGCAATGTTTTTTTCTTCAGTGGATCATGAAACCCACCAGTTTCCTCCATTAAACGCTGTTTAACAGTCTTAATGATGTATTGCCTTCCATGTTCTTCTGCTGTTAGTAAGTCATTTACAACTTCACTTGGTGCAGTATCTTTGGTTGCCAGGGACACTAGAGATGCCATGATCCTCTGGAGTTTGGATCTTCATATTTACTTTCAGGCAAAGGAGTTTGTACTCGGAATACATCAAAAAATCTTAACAAAGTGGTAAGTTTCTTTACGTCATTAATATTGCATTCCATGCACAATGAAAGACTACCAGAATGGATAAAAGGAGTTTCTTTTTCATCGTCTTCGAGATTGAAGACAGATCTCACAGCTTGTGTGATGTGTGATCGCTCGGAACATATGCATAATTTGTCTTTGGCTTGATCATTCTTCGTTATGACAATAATGCCACTATGCATTTTGCACACTCTGTTCATCCACTTAGTTGACTGATCAGTTGGAACTTTGTTAAAGTTCTTTTTTATCTCTTCACAACGAAATTCCCATTCATGAACTCCTCTGCTTAGACCTCCAGTGATGTCTTCTCAAGAAGCTTTAGGCTTCAATTAAATCTCAATGTGGCATTTTTTCTAGTAATAGACTTCCCTGACAGTCCCTGTTCAGGGATGTCATAAAGTAACCTATGTGCACCATCAGGGAGCACCAGCTTCCTGGTGGAGATGGCAGTTACCTGGTGGAGATGGCAGCATCCTGGTGGAGATGGTAGTGCCCTGGTGGAGATAGCAGCACCCTGGTGGAGATGGCAGCGCCCTGGTGGAGATAGCAGCGCCCTGGTGGAGATGGCAGCTGAGCTGCCTGGTACATCATTGTGGGGCAACTCTTTAGATGTTAATAATATTTCCTTGATGCTTTACACCATTGGTGAAGGTGAAATGTCTTAACTAGTATGGTATTAGCTATCACCAGTATAAGTAGAAATAAATTGAGAAAACATACTTGTTAACTAAAAGAAAACTTTGATTGTCTTCCAGTGTTATTGCCTATTCAGGTGTGAAATGGTAAAGAGTGTTTCTCCTAAGGGGAATTCTTTGACTTCTAGCTACAAGATTGATGAGCCCATTTAGGTGTAGGGATTTAAACATGGTATTCAATTGTAACATTAATTAATTTTCACATCAAATACAACATAGACTACAATGTTTTTAGTGTGGAAAGTACAATATCTCCTAATCACACAAATCTGACAGAGCTACATTTTCTTCTTTAACCTCTCAGAAATGTAAACATAATTTTAAAAGTTCTGAAAAGGTTGTGCAGAACAAGATTAGATATGAGTAACTTTGATATACTTAAAATATACTGATTTCAAGAAAATCACACTTTTGTGTTGTCATGGCATATGCTTGTGTGCCAAAAATCTGCTGAAAACAGGTGCCGTAATTGGTCAGCACTACAATGTCTCTTGCCCTTGGACCATTCAGTTCTTTTATTAGGGTAGCCTGTTCAGTCTGAGAACTGGTCTTACACAGTGCCTTGAGCAATAAGAAAGACATAAAACAATAGAATATAATTGGTTGTAGTTGTATCTGACTGCTTTTTCACCCAGCATGTGTTGTTTCCCATGCGTGGTAGTAATTGTCTTGATTTGATTTTCATTAGTGAAGAAAGTATGGTTAGAAAAGAAAGTAGTGGTAAGGTAGGATGTAGTGATCATGACCTCATTAGTTTTGATCTGTTTTGTTTCACCAAGGTTTCTCCAGAATAAGCTGCTTTTAGATTTTAAGAATGCTGACTTTGCTGCACTTCAGACTAATTTGTCATTCGATTGGACTTCTTTGCTCTGTGACGTATATTGCTTTAAACATGCCATGGCTTCTTCTGCATCATATAATTCCTTCTAAAGTATGGGATGTTTTCCGAACTAAAGTTTTGGAGGGTGTAAATAGGTTTGTCCCATTAAAGAGAGTCTGTAGGTGTAATTGGCCAGAAAATAAAAGTATTAATTATAGAAAAAGTAAAATTGTAACCAATGGTAAAAGTTTAAAAAATGTGTAAAATCATTAAAGGAAACTAATAGCATATTAACACTATGCTAAAAGAAGTCAATGGATAAGACTTGTAAGAAAAAAACTTTAATTGGGCAAGGCAAGACCCTATTCTGGCCTCATAGCTGCACTGGACCACACAGTGTATAAGGCATATTGCTTTGAAAATGCCATGGCTTTTTCTGCATCATATAATTCCTCAACCATACCCCCCCCCCCCCTTTCCCCCAACCCCAGAAAGTCCTCATGGATCCACCAGTGTCAACATAAGGAAGATTATTGTCTACCCTTATAATTCTGTTACTTCATTTGGTATCCTTCTAGGCAACATGCTCCATTTGGCAGTTTTCCTTGGCCTTTTGGTCATCGCTTTTGCAGCGCCTTTCTCAAAATATCTTGATGCAGATTGGTCCATCTTCAGGTCCAAATATGAGAAGAGTTATGAATCCATGGATGAAGAATTGTACAGAAGGGGAATCTGGGAGAAGAACCTGGATAAAATTGAGCGTCACAACTTGGAATATGACATGGGCCTCCATACCTACACCATGGGTGTAAACCAATTCATAGATATGGTTAGTGCAGAAGTTATTATCAAGAAATCATTTCATGAAAGTTTCACCACTCTACAATAAAGTTTTATGAATTCAAACAGACTTTTCAATATTGTAATTCACATAGATGTTCATGAATTCATTCATAAAATGTTAGAATATCACAATAATGAGATCCAGTTCTTGAATCAGAAGAGCTTACCAATTTCCTATGATTTTGTTATGCCTGTATCAGTTGTAAATAGTAAAAAAGAAACTGTTTCGTATTGTATTTGTTTACTGGGATGAAGATTTTCATGTTAAATATAATGATGAATACCTCAAAGAAACCATGGTTTCATTGTTTGCATTTTTTGTGAATTATTTGTGATCAATGAATTCGACTTAAAATTAATTATAAAATTTTTCACTGTTTTGAATGCAGGTAATCCACAAACATTGTGGCCGGCCGAAACATAACTTTTTACCACTTATATTGTTGCTTAGTCAAGAAATCAATTTTCCTTTTTTTTAAATGCAAAAATAATTCTTTCTGCGAATTATTGTGGCATTTATATAGGTCTGCAATGAAGTATGAAGTAGTACTTATGAAATGAGTACCATCTCAAAAGAATTATTCTTCTTAAATCCACTTTTGAATGTGTCATTTGACACAAAGCTAATATTTTATTTCTATTTGTGATGTTTGAATTTTATTTCAACTGATTTCTAAACATCTCATTTCTCTCTCAAGACCACTGATGAATTTGTGGGCAAATTCAATGGATATGTCTCTCCACCAGACTCTTTCCCAAAGAACATCAATTACAACCTTCATGGTGGTGCTCTTCCAGATATGGTTGACTGGCGCACTAAGGGATATGTAACAGATATCAAGAATCAGGTATGCATATCATTTCTAGTTTTATGATTCAGTGAGTTGGAACTGAGTTAAAGTCTACAAGATGAGGTTTAATTTAACAGAGTTTAAAGTAACACTAGACCGAAAAGTGAGGACGCTCGTTTGTGCAATTTTTACAGATATATTATACACAACAGATTGATAAATTTCTTGCCTCCATAGCCCACATATGACATGAGGGCAAAGGGGTCACTTGAATATTCATATTAACCAAAAATTGCTGTACCATTGCATGCTAGATAAGCATTCCATTTTTTATTTTTTTTATTATTGATTTATTATTATTATTTTTTTTTTTTTTTGGGGGGGAAGGGGGTGGGGGCCTAACAATACACCCTCATTTTTCAGTCTAGTGCTCCTTGAATACTTCCTATGCTGCAAGTAGGGCAGTGTCTCTGCATCAATGACATCAAGAACTTGTTCCTTGGAAAATCTGCTTGCTATTTGTGCTGAAGGCTGTGATATCTTTACAGACAGCAGCGGGATTTGCCTGTCGAAAATCTCAAATTCAAAATCAGGGAGTGGGAAGGTGCATAACATCTATTTAGTGATATTAAGAGATATTACCACCTTATGTGATCTGATTTCTTCTTGTTTTTTTCCTTCTCTGATTACAATTTTATCCTTAAGACATTATTGGCAAACAGTATTCATCAAATGTTTCAAAGATTAATTTATGGTGACTTATTTGTATCACCAAACTGGTAAAAAGGGAAGTACTGCAAAAGGGCCAAGGTTGATTGCACTAATCCTTACTATTAGGTCACACACTGTCTGTGCTAACCAGTCCCTACAAAAACCTCCAAATTCAACATTTCTGGTTGTCAACACAAGGATTGCTTCATATCTTTCTGTGATTATAGGGTTTTCTTATGTTGGAGCATTGCTTTGGGGCTACTTTGTAAAATGACAGACTTGCTTTCCCGTTACCCCATATCTAACTTGAGCTGCAGCCCGTGGAGAAAACAGATTGTATATTATTTCTGATTAAAATTATGAATTGTGACCATAAGAATTAATCCAAGCATGAATTCAGAAACAGATTGGATGCAGAAATTTAGTGAGGTCCCATAATGTGTTTAACCTTAACATATATCACATGCTGTCATATTTTGGGAGTGCATTTCTTCGAAGTTGAATACAAGGCATTAGAAAATAACAGTTTTAATAGGAAGCCAAAAACGTATTAGAAATAATCCATCCTGCTATACATAAATGGACCTTTTATTCATTTCATAACAAATTAATATTTACAAGCTTGATTTATGGATATCTCATTTACAGGAAGCATGTGGTTCCTGTTGGGCTTTCAGCACTACTGGATCTCTTGAGGGTCAAATGTTCAACAAGACTGGTACCCTGACCAGCCTCAGTGAACAGAATCTTGTTGACTGCTCTGCAAAGGAGGGCAACCATGGATGTGGGGGCGGATGGATGGACCAGGCCTTCCAGTACGTTATAGACAACAAGGGTCTTGATACTGAAATGTGCTATCCATACACAGCCAGAGTAAGAATTTACTTTGATATGATGAAAACTTCACTTGTTTATCCAGTTTGTGATGTAACATATGTTTTTATTGCAGGGAGGAGGGGCAGCCTCTGGATCTGATCTCATACAGGCCTAATGCAAGACCAAGTAGCCTTAAAGTCTTTGAAAATCCCAAAATCAGATTTGAAAAGTTTGTGGTGGTTGCCTCACTTTTGTTCCACAAAAGTGCACCAAAACATTAAAAATGTTGCAAACATATCAGGTAAATTCTCGCAATTCTTAGCTTTCCCAAATATGTTGCAGAATTTGTTAAAAACATTTCTGAAATAAACTGTATGAGTTTTAAATTCTGCAGACTTGAAAATGTAAGTTGTTATTTCAATCTCAAGGTAATACTTGTACCAAGCTCTTCATTGCATGTGTGTTGATTGTCCATTGAAATATAAAAGGAAACTTTATTCTAATGTTGATTTGATGCCACCACTAAAATGATAAGGAGTTGTTGCCAAATTTAACTCCCCTTTTATCCATCTGCAGTTGATCAGATTTAAACTTTCTAACTGTTAAAGGTTTCCTTTTTTTAAAACAAGATAATAACAGAGATCTTTGTTCTCATTTACAGCGATTACCATCTCACACCAACAGCATTTATATCTTGGGAAAAAAAGGAGATATATTATCAGCCATTTTGAATGCATGATTCTACAATTTTAAAAGAATTTCATCATTGAGGGTCAAAATCATTTTACATGAAATTTCATGCCCCACTTTATTTGAATAGCAAGGAACGTGCCACTACCAGAGCAGCTGCAACTCCGCTGATGTTATGAAGTTCATGGACATCCCAACTGGTGATGAGATGGCACTCCAGCAGGCTGTGGCCACCGTCGGACCAATCTCTGTTGCCATTGATGCTGCCTTGGAATCCTTCCATATGTACAAAGAAGGTAAGGAGTATCCCCCACACTTTTTGTACAGATCTAGTACACAACTGCACCTAACTAATATTTAGCAGAAGACTTGGTGCTTTATTATTATTATTTTCTTTTTTTGTTAAGATGCAATCAGCATCAGATACCTGTCCAGTCCGCTTGTTGTGCGTGTGTATGTGTGGGTGTGTGTGTTATGCCTAGCTGGTAAACATGATATCTAAAGAATGGTACATTGGATTTATGTCATATGTGGTACACAGGTACCCCATGGTCAACAGATGTGCCCTATTAATTTTGGTAGTGATGTCATCCATATCAATGAATAGGTGGGGCTTAGTGTAACAATTTAAAAATGTTTATATTTCGACAACTTCTTGTCCATTTTGTTTCATATTTGTTATAGTAATGTTGTTAGGTAGTGTCCACATGTTCATGGTGTACAAAATTTGAATCTCATTAATATGCGTAGTGGGCGAGGCTGAATGTGATTTTGCTCGTATATAGCTCATAAACACGAAATCTCCAGAACGACATATTGTGTTTATGTCATATGTGTTGGGCCATAAACTGTAGATGTGCCCTATTGGTTTTGGTCATGATGTCATGCATATTAATTAGTGGGCGGGGCTTATTGTAAAAATCTTGAAATGCTTGGTTTTTAACAACCACTTGCCCGTTTTGTTTCATATTTGGTATAATTATGATAGCTAGTGTGTATGCGTTCATGGTTTTAAAATGTGGAAATTCATCAACATGCATAGTTGGCGAGGCTTAATATGATTTTGCTGAAAAGAGCTTGTAAACATAGTATTTCAAGAATGATAAGTTGAATTCATGTCATATTTGGTACACAGATAGCCCATGGTGTGTATATGTGCCCTTTTGTTTTTTGGTGGTGATGTCATGCATATTATCGAGTAGATGGGGCTTAATGTAATACTTGAAAATCAACCAACTACGAAAGGATGCATCAGAACCACTAAACATTTTTGTTTTCTGGTTGTATTGCAAGGTGTGTACAGTGACTCCATGTGTAGGAATGACAAGGAGCACTTGGATCATGGTGTATTAGCTGTTGGTTATGGAACCCAGGATGGAAAAGATTACTGGCTTGTGAAGAACAGGTAACAGATTTGATCATATGAAGTTTTATCCTCTCCCCTTCTATGTGGACCAAGGCGGTTTCCTAACATTGTGTTCCCTTTCCCCCTTTCAGCTAGAAATACAGTTGATATATCATTACCTGCTATAAACTACACCACAATTTGAAAATTATGTTCCAATGTAAATTCCCCTATGTAGAATTTCTCCATATTTTTATTCTATCTTGGTAGCTGGGGCACAACCTGGGGAATGGAAGGGTACATCATGATGTCACGTAACAAGGACAACCAATGTGGTATTTCAACAGCTGCCAGTTACCCAATGGTTTAAGTCACTTTTATAAAGGTAAGACTCAGTTGTATGAATGTAGTAAATTACATGTGAAATGAATAGATTTTCTTTTAAAACTTTTTCTGTTTTTTGTTCTTTTGTACATATGTTATCTATTATTATGAAACTAATACTTGCACCAATCATATTGATGATGATATATTAAACTGAAAGTTAAGATGTATTTTATATTAATATATGCAAATTGGTTCTGGTATTAGTCGGGGCATTGAGAACAACACGTGACTGTATGTCAAGGAAACAATTTTACAGAATTTTGGTTTGAATTGATTTAAGAATGATCTTCAATGTATATCTGACAAGTCTAGTCAGCAAAATGTCATAAATTTTCACAATATTGTCCCTTCTTTCACACTTATTGTTCATCACCTTTATATTTGTAAGTTTTTAAAGAATTTAAGTGAGATAAATTACCAGCTTATGAATTCAGTCAAGATATTTTCACACTCAGTGCAGTGGACATACATTCAAAAGACATATATCAAATGCAAAGTCGGATGCATTGTAATTCTATTCTTAGATTTCATTTTTCTTCATGTGTTGGTTTATTTTATTTCTCTTCTCTTTCATAGAAATCTTGGAATCGTATCAGATAAAGATCAAATTTGTTGAAGATGAGATTGACTATTTTGCTTCCATCTTGCCAGAAATATGTAATATTTCCCAATGTGTGAAAGGGTCTATGAGATTTTGCACAGCACAAACACATACAGCTGCTATTTCAAGAAAATACTTTTCAGTCAAAAAATACCAATACTTTGTTTTTTAGCTACCCCATCTACCTTTCTCATAATTGGTTTTTTTGGAAGATCAATACATTTTGTACCTGATTGTTTAAATAATTTTGACTATTTTAGTTTTGTAAATACTAATAGAAGAGAAATATAGATAAAAGAGTTAATTTCCAACAGTCTTCAGTAATGTCGTTTTTTTGTGTTGTGCGTATATTTACCTAATTAATACTATGCTATGTGTAACTTATACCTTCCACTAAACACAGGGGGGAGACATGAAAATGGGACATGATCCTAAAAGACTTATGAAGATTCTTCATATACGTAAACTAAAATTGTCATTACAATCATTTTAATAAATAAGTGTTCTTTACAATAAATCTGTGGATCAGAATTCTGAAAATTAGTATTGCCTGCATGTGTCTTTCCCTTTTATCAGCCACTACAATTTATCAAAAAACGGTAAATGTTTTTCAAATGTAAATTTCATAGTTCTGCCTATAATCTTCATATAATTTTTTTTAAAGCTCAGTTTAATTTTGAAGATACACTGCACAGCTGCCCCCATGTTATTCTTATCTGAACTGGATTGAAGGTTATGAAATATTTCTGTAGTCTGCCTTTTTAAACATAAATCTGTTTTCCCTTTCTTATTCTAAACATTTTTTGTTGTAATATCAGTCAAATTTTAGTTTCAAGTTCCACAGTGGCAGGGAATCAGAGGGAAGGACATTCTCTCTCCCCTTTAAAGGTTGTGTATTTTGCCCCAGCCTCTGTTCCATCTGATACTATCTGTTCCATCTGATATTATCTGTTCCATCTGATATTTTCTGTTCCATCTGATATTATCTGTTCCATTTGATATTATATGTTCCATTTGATATTTTCTGTTCCATCTGATACTATCTGTTCCATCTGATATTATCTGTTCCATCTGATATTTTCTGTTCCATCTGATATTATCTGTTCCATTTGATATTATCTGTTCCATTTGATATTTTCTGTTCCATCTGATATTTTCTGTTTCATCTGATATTTTCTGTTCCATCTGATATTATCTGTTCCATCTGATATTATCTGTTCCATCTGATATTATCTGTTCCATCTGATATTTTCTGTTCCATCTGATATTATCTGTTCCATCTGATATTTTCTGTTCCATCTGATATTTTCTGTTTCATCTGATATTTTCTGTTCCATTTGATATGTTTTGTTCCATCTGATATTATCTGTTCCATCTGATATTTTCTGTTCCATCTGATATTATCTGTTCCATTTGATATTATATGTTCCATTTGATATTTTCTGTTCCATCTGATACTATCTGTTCCATCTGATATTATCTGTTCCATCTGATATTTTCTGTTCCATCTGATATTATCTGTTCCATTTGATATTATCTGTTCCATTTGATATTTTCTGTTCCATCTGATATTTTCTGTTTCATCTGATATTTTCTGTTCCATCTGATATTATCTGTTCCATCTGATATTATCTGTTCCATCTGATATTATCTGTTCCATCTGATATTTTCTGTTCCATCTGATATTATCTGTTCCATCTGATATTTTCTGTTTCATCTGATATTTTCTGTTTCATCTGATATTTTCTGTTCCATCTGATATTTTCTGTTCCATCTGATATTATCTGTTCCATCTGATATTATCTGTTCCATCTGATATCATCTGTTTCATCTGATATTTTCTGTTTCATCTGATATTTTCTGTTTCATCTGATATTTTCTGTTTCATCTGATATTTTCTGTTCCATCTGATATTATCTGTTCCATCTGATATTATCTGTTCCATCTGATATTTTCTGTTCCATCTGATATTATCTGTTCCATCTGATATTTTCTGTTCCATCTGATATTTTCTGTTCCATCTGATATTTTCTGTTTCATCTGATATTTTCTGTTCCATTTGATATGTTTTGTTCCATCTGACATTATTTGTTTCATCTGATATTTTCTGTTCCATCTGATATTATCTGTTCCATCTGATATTTTCTGTTTCATCTGATATTTTCTGTTTCATCATTTTTGTTTCATCTATATTTTTGTTCCATCTGATATTATTTGTTCCATCTGATATTATCTGTTCCATCTGATATTTCTGTTCCATCTGATATTTTCTGTTCCATCTGATATTTTCTGTTCCATCTGATATTATCTGTTCCATCTGATATTTTCTGTTCCATCTGATATTTTCTGTTCCATCTGATATTTTCTGTTTCATCTGATATTTTCTGTTTCATCTGATATTTTCTGTTCCATTTGATATGTTTTGTTCCATCTGACATTATTTGTTTCATCTGATATTTTCTGTTCCATCTATTATCTGTTATTATTTGTTCTGATATTTTCTGTTCCATCTGATATTTTCTGTTCCATCTGATATTTTCTGTTTCCATCTGATATTTTCTGATATTTTCTGTTCCATTTGATATGTTTTGTTCCATCTAACATTATCTGTTTCATCTGATATTTTCTGTTCCATCTGATATTATCTGTTCCATCTGATATTATCTGTTCCATCTGATATTTTTTTTTTTTCATTTTATATTTTCTGTTCCATGTCATAATTTCTGTTTCATCTGGTATTTTCTCTTCCATCTCATATTTTCTCTTCCATCTCATACTTTGTGTTCCATCTCATCTTTTCTGTTCCATCTCATATTTTCTGTTTCATCTCATATTTTCTGTTCCATCTCATATTTTCTGTTCCATCTCATATTTTCTGTTCCATCTCATATTTTCTGTTCCATCTCATATTTTCTGTTCCATCTCATATTTTCTGTTCCATCTTATATTTTCTAAGTGAAAATGTATTTTAAAATGCACTAAACATTCAGTGTGTATTACTGGAGGTAACGGGTCCCATTTCTCTATATCGGGTTGATAAAAGATCATCAAACATCATGTTGAGTTTTTACACATAATAGTAAATTCAAGTCAAGGGTCTTGTCCATAAAAAGAACTTGAAATTCCAAGTAAAGATTAACATTTTCTTTGAATTTTGAAAACAGTATTTTTTGTTTCCATATTATTATTGATTAAACCTTGAGAATATACACATTTGTGATGTATGAAAAACTCAGATTGTAAAAGTTTCCTCATAGATGACCTTGACTTAAATCTAAAGGTCATAGGTGCAGATCTTTGGGCAAAGGGGTTATGTGAGGCTCTAGATAGTTTCTATATTGCTACTGAACGAACCTTGAGATTTGCATGACAGGTCCCAATCTTAATACAGTTCTGTACGTAGTTTGGAAATGGAAGTATTCTCCCGCCTCACCACCCCCACCCCCTTCCCCTCCCCCTTCTTCCCCTTCCCTCTTCTCACCACCACACACACTTTTTTGAATTTATACTTTTGGTATGGTGTTGTTGTTTTTTGTATCATAGCATAATATTACCTCCCCACTTTTAGTAGGCAAATTGATTTTATGACTCCCCCCCCCCCCTCCCTGGCTCTACCACAATTTCAAGGAAAATCTTGCCTATGATTATATATGTTTCTTTCCTTGATGTTAGTACTTAACAAAGATAATGATATATATTCAAGCTAGCTATTGATTGAGGCATGACCTAAAAACTTTGAATTTGCTTCTTATAACAATGATTAAACAATTTGCAAAGAAATACAGCAACCTATCTAGCAGCTCATGCAGCTTTGCTGGTAACAGTTCCCCTATCTTCTTTTTAAAGCTTGTTTATTTGACTTCCAATCATAAACAAGCAAAAGTAGTACAATCAGTCCATTAATGAGATAAACAAAATATGAAAAGTAATAGATTAAGCTTGCAAAGTATATATAAGCTTAATCGAATATATCAGTCACCACTCACAATTTCTTTAAAACAAACAAGATCATCAAACTTTCCATTCTTAAAGGTTATCGAAGGAAGAGATTATATATTCAGCAGAAAAAGCTTTCAATTCTGAACAGAGTCATCTTTAAATATTGTCAAAAGCACCTTGAGTTTCCAAGGTTAATCAAAGTTTGAAGAAATTTTAGTGCATGTAAAACATGATGTACTGTATGAAAGAGAGGACAGCTCAAATTCTGTAATGAAATTCTTTTAATTTTCTGTTCTTAACTTCAAGTCACTGAAAATCACCAAACTATTCTGCTGCTGTCTCAAAACCTCTTTGTCATATTCAACCTCTCCCATTCAAATAATGTTGGATTGAAAAACAATAAGTTAACATAAGGAAATTCATTGGTTTTCCTGTGTCAATGTTACAAAATTTCAATAATTTTTTTGTAATAAAGCCTTCAAAATGCTGTAAAATTGTCATAGTCAATTTTTAACTGATTTGATCATTGTTTGGTGCAATTTTTATGGGATATAGCATATTAGCGTCCAATTAAGATCAACTTGTTGGTACTTGTTCATAGACCTTTAATAGAAAAACACTTTTCAACCTCTAGAGCAAATTTAATAACATTTACAAAACCATCCAAAGTAGGTATAATACATTAGCACATCTACAACAAAAAATGTGACAATTGGCCTGAAAAATAGTGAAATTATATGCAAGGACCCCTCCTATCATGACAGTTCACATCTCCTGATAACAGTTTTTTGTCCCTGGTGGTGCGCTCGCCTGTCATGACAGTTCACATTCCCTGATAGCAGTTCTTTTCCCCTGGTGGTACGTATGCTCCCCTGTCATGACAGTTCACATCCCCTGATAACACTTCTTTGTCCCTGGTGGTATGCTCCCTGTTATGACAGTTCACATTCCCTGATAGCAGTTCTTTTCCCCTGGTGGTATGTATGCTCCCCTGTCATGACAGTTCACATCCCCTGATAAGAGTTCTTTACCCTGGTGGTATGCTCTCCTGTCATGACAGTTCACATTCCCTGATAGCAGTTTTTCCCCTGGTGGTACGTATGCTCCCCTGTCATGACAGTTCACATCCCCTGATAACAGTTCTTTGCCTCTGGTGGTATGCTCCCCTGTCATGAAAGTTCACATCCCCTGATAACAGTTCTTTGCCCTTGGTGGTATGCTCCTCCTTTGATGACTGTTTCTCTCCCTTGATATTAGTCTCCCTCACAAGTATTCATTCTTTATCCGTACCATACCAATCTGCAACCGGCTACCAACCACGGTGGTTCAAGCTCCCTCAGTTTGGCTCTACCCACCAGAAGCTGTAAGCTGGATTTTTACTTGCATCAATTAATGTACATATTTTGAGCACCCCAGGTACTCCTGCACAGCACATACCTCTAAGGACAAGTGTGAGCTTTTCTCAGTGAGTACAAGACTCAAGACTGATGATAATCCTCCCTAGATGAAAGTTCTCCACTCCCACTAGTAGTCCCCATTCCTTGTGAGAGTTTCCTTCTCTTGATGACACTTTCTTCACAGGATGACAGTTCCTGTCTCCTGATAAAAGTGTCTTTACTCAAAGTCAGTTCCGTGGAGTTGATATCAGTACCTTTCTCCTAGTGACCATCAACTGCCTCACATGATAACAATAACAGTCCCTTCTCCTGGTGACAGTCTCCTTCCTGGTAACAATTTCCCTGTGGCTGATGACAGTTCCCCTTCCCCATGACAGTACCCTTTCCACGATGACATTTCTCCTTCTCCATAACAGTTTAGCTTCTCGATGGCAGTTTCCCTTCCCGTGATAACAGTCCATCTCTTATTGTCATAGTTTCTTTCTTTTGATGAAATTCCCTCTCACTTGATGAACGTTCCCTACCAGATGAAACTTCCTAGAAGCTGATAACAGTTTCCCTCTACTGATAATAACAGTATCTCTCCCTCATGGCAGTTTCCTCGTTATTATATGATCATATTAACTTGAACTTAAAACGGTATCAGATTTGTTATATAACATAACAAGATGACGGGCTAAGAAGGGTTAATTCACCCACAAACTAAGCAGTTGCGTAGCCATGGGCGGAAGGGTGGGGGGAGTGGGAGGCGGCCCCCCAAATTAATTGCTGGCACCCCGAAATAGAATTCTGGCCTAAACAAAATATATGCCCTAAATTGTGAAAGAGAATAAGTACAATTTACAAAACTTTTTTGTTATTTTTGTAAGACATGATTATCCAAATTCAATATTCAAATTTTTCCCAGCTGACTTTAACTTAAGTGCCTCAATTTTGCTGCATAATGTTCTAAAAGTTTCCCATTTTTTCGAATTTTGGTCGTCAATCTCCTGATATTACAGGATTTTAATCTAAAATTTTTCAATTAGAAATAAGCTACCGCTGCCAGCAATATTCAGACCGATCATTTTTTATTCATTTTTTTCAGTTGGGGTGCAGGGGATGGGGAATCGCCCTTTCAGCCTAATGCCATACTGTCGTATGCTTTTAAATTAAGTTGAGGGTTCACGTAAAATTATATATTCCCAGTGGTATCATCTCATTACAAGCCTGTGGCGTAGCTAGTTTTTTTTGTAGGGGGGGGGTCAAATCATCAAAATCCGAGTCCAAGCTTCCCCCTTTTTTTTACCAGGGGAAGAGGGGGAGGGGAATTATAAAACAAATCCGAATCCAATTTATGACAGTATGAGGATATGTTGGTAATTTTGAAGAAAAACTTTGAAAATTTTAGGAAAAGTTGAATATTTTGGAGAAAATGTCTGATATTTTGAGAACTTTGTTTAAATATTTTGAAGAAAACATGAAATTTCGAGGGAAAACTGAATATTTTTGAGGAAAAACTGATGAAAATATTGAGTGTTAGATATTTTGCGGAAAATAGCATTGGCAGTGCTATTGTGAATTAATTTCTATTGTTCAAATTTTTGGAAATTTCCGGTCGGAGATGTCTCCCACCCCCCTTCTCCCTCCCCCTAGCTACGCCACTGGTATATAGGCCTTACTCTTACTAGTAGGCCATCCTGCATGATATTTGGGGCCTGAAGAACAAATGAAAAGTAAATACGGTTCATTAGCTATAATTTGGAGGGAAAAATCACTTTCAAGGGGTACTTTTATGCAATGCTTGTGTTATTATTTTCTTCACCTCACCTAACCTAGTCTCTTTAGGTAAAGCTGCAGTGCAATCTCTTCACTTAACGTTTTCTTTTGTTTAAAAAAATTGTCTTAAGATTTGATTTTACTAGATATAATGGATTTGAAACATGAATTTAAGTAATCACGCTTGCAGAAATCCCAAACCAACAAATAATATTTGCTGTTGTCAATAAATGTATATGCAGAATGCCGGTAAAGTTTAAACAATAAAACCTTGGGATCACAGTCCCGAGTAGTAGTCATCTGATGCGAAGATAACAAGGTTAAAGTACATGCTGATTTGTTTTATTTTATTACTTAATCATATTTGCAGTCTTAAAAAAGATTGTATCATATGACTTCAAACTCTGTTTGAGATTTTCAGAAAGTCAACTTAAAATTTAAGGGGTTTACTTTGGATTCTGCCACCGCTCGAAGAACTCCACGACGACTTTTATATCAAGGTATTGTACAAACTATAGTATTTTGTAAGACATGCATTGCAAGAGGGTTGCATTTTAACTGAAAGGTTAATATTATGATAATTATTAATACATTGAATTATTCTCGTTGCCTTACGCCTACTTGTATATGCCCTCTACTTATGTGACTTCTTTCGTGAGCCCATATCCCGAATGATGAAATAAAAGAATTGCTTCCAAGCATTTTTGGTGACTCTTAATGACGTTGTGGTTACCATTACTTTAAAAGTTCATGGTCCAGTTATTGGTGATCCCAGCGACTCGGTGCCTCCAATGAATACCTCACATCTTTCATGTATTCTACAATAAGTTTCGTGACATAAGTTTGACTTGAAAAACCTCTTTGAACCTCTATATCTTATAATCATTTTATTTTTATTATTTGGCAGAATGTATAATTTACTAGATGATAGTTGTGACGTAACGGACGTAGGTGACCATCAACATCCGGGGGCCTATAGCTACAAGGTCCCAAACGTGCATATTTTGTTTACAGATTATAAAATCCTATTGTCTGATTGTTCTACTGAGAACCCCAATTCCGGTACGCCCATTTTCGGGAAGCCTTTTTTCATGCTCGAGTATCTAAATGTTAATGCTGTTGCTAAAGTATGCAGCAAAAAATATTTTAAAACTGATTAGGCCTAGATGGGTTTGAGAAATCCAAGCTCCACATCCCAAATTCCTTTCGTCACACTGGTGGTTGCACAATCATAATCACATTACTTAGATTCTGAACGATTATTTTCTCACATCTACAATCCCAGACAAAAGTACTTGGCACTTTTTTCATCCCCTTATACCCCTCTCCAATGTTGCAGATATAATACCAAAAACATATTTTGTAAAGCGCGTGTCAACATTTAATCGAGGTGGGAGGGGAATAAGTGCCAAGGCTTTTGTCCGGGATTATCTGAGTTTTCCGAATTAGGATTGAATGAAGAATTTTTGTATTAAAATTTAAGAAAGTAATGGAAGTTAATGGTATTTAAATTGCAGAAATGAATTATACAGTTATATTTAACCTGAATTATAATCATGTGTAGTCCTAGGCCTAAAACTTTCTCTACAACCCATGGCCCATAAATGACAATATGAGGGAATGAAAAGCAGTAAGTAGCAGTAAGTGTAAGAATTCGCTTGAATTATTTGTAATTTATAATTTGATATTCATTAATTTATAATGTATGTTCATTTAAAATCTACTTTACAATACAGAACGTGGAACAGGGGTTGTGTGTGTACATGTGAGGGAGCATGTGAGGGAGCATGTGAGGGAGCATGTGAGGGAGCATGTGAGGGAGCATGTGAGGGAGCATGTGAGGAAGTATGTGAGGGAGCATGTGAGGGAGCATGTGAGGGAGCATGTGAGGGAGCATGTGAGGAAGTATGTGAGGGAGCATGTGAGGGAGCATATGAGGGAGCATGTGAGGGAGCATGTGAGGAAGTATGTGAGGGAGCATGTAAGGGAGCATGTGAGGAAAGGGAGGGGTCGAATATTTAAGTCATTTGCAGGTACATGTTATTTCCTAAAGTGAGAGGAAAGTGGCGGCGGTGGGAGGGGGGGGGGGTGACAGAATTTACAGAATATCGTATTTAAATCCGAAAGGTGGTTTTAATGACTTTCCTAAATGCGTTAACATTAATATATCACCACTAATACATGAATACATTAAAGTAAAGCACATTCGTAATACATTAGTGCAGGTCAGAGGCATTGCGTAACTTTCAAGGATGAAACATTTTAAGCAGGACTTTTAATTTGCAAACAGAAATATGTGGGGAGCTGTACATAACAAATTGCTGAAAGAGGACAGTTGCATGCCGCTTTAAAGGACTTTTCAACGTATAGCTTAAAGTATTGACACGCTCCGTCGAAAATAATAACATGAGAGATTTAAATTCTTTTGATATTTTCGCGAGTATTGTTCTAAGCCCACACAGTTAAAGGGATATGTTGAAGGTTTTGTTAAAGAGGTATGAAAAAGTTTCTTCGACATGTTTTTGATATCATGTATAGTATCATTAATGTAAGTGTTTTAAATTTGAGAAATACATCAATAATGCGATAGCGGCAAACAGCTTACATACTGACTGCTCAAGACTAGTAACTCTCACTTTCTCTAACTCACTGTCATCACCTTCTTCTCTAACTCACTGTCATCATCTTCTGTCATCAAGGTATTAAACAGTTGTCTGCTAGAAGGAGTAGATCATCAGTCGGTGTCCAACTTTAATCTAGTGTTTTAACCCGAAACCGCTACACTCTCAGGCTGGCGGGTCGGCAGTGCTGGCCCAGAACTGCCTCTCTACTCTCTTTGGCTTTCAACTTTGGTCGTCTCGTTGGCACCATAATCAACATGATGCCTTTTCAGCTTTCTCACTTACTTCCCAAATGGCTTTCATCCTTTCTTTACCTGCCAGTTCCAATGCAGCCTCCAAACAGATTGTGCCAGAAATCCCCGGCACCCAACTTCTACTGGGAACAACCATGCCTGTCATCCTTTCTCTTTGCAACTCTGAAGTAGCACTGTGTACTTCTACTTTTCCCTTTTGTATGCATCATCACTGCGTTCTTTCCATGGTACTGTAAGCTCGATCATGATCAACTTTCTTGCTTCTTCAGTCCACGGTATTGCATCCGGTCGCAGCATTGTGACTACCACCGTGGGAAACTGAAACTCCCTCCCCAAGTCAATTGTCAAATCACATGACCTTGCTTTGAGCAACAGACTGTCCCTCTGTGCTCGACGAGTTGGTGATTTGTCCCCCTTTAACAAAGTCTATTTTTGGTGCATGGTTCTGTCTGCTCGTTCTTTTCTTGCGTCTTTCCTGCTCAAGATTATGACCTAATGACTGCAGGACCTGGTCACATGGCATGACGCCATCTGCCTTGTGACAGGGCAATCTTGCATGCACTCGGTATGTGTGCCAGTGACTCTCTTTCTCCACACAGGCTGCACTTTGGGTCCTCTCTCATTCCATACTTGTAGAGATTCACTGGCGTTGGCAAAGTGTCGTAAACTGAACGAAGCAGGAGATAAATTCTGAAAGGCTATTAAATCTGTGATTAACAAAATCAGTCCTTCCTCCAGCTTCTATTTTTTTTCTTGTTTTGTTGTTGCTAGAATATATTATGCTCCGCTTCCGACATTCAACAGGAGATACATATTTCTTCAATATTTCATATTTATTAATAGCAATTCCATCTTTCTTTTACCGTTGATTAATTTTGATATTATCTGTTAAAAAATCAGTCGGCCGAAAACTCTCTTAGTCGGGCAAAATCATGAAGGAAATTTCCCGAAAATTGAAAAAAAAACAGTGCACGGAAATGTAGGAAAGCTCCTTAATTTTGAGTTACATTTTCCGAAAATTGGCCAAAAAATTCGCGAGTCTGGCAGAATCATGCCCGACAAGGCTAGGTATCTGGGTCATTCTCTCCCGACTCAACATAATAAGGACAATATGGTACTTGTGCACCGATCTTATATATTTAGGTAGAGAAGTAAAACAATAAAATGTACTTTTTAAATCAGTGATTTATCAGAATCATGCCCGACTCGGCTAGATTTCCCGATAATCTGATAATTGAAGGAAATTTCCCCAAAACCGAAAAACTGACCGGAAATTGAAAAAATGTTCAAAAAATTGAACAAAATTGTCTGAAAGTCGCCTGAAAATTAAATAAAGTTTCCCAAAATTAAAAAAAATTGGCCCTAACTACGCTAAATTTACCCCAAATCGACAAAACCCCAAGTAAGATGGTCCCGTACAACCCTGATGGTATAGATCATGATTCCACTTGAAAAATCTGACTTCTTTGGACTCTAGTTATATACCACGGGACCTTTTCTTGCATGGGTTAATTTCTGATTTTAAAAAAGGACACAATTTAGATGATATATATCAATAGATATCGCCTTCAAAGCACAGGAAAATGATGAAAATGTTCAAACATTAATGCATTTCAACATGTATATATATATATATATTGGAATTTCCTTCCAAAAGCCTCCAAATAATTTTACATTTCGATATTTTCAAAGATGCAGGAAACAAAAGATGTACCAGGGAAATAACAAATCTCTGGTTGTACGAAAACTAATCATGGCCAATCATCACAGAGATTCTTGTTCGCTACATCCATAATCAGTTCCGATAATCGTATAAAACTCGTGCACAACTTGGTGAAACGAATGACACAATGACATTATACATTACAAACAGTCTTAAGTATCCGAATTCGTTCGTTTGGAAAGCGAATGACAATTGAGTTACGAACGAAAACAAATAACAAAATAGGGTTAGGTTAGGGTTAGGTTAGCTTTTCATTCATTTTATAAGGACCCTCGCTGATATTCGGTGTAGTAATCTATTTGTTTTTTGGCATATAAAAGGTATTGCCATTCGCACTGTACAAGTAAGTTGTCATTCGTTTTTAGTAGGACCCCACAAACAAGTTGATTACATTTCCACATGCTTATCTCAGAGAAAGAGGCAGTCGGGGCAATGCAATCTCTTATTGCTGTAATAAGGTCATGGATGGTCAAGAATAATCTCATGATCAATTACTCCTACTTAATTTCTTCTAATTGGCGCTCATCAGCAATTAGTTAAAGCTGGAGTCCAATCCATCGAAGTTGGTAATGCTAAAATAAAACCATCTGATTGTGTAAAAAAATTGGGTGTTTATTTGAACAATCACATATCTATGAATATTCATATTGGGAAACTTTGTTCTAAAACTTATCACGATCTTTACAACATTCGTCAAATTGTCAAATATCTTAATGTAGATTCCATGAAAACCCTTATCGATGCTTTAAATTTGTTATAAGTTACTTTGATTATTGTAATTCACTTCTTGTTGGACTACCTGATTATCAACTTTACAGAATTCAAGGAATGCTTAATGGTGCTGCACGCTTGATTTTCAGACTACCAAAATGTTCTCACATTAATGCTGTTTTGAAGTCCCTTCACTGGTTACCAGTCAGACAAAGAATCGATTGTAAAATTATTTTACAAGTTTTCAAGTGCTTTAAAGGCCTTGCTCCAAATTATTGATGTGAAATGGTAGTTGAAAAACCATCCCGCTATGACTTTCGTTTCAAATCCCTATTTGTTCCCCGTATTAAGCATAAAACTCTTGGCGAAATGTCCTTTGCTTGTAAAGGTCCTCAGTTGGTTGTGGAATTCACTCCCAACTGAACTCAAATGTATTGATATTGTATCCCTGACCTCCTTTAAAACTATACCTAAAGCTTTTTGGTTTAAAAAGACATTTATGTAATGCGCAGCTTGGTCCGTAATATTTATATTGATGTTGTCATTTCTGTATTCTTAATTTTGTTTTCGTATCTAATTTCCTTGTAAGTAACGCGCTATATAAATGTATGTATTATTATCATTATCGTTATTATTATATGCGATTATTTTTGTCTATGAAAAACAACAATGTTTTCCTTTTAGAATCAGCCATAATGCTTCGCTTCACCATCCTAGCATGCTTAGTGCTTTCCGCCTTGGCAGCCCCTTTCGACTTCTCTTTGAGTGAGGATTGGAACCTCTTCATGAAAATTTATGAGAAACAATATGACAATCTTGGGGAAGAGGAATACAGAAGAAGCATTTGGGAAAAGAATCTTGATATCATCCAACACCATAACCTTGAATATGACCTTGGAGTACATACATACACCCTTGGTATGAATCAATATGGAGATATGGTAAGCCGAATATGCCATTTTTGAAACATACATTTTCTTTTAAAACTATAGGCCTACCATCACGACTGTGCTCTCCTTTTGACAATGGGTACTTTTATCCCAAAGATTTGATAATCATTAATTGTATTGAATTATATATATAATCGTGTAGTAGGCCTACTTCCTTGGTATAATGCTAACGGTTACCAGGAAATACCAGTGTCGAGTCAAAGGCGGGGGTGGGGGTAGGGGGTGTCATACCCCGAAATGGTGGCATACCCTCTCCCCTCCCCAAATGAAGAGAGCGACAGCCACGGAAAATTGTTCAATTCTAGACATGTCACGCCGCTAGAAAATACCACTTGATTTATCTGGATTCTAGATCAATCATCTGTTGACTACTAGAATTGTTTACGGGATGTTATCCAGTAAATTGAATTTTGGACCGATCACGTTTATGTCATTATCTGATTATGTAGGTCGTAAACAATTTTAATTTCAACATTGATCATGCATCATTAAACTGAGTTTTTTCAAAACTGTTAAATGAACATGCATCTCAAATGTGTCATGCATTCCAAGTAATATAGGTATATTGAATTGTCTTAGCATTTATTAGTTATCATTATTTCTGTTAATAGTTTACTGATTTAGGAAAACAAACCTTTCCTGATGAGTTTGTCAATTGTACCTTATAGTCTACTAAGGTACGAAACGTCTTGGTATTTTGTTTCACTTAGTACATTGCATTTAAGTATTTATCTATTGCAAAATCTTTTCGATTATTCAACAGACAACAGATGAATTTGTAGGTCAAATGAATGGTTTCGCTGCCAGACCAGAGAGTCTTCCTCACAATTTCGACTACAGCCTCCATGGAGGGGACCTTCCCGACATGGTTGACTGGCGTACCAAGGGGTATGTTACTGAAATTAAGAACCAGGTGAGTCAGTGTGCAATTTTGACACAAATTGTTTAAGATCTTCCGCGAATGGGTTCACTCTACTTCAAACATGCCAAACTAGGGTTGATATACATACCTGCTAAATGCTACATTTAGATATTTCAGAATGACTAGTTGCATCAAATTATGCATGGTGTGAAGGTATGCATTGTACAGTTGTAGAGATTGACAGTAGTATGAGATTGACAGTAGTATGAGATTTGATATGTATACCGCCATGAACAACATTACTCATTTGAATAGATGATTGCCTTTTTACCAATTCCTTTTTGGGGGATTTTCAACTAATTTTGAGTTGCTGGCTGAAGAAAATATCACTGATCAAGTACACTGGTAAATATATTTGGCTTCAGTCCACATGTTAATTAAGCTTCTTTGAATAATCTTGTGCCCTAAACAGCTCAAAATGAATACAATTTGATTAAACTGTTTTTAAAGCATGATTATGACAAATCGCACTTTCGGTAGCTTAATTATGATCTTGTTTTGCTGTTGTAATACGACCTTTGTTATCTTAATTTACAACGCCTGTTTGCATAATTTGTGATTTATGAAAGCCTTTTTCATTGGAAAATACAAAGTTACAAAAATTTATATCAAATATAGAAAACATCATTAAGAGTATAACCTTTAAAAAAAATATTTACAATGGATTGCAGAAGATGTTTTTTCTTTTCTGTATAATTTTCTTCTTCTGTATATTTATCTGCAGTTTTAGTTTTAGAAAGAAATATTCTTCATTCATTTGACTGATTTCTTCTAATAGAATAACCAAACCTCTTAGAAAAAAAAAATGATGACCGAACGATACACACTTTAGGTAGAATACACTGCACTACAGTGTCAGAATTTTGGTAACCCTGATCGGGGAATCAATCAATTTTTTATTTTATCTAAACAAATATGAAATGAAGGGATATTACCTTTTAGTCTACTTCTATTTGAATTTGAAGTCAAACAAAGCACTCACGGATTAGATAATTAGCTGATATTAGTAATCAAGTACAAAACACACAGGTAAAGATGCTTGACCTTTATCCCTTGGTCTTGAACTTGATCATGTCTCACGTGATCTACTCAATTGTTTTGAGTTTTCATTTTTATTGCAATAATTGTCGCTTGAAAGTCATCGTAAGCTTCAAAGTTTAAAATTAAGAAAAAAGCAGAAACAGTCCTATTTAAATCGATGAAAACTTTATTAACTATATGTTGATATTTTATATTTTTGATTGACACTAATCAACGTTCAGCTCAAAAGGAAAGATTCAAATTCATTAATGGATGAATTCCAAGAATGGAATTCAGAAAATTACATAAGGACCATTTGCTAACTTGCTTTCATCCCAAAATTGTTCACATCTATGCCATACATTTTGGAACTGTGAACAGACCTCTCCCGAGAGCTCAGCTTGTTACCTATAAAGAAGGGCTTTGTACAAAGTTATAGACCTTTCTGCCCATAACGCAATTCTTATTTCAGTGCGGAATTTAATCAAACATTCTCGTCAACATTGTCTTACCCTTATCCAGTGTCGTATAGAGCTTAGATTGTGAGCTATAGAAGTGGGGTTGTAAGAAAAAGGGAGGGAGGGGGTTCTTCTCCGCAATTTTTGAAGTTATCGACATGCAACAGTGCGTTATCTGCTCGAAATGTGCGATTATTAATTATAGATACGCACAAAGCATTAGGCCTAATCAATACAAGAAAACGATCATCTCAAGTTGTCAAGTACTACTTGATTCACGTGAGCAACCGCTTATTAACCTCGTGGTCATTTATTTACTTTATGTAATAACTATAAAACCAACAAATGATTGCAGGCTTATCTATTCACAGTTTCATCATGCATAATCTGGGTGACGATCAGATTTCGGCCCAATGACTGCTCAAAAACAATGATGTTATATATAGCTTTACGAGTCAAAGTGATTTATGAAAGTTTGTGTTTATGGAATTTATTGGGAGGGGGACATTCTGGTATATGTCTTACACGCACAAACACGTGGATAATAGGGTTTGAAGTGTCTTTCGCCCGTCTCTCCTCCACCTGTTACACAAAGGGCAGGTCATTTCAATTTAGTTGGTAGGAAACTTACATCAAATTTTCATGCTGTGGGTGAATTTCGGAAAATACTGGATATCCATTAATCGTTCAAAATGATTACAATAGCAAACAAATTTTATAGGTATTCATATTAAAGTTTATCCTCAACTCAGAAATATAATGGTGCCAGTGACTGTTTCTTAAGCTTAAAAATCTGACCCTTGCGAGTCCTCGAAAATGAGATCAAAGTCAAACTAAAACTCAGATTCGATAGTAATGTACCTAATAAGATACGAATATTACATAATAAAATAATAAGGATTTGTGATAAAGCTTAACCCTCGCTCCCTTAAAATGGGTCTCTCAGATTCATGGCATGTTATAAAAGCAATAACCAGCGGCGTGTATATGAAGATATTTGTCATTGGTGGGGCCGGATTTGGTTTTTGTCCCAGCCAATCATTAAACATGTAGGCCTATATGTATATGAGTGTCTTACATCAGAAAAATATATTTGTAAATGAGATGTGTGTACTACCCCTCCACCCCTCCTCCACCCCGCTTCTACGTTACTGATAATTCATATTAGTCACATGAATGAGACCGGAGAATTGTTATCTCCCTGATATTCCTTATTAAAAAGCTTCATTCTTCGAAGGATGTTCTTATCAACCTCTATTTCTGATATTGCAGGAATCATGTGGTTCCTGTTGGGCTTTCAGCACTACTGGATCTCTTGAGGGTCAAATGTTCAACAAGACCGGCACCCTGACCAGCCTCAGTGAACAGAATCTTGTTGACTGCTCTACAAAGGAGGGCAACCATGGATGTGGAGGAGGTTTAATGGACCAGGCCTTCCAATACGTTATGGACAACAAGGGTCTTGATACTGAAGTGTGCTATCCATACACAGCCAGAGTAAGTAGATACCTATTAGCAATACTTTTTAATCGTAGTTTATCTATTATTATTTGTTCAGTTTTGCACACATATATGATATCTTCGTAGCTGCCCATGCCTGCTGCCACTATTTCTTCCTCTTTTTTTTTGGTTTTTTGAGACTCAAATATATAATGAGATGTAAAAGCTTAGTCGGCTGAGCGTACGATTGAGATGATGGACGTCATAGGTTTGAGTCCAACGGCGATTTTACAAGCGATTTTTTCACAGATACGCAGAGCGATACGCTGTTTTCAATCGCAGAGGTTTGTCTTCTGCATCACACCTTCCCCACACCCTACCTTTGGGGAAAGTAGCCAAATGCTTGGGTTACGCTAATCGTCCTTTGGATGGGACGAAAACTCGTCTATCCCGAAGGTAAAAGATTCAACCCTGCATGCCTGGTCCTCAAAAATTCGTAAAGAGCAGGATGTTAACCTGGTGTTCATCCCGTCCTTGCAAATTCCTGGTTCCACACTGAAAACAAATCAAAGTTGACTTATGTGTGCTTGTTCTTGCTTGTGTCTAAAAGTGTAATAAAAAAAAAAACTAAAACAAAAACTAAAACAACAGTAAGGGATCGAAAACTATCTGGCATTTTCTCAGGAAATGTATCTGATAACACTGCCTCTTATATGTTAGCCATGCGGAATTTCTAAACACTTGATGTTTTCATGTACACCTGATGTAATCAATATATCATGATAACGCTGTTCAAGGAATGACATATATTTCCCATTTTCTTACGCTACTTGCTACTTAGTTCTAACAAGAAAATTATTCATTCTTAGGATGGCAATATAATTTTCTGACATCTGTGTGCAGCTTTAAAGTATGTAACGCCCAAAGGACCACCAAATATGATCGCAAAACATATATTCGGAAACAATGTGGTTGCAAAATAAGTTCGGAAAACTAATGCTCGCCAAAACTAACGTTCGGAAACAACATGGTCGCAGAATATATGTTCAGAAACTAATATGCTCGGAAAATATATGTTCACAATCATAAGTGTTCGAAACATACATGTTCGGAAACAAATAAGTTCGGTAAATATATGTTCGCAATCTTAAATGTTTGCAAAAGATATGTTCGCAAGTTGTATGCTCGCTCGTAATATATACCTTCACTTGAGATATGTGTTCGCAATTTGTATGCTCGCAAAAGATAGTTCGTCGCGAAATGTGCTCGGAAGCAAGGACTTATGCATATTTATGTCTCAATGATACGTGAAACCCGGGGTCGTGTTTTAGGTTTCTCCAGTATAATCTTGGAGTTATTGACCGTTTAGCCTCTATTTACGGATGTTAAAAATGAAATGAGATTTAAAATAGGTATCAAAATACAGTCTGATTTCATCAATAGAGTCTGAATTTCACCGTGTCTACACAAAAGATACCAAACTTTAAACTGAAATATCTCCTTAACAAAGATTTTTGAACTCTTTCTTTGCTATTTTTGTTTCTATTGAATCTCTTCTGTCATATAACATGGACTTGTTTGACCACCTGAACTAATTATTTAACAATGGCGGCAGAGCGTTCAAAATATAGGGAGGGTGGTGGGTGTTAAAATCATCTCTACACATCTCTTAACACCTCAACATTTTAATACTGTAGTTTAGAAACGGCACTTCATTCGTTTCTGGAGGTGAAAACACGTTTTTTTTAACAATAAGGAGAAAAGACAAATTCTTGAACTGTAATGTATAGTAAAAAGATATTCAAAATATATTAAAAAAACTGATCGAATATTATAACATTTTCTGGATGTCCATAGTCCTTTAACTATCAAAAGCATATTGCTTTTGTTTATTTTGAAGCAATAAAAACTTTGTTTGATTTATTTAAACTTTTAGCAAGGAGCGTGCCACTACCAAAGCAGCTGCGACTCCGCTGATGTTATGAAATTCATGGACATCCCAACTGGTGATGAGATGGCACTCCAGCAGGCTGTGGCCACCGTCGGACCAGTCTCTGTTGCCATTGATGCTGCCTTGGAATCCTTCCATATGTACAAAGAAGGTAATAATGACCTTTGGTCTGTGATATTTACTGCAAGCGCCGATTGTTAGGAAGTTGCTTTCTATTTTCTTGAATTTGAGTATGCAGATAATGACACGTGAAAGGAAGTTTTGGTCAATGTAACCTTTCCAGTTGCTTCGAGTCTCGAAAAGCCTTAACAAATTATTAGATTCTAATAGTATGTATCTGAAACTGTTATGTTCTTGATCTTCTTGTTGCCTTTTGGTCAAAATGTCAAATTTGATAAAGGATTTTTAGATTTGTGACATAAGATAATAATTAAGGAATATATACAATCCTTTATCATTTTCAAAAAACGTTTATTTGCAAACTTTTGAAATGAAATTCATCTTAAATCTAACAAAAATCGACACTATTTTTTACAGGTATTTACGATGAACGTATGTGCAGAAGTGATAGACAACACTTGGATCATGGCGTGCTTGCTGTTGGTTATGGAACTCAGGATGGAAAAGACTACTGGCTTGTGAAGAACAGGTAACGCAAAATCTCTCTTCTTTAGTGTAGCATGAGTATTTTCTTACATATCTGTATGCGTTCTCTAAAGCATGCATTTATGGATGAAATGATTTACTGATTAATATATATATATTTTTTCTCTCGAGTGTTCGTATGTACGACAACAGATTGTATCACAAATAAAATAAAAAGTAAACTTTTCCGATACAATATTTCCAAATCTGGCCAAGATATAAATTCCAGATCTGGGACAGATGTGGATTTAATATAATTCTTAGATCTGGCCAGATAAAGAATAGGGCAGACCTAAATTTAGCCAGATCAAACTTGATTTGGCTCTGATCAAACTTGATCTGAAATTTGCAGATCAAAGTTGACCTGGAATTTCCAGATCAAACTTTATCTGGCTCAGATCAAACTTTATTTGTATATCAAATTGACTCTAATCATGGTTATATCTAGCTTTATCTGGCCATATCAAACTTTATTTGTACAGTACATCAAATGTAGCATTAAATCCATTTTATATCAGGCTTTATCTGGCCAGATCAAATTTTATTTGTATATCAAAGTGACTTTAATCAAGGTTATATTTGGCTCGATCTGGCCAAATCAAACTTATTTGTTTATCAAGTTTGCTTTATATAGTTTATATCAAACTTCAAACTTATTTACCCAGATATAAACTGTATTACAGCCAGATCTGGACTGTTTGTAAAGATTTCCCCAACATCGAAAGAAAATGGTTTTCCTCATCCATCCCCTTCCACTTGTCCACTGCGCCCATGCAAAATTACAATTATTTCGAGCAGAATATATTGACGATTTTTCGACTTGCAAAAAAGGCATATTTTGTTAGTTTCTTAAAAACGAAAAATTAAACATTCCTTTTTGTCAGAGGTAATTATGTGTAAAGCAAATGAGATAAAGTTGTTTAGGACGTGTACCTACCTCTAAAGAGCGAGGGAGGAGAAGGGGAACCTAAACTTGCAAGCAAAGAGGACATTCGCATTATTTTGCTTTCCAAGTTCCAACTGTCCAACATGAAAGTATATCATAAATTTATAGAGAACCGTTTCAATTTTCTGCATGGTCCCTTACAAAGGGTTTCGAAATCTGATTTTCTTCCGGGCCTTGATAATCTCCAAGGGATCCTGCTGCGAACCATAGCCAACTTTTTTGAATACTCAATCTTTGTATAGTAACTTTTGATTAAACTTGCTGTAGTTTAGTATCTTTGTGCATTATACTGTTATAAGAAATGATGGTATGTCCTAGGTTTGTTCCGGAGAGATAACTTCTTTTCTATTTTTGTTTAAATTTGCGCTTCGAGCGTAAGCATAATATCATATGCAATTTTTCCATTATTTTTCATTGCAGTTGGGGAACATCCTGGGGAACGCAGGGGTACATCATGATGTCACGTAACAAAGACAACCAATGCGGTATCTCAACAGCTGCCAGTTACCCTATTGTTTAGACATTTAAGTTTTAAAATCATGCAAACAGGGTGTTCCCTTCCAAAATATACTCACTGCAGTAATTAGGTAATGAAAACTTCCAGCTGTGCCAATAATTTACACTCATCTAGTTAGCGGATCATCAATCCTTCAAAATATGTTATCTGTGGAAAAGATACTGCAAATAACAATATGGCAGAGTTCCACCGATCTTCCGACACTTCGAGCGGTATTCGTGTTAATGTACTTAATAATTGCAATCTGTCCATTTAACATCATTCTTAAATAATCCGTTGATTCCTGTACAAGGTCAGAAAAAGCAATGAAAATATGGGCAAAAATACTCTCCTCAACAAAATATGAAACTCAGCTGGTTTAATAAATTTACTCTATATTGTGTGTGACTGTCATACGAAGGCAATTGCAACTTAGTCTGTTACATAGCAACTGTTTATGCCATATGCAGTCATTCCAACTTTACTTCATTACATTTTTCTCGAATCCTATACAGTTTGAATTTTGTTTTTTCATTTCTCAATTTCAGTTGTGGAGAGGTGTGTGGTTATTTCCAACAAGTGTATGGATTACTACACCTTACTCTACCTGAAATGTCCTATCACAGTACTATGCAAAGCTTGATTTATCTTAATTGTCATTTAAAGAATCGTAATTTTATGCAACTTTATTGAAATGCAAAATTCTTGTATTTGTTAACTTTTAGCGTATTTAATACAATTTTGTGAAATAAAATATCTGAAATATGAAATGATTTTGTATTTTGTTATTTCATCACCGACATATACATATATGTGGGGAGGAGATATTGCAGTCATTTTGCTGTATATGCAAAGAACTGCCTGTACCTCCTACACTATATGGCCACCCCCTTGATACTTTGATACTAAGGGGGCTAGTGGGGCCCACCAGGGGGTCTCATATGATGACCTCATATTTTGGGGTTAAGGGTCATACGTTTTTAAAACAAGACAAAATTTGGTGATTTTTGCGTCTGTCCGTGTGTGTGTGTATATGTGTGTGTGGGTGTGTGTGTGTGGGTGTGTGTGCGTGTGCGTGTGTGCGTATGCAACAATTAATTTTGTGTCGCTTATAATACTCAAAAAATGTGATACACATATACACTAAAATTGGTGGACGGGTACCTGTGATGGCTGTATCTTTTAAAGGAATTACTTTGTATCTTTACAAATTGCATAGGTGGGTAGGGTTTAACATTCTAACATAACTTACACTTATTTGGAGACTTAAAGGTTAACGGTAATGGGTCAAAGGTCAAATAAGTGTTTTTTTTATGCAAAATTTTGCGGATTCTTAAAAAGTACAATACATATATCTACCCTATGTTGTACCATAACACCTTGGTACATGAATTTGTGTCCCGTATAGACTCTGGTGTCAAACGGTCAAAGAGAAATTGACCTTTTTCACCATTTTTCCTATCGTTATAGAATGGTGCGTGACGTGAGCATGAATGTTGTCATACAGTAGGTTACGATAAATTTGAAAAATTTCAGAAGTTATTTCAGTAATAAGGGTCAAGGGTCAGAGGTCAGAGGTCAAATATGTGATTTTAGGGGTAATTATGTACTAATTTGTACATGTTATGCGGCATAAACCCAAAAAGGACAAGACCTGCACCAACCCTATGTTGCACCATAAGACCTTAATAGTACATGAATTTGTGTCCCGTAGATTCTGAGGTCAAATAACTATTGACCTTTTATCACCATTTCCCCTAAAGTTATGGAATGGTTAGGGTGACGTGAGCTTGTGTCATACGGTATACGGTGCGATAAATGTAAAACAAATTAGAAGTTATTTCAGTAAATAGGGTCAGAGGCCAAATATGTGATTTTAGGAGATAATTATGTACTAATTTGTACATTTTTGCGGCATTGAAACTCAAAAAGTACAAGACCTACACCAACCCTATATTGTACCATTATGCCTTGCAACATGGATTTGTGTCCCATAGACTCTGGGGTCAGAAGGTGAAAGGCTTTTTGTACTCGGATGGGCAGTACAATCCATTAACATGCTCAAAGAAAGATAGCCAGGCCTGTCTCAACATCTGCTTGTACACAAGTTCACATGGGCAGTGCAATCCATCAAAAGTCACAGAGCTATAGTGACCCTGATAGCTATTTCCCCCACTATGATGTACGCTTAAGGTGATGAGATCAGCAACTCCGTGGATTGCTTTCTTGTTTGTTATGTAATTTATTTAGCTTCAAATTTCAAACTATATTTCTAAAAGTAAACCGATCAAATGAAAGTTGTTGTCAATTCTAAACATTTTGGTGTTCTTTATTCTGCTTTTTTCAATTAATTTTGGAATAAAACAATTTCTTAAATTCAAGTGAATATCACATAAAGGTATTTTGGAGTTTTCTGATACATTTCATCCTCAAATGTATACTCATATAGTTCGATATTTGAGGTTCAGTATGACATCACAGCAACACATTCTCCCACAAAGTTGATGTATTCCATTAAAATGTATCATCCTTGTTTATTAGTAAAACCTGCTAGAAATATAAATTGATGAAAGTTAGGTATTTATATACATTTCCAAATATATCACACTTCAATAACTTTTGAAAAATTGTTTCTTATCATACAGAAACTACCACAGAAATACATTAACATTTGTATTGGAAATGCCTCTATGACATCAAACACGAATTCATCATACTGTACAAAAACTTTAAAATGCGATTAGGAATCTTTAAAAATCCATATTTCCTGAATGGAAAATGGTATCAAGCTGATTTTTGTACCAAATTGGCTCGAAAAGTATGCTCTTTTAAATACAATTTTACACAAAACAATGGGAATATTTACGAATTCATCATACTGTACAAAAATCCATAACTCCTGAATGAAATATGATATCAACCTGATTTTTGTACAAAATTGGCTCGAAAAGTATGCTCTTTCAAATAACATTTTACACAAAACGTTGGGAATATTCCTTTAAAAAACTATCAGCGCAAGGCCAACAGAGAGCCTGTGCATGGATGGGACCCTGTGTGCATGGATGGACCCCTGTGTGCATGGATGGCCCCTGTGTGCATGGATGGGCTCATGCGTGCATGGATGGCCCCTGTGTTTATGGATGGGCTCATGCGTGCATGGATGGGCCCACGTGTGCATGAAAGGGCCCTGTGTGCATTTATGGGCCCTTGTGTGCATGGATGGGCCCCGTGTACATATGGATGGTGTCCCATCCATGCACACAGGGATGGGACCCTGTGTGCATGGATGGGCTCCTGTGTGCATGGATGGGCCACGTGAGCATGGATAGGCCCTTGTGTGCATGAATGGGCCCCCGTGTACACGTAAGTTATATTGTCTCATAAGAAGGGGCACTTGTTCACGAATAGTGAGGGCCTCACTATTTCTAAATAACCGAGGCCGTCTCATTGTTCATACATTCATCGTTGATAAAGATTTGACATTCTTTACCATTATTACTGTTGATTTATGCATTCATATAAAGTGTTATTAGTACCACTGCGTATAAGAAAAGGGTACTCAAATATTCTAGGCGACTCCATAATAATTTACATTCCGACAGTGTGCTCCTTTAAGAACGTAAAACTTCGGTCAGAGACAGTGAAATTTGGGGGCATATAGTTTATAGGGCACACTCTGATCTTTGATAGTAAAAAATCGATAACAAACCTGATCAACAAAAGTTTGGTCAGTTAAACTAAATATTTAGGGATGGGAGTACTTATATTTGTGTTATTCTCTTTAACGATCATGACGTCTTCTGTGAACAATTTCACTCCATTCCCCAATGATGTGTTTAAATTTATATGGACGTACAGGCAACATTCGCTATATTGTTTTGGAATACGTTAAAAGCCATAGTAGCAAAAATAATCTCATGCATTAATTTGCATATTGTATTCAAATTTTGTGAATTATTACCATGTGACCTTGGTACCATGTGACCTTGATATTCAAATTCTATAGTAGATCTCTTTTATTTAAATGTCTATCATAATTCTTTGCAGTGGTGTAGCATATTCTGACAGAAAGTTTTTGAGTCTTAGCCATGTTCCCAATAAAGTTCTAGCAGGAATAGACTTTTCCATCTTTTTCAGTGACTCAGATTTACGAAAGAAATTATAATTAAATACAGATTTTGAGCTGTTATATATCTTATATTTCGCATAAATTCAACATTGATCAGCCAACTCAAAATAATCATTTTTTTTTCTCCCAAATTCAAAAACTGATCTCTTCAGATTTAAATACTTTTTCAACCAAAATAGAAATTACCATATGTTCATAAACCTTAAATGAAATCTGTTTGATATCTTTGAGAAATCAACATGATCAACTATGGTTACCCACTGTATCTCTTTGAAATGTTTAAAGAGTGCCTGTTTCAAAACTTGAAACAAATTAACAAAATATATCCACCTTTTGAACAACTTTCTGGCAAAATCAATAAAGCGTGGCTGTAGAGCGTAAATAGAGGCGGCGGAAGATGTTTAAATCTGAGGGGGGGGGGGGGTACAGGATCTGAGAGGAACTTTCCAACTGTCATATTTTGATAGCATGTAGCACAGCAGTATAGCTTTATAGGATCAATCCTCCTCCTCCCATCCCCCTCCCCCACCCCCGACACCGAACAATTTCTAGATTTGATCGGACCGAAAATTACTGGTGACCCATTTTCCTCTCACTCTCTCTTTTTTTTTACACTTCAAATATTCAAGATATTTTGATCAAAAATTTGGTAAAATAGAACAAATGTATACAAAAATCTACAAAAAATTGGAAATTTTATAGATCATAAGTCTTGAAATCAGAAGGTTTTGGATTTATAGATCATGATTAGCCAATGGTATTGGTCCTAAATCAGAATATATTGAATGTCTAAAATAATGTGAAAAGCAAATAAGGGGTCCTTAGATTATAATTCAGGAGACCATCATTTCCTTGCTGAGGTTGAATGTAACTCGGTATATCAGCTGATCAGTATAAATTAGACCAGATAGCCCAATTCACATACAGTCTTTAGCGAGTCAGTGGCAGAACCCAAATCAAAGGCGCTTAAGTCCACGAGTGAAATTTGTGGTTTTTTACTTCATGTTTGTGTTACTTTCTTCAATCTGTCAATAAAAAGATCAAATACAACTGTATAATAACTGTATGAATAACGGGACTTAAGTATACTTTGATATCTTAAATAACACTTTTTTTTTTATCTTTGTAAAAGAGCACCTTTTAGTATTTACAAAAAAAAAAAAAAAAGGGTGTACGTCAGTTTATATAATGACAATGGCCCGAATCCAAATAGTAAACTTTGCCCTGCATGACCCATTTCAAAGATGCTCCACTAATGAAATTCGGGGTGGCTCACGCACTCTAGAAGGTTAAGAGTATTTTTTTAAATTATAAGTTGGAAAGACAAAGGTAGGCAGAAGTAAATGACTTTTAAGTATTTAAAAAATCGAATATGTAGGGCTGTTGGGGCCCAATTTTGTCTTTAGAGGAAATTGAGAATAGTGTATGCGCACAAAGCGTGTGAATTTTAGTATTTTTAGGGCGATATTTGTGTTACTTTCGTTATTGAAAAGATCATATATATTGTCTTTGAAGACTTTTTTTCCATGCTTGAAAGGGCAGGTTTCATTTCAGCACTTGTCAACTTTGAAAGGGCACTGTTCCATCTAAAAAAAGGCCATTTTCCCTCAGAAAAAGGGCACTTTTCCTCTCTGAAAAAGGCCCTTAATAAACTTTAAAAAGTGGGGGTACGTGCCCCCTGTGTCCCCAGGTTCCGCCGCCTATGAGCGTATAGGAAAGGTCCTGACTAGAAATTTCGAAATTTCGAAAACAAAAATTATTATAGCATTAATGTGCTCCTTTTGACTATTTGAATCAATCTGGAGCAAACCTAGCCTCTAAATTGCTGATGACCAATTGTCTAATTGTTTCTTCAAAATATGGAACTTTGACCAAAAAGCTTCAATTTTTTTTTTAAATGGTGCAGCCTGATAATGAAAATCATTGAAATGGACCAATGAAAGAAAGCATACTGATTAATGGAACTTCTGAATCTATCACGTGCAAAGTATGGCAACCAAGGTAAACTCTATCTCTCTTTCACTCTCGAGTCCCCCCCCTCTCTTTCTCTCTCTCTCTCTCTCTCTCTCTCTCTCTCTCTCTCTCTCTCTCTCTCTCTCTCTCTCTCTCTCTCTCTCTCTCTCTCTCTCTCTCTCTCTCTATATATATATATATATATATATATATATCTATATATATATATATATATATATATATATATATATATATATATATATATATATATATATATATATATATATATATATATATATATATATATCTATATATCTAAATATATCTATATATTATATATATATATATATATATATATATATATATATATATATATATATATATGTATATATATCTATATCTATATATCTATATCTATATATATATATATATATATATATATATATATATATATATATATATATATATATATATATATATATATATATATATATATATATATATATATATATATATATATATATATATATATATATATATATATATATATATATATATATATATATATATATATATATATATATATATATATATATATATATATATATATATATATATATATATATATATATATATATATATATATATATATATATATATATATATATATATATATATATATATATATATATATATATATATATATATATATATATATATATATATATATATATATATATATATATCTATATATATTGAGTAGGGGCCTGTCCATGCCTAAAGCTATCAGGACATCATAATTTGTTTTCCTTTCTGTCCAAGATATTAACAACATTCTACAAATGAACCACATTTCCGTAGCTTCTAATCTTTTCTCGATGTAATTGTCCAGCTTTGACAGCCATAGAGAAGAGTAAACAATACATACCCCTTCAAGACACGGACTTTCGTGTCCATTCCAATATTTACATTCTTCAGAATAGAATTCATTTTTGTAAACATGTCTTTGGCAATTGCAATAACTTTGTTAATGCACCGACTATCTGATTTTAGAGTGTTGCCCAAGTACTTAAGCTGTTGTACTGGTTTAATTGTAAACTATAAAGAGTTAATTATGATGAAAACTTAAACGATACATTATTGAACAATTTAAGGTGGACAATTGCTAAAAGTGTGGTACACCTTCTTATCCCGGAAGTACAGTGATTATTTAGGATTTTGCATTGTTACTCGTTACCTATTGTATCATCAACTGTAAGTGGTATTCTTGCTAGTCAGTGCATGATATATCTTTAAAAAGTCATCTTTAGTGTTTTTATTTCCCTTTTTACTCTCTCCTTTTATTGCAAACGGCAACATACAACTTGATGTTAATTTTTATGGGCGTTTTTTATCAGTTACGCGAAAAGTGGTCAGACAGTTTGCAAAGTGCAGTGCACTCAGTACAGTGCAGCAATGAGACTGGCAGCAGTAGCATGACTACCACAGTGTGGCAGTTCTCATTTAATTTTGAGTCGGTTTATGCGACCCCATTTGGTAAATGATTGCATATTGCGCTTTCCAGACACCACTAGAACTTGACCCGGGCAAACTTGAAATTGGGCATAACTTTCATTTCTCAGTTTCAACTAACACAAACGTTAGGCCTTACCAAGTTGTATTTGGTCATGCGTTCATTTTGAACGTCCAGAACTTTTTGTCGGTGAAAACATGCAACGATTTGTGCACAAGTGAGAACTATGATTTAGCCCACGTACACACGATACATGTTTTTCAAACTTCAAAAATATCTTTTCCACGATATTTTCAGCAAATTTACAAGCTTCCTACACAGGCACACAAGGGAGGATAGAGATTTTGGCCTCGAAAGGTACCCGATATTACACTAGCTGCATGGTAAACTGTTTTGTTTTCACAAACAGGATGTCCAGATTTAAATATGTTATTATGATGTCATCCTGCATACTCAAATAGTAATCATTTTTTTTTTTTTTTATTGGGTCCACACTCCAAAACTGTTTCACCAGCAGGGGAGGCCACCTATCATTACTGACAATGGAGGAAGGAGAACCTAGCTTTTTGTCAGGTTTTTGCACATTCAGTATTTTTTGTTAATATGAAAACTTTCTGGCACTGAAGCACTGTATGTTGATAGAACACAAGATAGATATGAAAATCAGCATGTCATAAGCTACACATTCCTCCATACAGTTGAGATTGAAATTACCTCGTAAGCCAGCCATCAGTACGGCAGCAATCAATAACAGTTTTGAAAAAATCATAGTGACATTTGAAAAATTCCACCAGTGTTGCAATATTTTGGCTCCTGATTTTGAAATTTGTGCAAGAAATTGCAGGAATTTTGGATACGTTGTTGATAGTTGTGTTAGCTATGCATTGACTTCAAGGCCTTACTTATTGCAGAAATTCTTCAAAATGGCCACCATTTTGCCTGATTTTGGTCAAAAATCCGTACTTTATGTGGGGATGGCAATGTATTGTGATAAATATTTGCACCAATTTTTTGTTTGTTCCCAGTTTATTTACTTTAATATCGCAAATCAATCACATTAATAATCTTTATAAATAGTTTTTTTCATTAAATCATTATAACAATAAACAATAAAATTAAATACTATAATCACACCAATAAACTATGATATGGTATGAAAGCAACAAAAATTAGAACCATGCTGGGCAGTGGTTGAAATAAACAGCTTGTTGTAACTTTCATTGAAATATGTTTTTCAACTTGCAAAGAAAATATACAATTATTGTGAAATTTAATCAACTGAGGCAAGGAGTCAAGAAACTTACAATGATATGTATAACGATATATATATAAGAAAATATACATATATATATATATATATATATATATATATATATATATATATATATATATATATATATATATATATATATATATGAAATATATATAACTATAGATATATAACTATATACTGTATATATAACTATATATACAGTATATAAGTATATACTGTATATATAAAACTATATATATATATTTATAACTATATATATAACTATATATATATATATAACTATATATATATAACTATATATAAGTATATCTATCTATATATAACTATATATAACTATTTATAACTATATATATATATATATATATATATATATATATATATGTATATATATATATATATATATATATATATATATACATACAATATACAATATATATATATGTTCAAGATGCAAAATAAGAAAAGTGCTTAGCAAGAATAATGTCACTCTTAGAAAATAAAAACTGTCTGCCTAAAATCATCTGTGCAACAGTCAACATCAAGAAAGAAAAAAAAAAATCATGTCACAATCCCAAAACAAATTCTCAAGTGATTCTTCTTTGGCGTTACAGAAAGTGGAGTAACTGCAGAATGCAACGCAACGCAATGTCGAAGCTACATCCCTGTAAAATTTTGGAGGCGGAGTCCTCGTGTCTTTTTTTCATTGATACGTTCTGTCATAACTTCTATCGTTGGGACTTGTATTTTTAATTTTTTTGTAAAATTTACTCGTACTTACATGCTTACATGTACTTACATCCTTGTATGATACTCAGATATCCCCCCCTTTTGTTGGAGGCTAAGTCAGAGTTGTAGTGACGGGATGATGTGATGGAGTTAGTCCCTCTTTGTTGGAGGCTAAGTCATAGTCATAGCACAGTCCCCTTTGTTGGAGGCTAAGTCATAGTCGTATAGTACAGTCCCCTTTGGTTGGAGGCTAGGTCGCAGTCTTAGTGACAGGATGAGATAATGGAGTTAGTTCCCCTTTGTTGGAGGCTAAGTCGTAGTTGTAGTACAGTCCCCTTTGTTGGAGACTAAGTTGCATTAAATCAGACCTCTTCCATCTCGGCATCAACCCCATCACTCTCGGTTCTCCTGGCCCACTTTTCCTCCTTGGGCCACCCCCTCCCTTCTGTCCACCTGGGCCTCTTCACTCATCACAAAACTCAAACCCACCCTAACCTCTTCATCAATCTCCACAACCAAATCAAAGACCAACTCTCAAATTACACCTCCATCTATACTGATGGCTCCAAGGAAGGCAACAAGACAGCTGCTGCTGCGGTCATCCAAGACATCACCCTCAGTGGCAGACTTCCCGACTACTCATCCATCTTTTCAGCCGAGGCTAAGGCCATTCTCCTCGCCCTTAACTTTATTGAGTACTCACCGCTCAGCCACTTTGCCATTTTCTCTGACTCAAAGGCTGTTCTTACTTCTTTACTCAATCCTAAATGGGATAACCTTACATGCCATCTCCTCCTCCAGAAAGTCCTTTTCCCCACCCTCTGCAGAAAAAGTATTCTTTACTTCTGGATACCCAGCCATGTTAGCATCCCAGGTAATGACAGGGCTGATGCAGCCACTAAGCTTGCCCTCAACCTCCTCCCTGCCCCTTTTTCCAAAACCCTCTCTGACATCAAACCGCTTATCACTTTCCTTGTTCGTGACCGCTGGCAAACCTCATGGAACTCCCAAATTGATAACAAACTCCATGTCATCCAGCCCACAATTCCGATCAAATCCACCATCAACAACCTCTCTCTTATCGACAACATTCATATTACCCATCTTAGAATTGGTCATACCCACCTTACTCACTCCCACCTCCTTATTGGCTACCCCCAATCCCTCTGCAACAATTGCCATTGCACCCTCACAATCCATCACGTTCTCCTTGCTTGCCCCCTGTACAACCTTCCCAGAGCTTCCCTTGCTCTCCACAACTTAATTGCTAAGTTCTTCCAGAAAAATCCTCCGGATAAAATTATCTCCTTTCTTCATTATGCCTCCCTCTACAACCATATTTAATTCTCCTCTTCCACCCCCTCCCTACTTTGTTTTTGTTTCAATCATGCACCTCCCCTCTCAATCCCAGCTTTCTGACCTTTTGTTCTTGAATTTCTTTCATTCTCCCCCTGTTTTCTTTCCTTCCTACCTCTAGAATAATCTGACCTCTCAGACACAATTTGACCTTCGTTGTCGTGGTTCCGTTGAGCCCTCATCAAACAAACAAACTATGTTGTAGCGCAGTCCCTTTTTGTTGGAGACCAAGTCGTAGTGCAGTCCCCTTTTGTTGGAGGCTAAGTTGTACAGTCTCTCTTTGCTGGAAGCCAAGTGACAGTCATAGTGACGGGATGAGATGATGGTTATACAGTAGTCTTCCTTTGTTGGAGGCTAAGTCGCAGTCAGAGTGATGGGATGAGGTAATGGAGTTTAAGTCCCCCACAAAAACACAATCATGAGCATCATCACTCTAAGAATGTAACAAAACTTGAGTATTTGAATTTGTTAAATTAATCAAGTGAATTAATTCATATTAATTATTTTATTAGTCCAAAAATGTGAATGGGCGTTTATTAGAACAGGGGCGGTATTTTCATTATGATTTTGTATTTATACATTATATTAAATGGTACCATATTAGCTATATACCTATGTTGTTTGATTACAAAAATGACATATCATGAAGATATGCAAATTAGGGTTGTATGCGGGATTGGAAGTGCGTTTTTATGCACATCCCATTATTATGTTATCATCATTATGATTTTTTATTTATATAGTATAAAGTAAAGAAAAGTCACATCATGAAGCTATGCACTAGGGGTGTATGCAGGATTAGAAGTGTATTTAGAAACATTTGCCATTGTTATATATAAGTTGTTACATATAAGTTGAAACAAAATTGGCCGTATTTTCTGTTCGGATGGTGAAAAAATCGACAAAAGTTATGGAGAGGATGAATGCAACAGTAGTGATCTACACCAGACAATATGTACCCTGAACAATAACTTAGAGAATGGACTTGTCTGTAACCAAACTTGCGACATTTGGGGGTAAAATGTTATTGATGTCAAAATCAATAGTAGCTCATCGATGCAGTGAAGTCCGTGTGTCAAGCAGCTGTTTGCCAATATTGCCGAAAAGTGACATGATTGAAATCTTGAAAATTATACGCTGATAATTTTTTTTTACGAAATTATAATATATTTGTCTGTAAGTTTTGAATGCTATTGTACATTCGCATTAAAATGTTATAGAAATCTGTTTCTTTTGCTAAAATAATAAAGTATGATCCTATAGCAACCTGGATAGTAACAAATGTATACTACAAAGTTAAGCATAACTACGATGCTTTATTGCTAAGAAAACACATAAAAGTGAGCCTTTGATCAGCAACATGTTGCGGTTTATTGTGGGAGAAAAATCAGTGAGCTGGAGGTTGCTTTATTTCTATAAAGCTAAATATAGGCAATAAACCCTTTGTTTGCTAAGAACTTAAGAAGGAAGTTTTGGTTAATTGTAGAGGATAAATGAGTGTGGATAGGAAGGTGTGATGTACTTGTAAATCTTCATTCAGTTATAGTAAAGAGTTTGAAATAAACAATTGCAATTTAAGTAATGGAAGGCCATTGAGACCCATCCACTGCGACTGAGCCTCCAATGTCTGAGAGGGTGTTGAAAAATACATTGGATTCTGCAGTGAAGCCCAGAAAGTACACAAGGGCTATCACCGTTGGTCATAGAAAACAACAACTTGTTGGTACATAGGGCACGATACAGGCAACGGATTGAAAGTATTGAATCAGAGACAAAAACAAACAATTCTCACAAAGTTGATGAGCTTTGGTCTCAATTTGATTAAATAAACAAATTCTATGTAGCACTTTTTGTTAAAAAGGATGAAAAATTTCATAAATCCTTATGGACTGTAATGATAAGTGGTCCTCCAAGTAGAGACAGTGCTAGGTCATATCGCTCTTTGTTATCCCAATTTCATTTTTCTTATCATATTTTGTAAGTAAAATAGTATAATAGTACATTTTTCAAATGAGAAATTAGAAACAAGTAGCCCTCATGTATGAGTTTGCATTAGGTTCTGTTGATTAATAAGTATTTTTCTGTAACCTAGTGTACAGTATAACTTTTGTTAAGTAAATGAGCAAGGTACAGTATTTCTCTACTTTAATGATCTAAATATCTTTTTTAGCACTAAACAATATCAATATACCTTGTGTTCTACTCAATATCACTGGGTAATCGGATGAAAACCTACAAAGTTATATTTCTTAGGATAGTTTTAAGTTTGAGTATGACAACAATTTAACCCGTGATTTTTCCACAGATATGCAGAATGATACCCTGACATCAAGGGCAGATGTTTGTCTTTTGCATCACACTTTCTCTCCAAGGCAGCCTTTGAGAAAAGTGGCCAATTGTTGGGTGGCACTCACCATCCCTCGGATGAGACATTAAATGGTGGTTGGTCCCTATGCAAAGTTCATAATGATCACCCCCTGTCTGATTCTTTGATCACTTTTTAAAAGATTAGAATGAAAACAAGGTCTTTATCCACTTCCGACCTGAAAACGCTTTATGTTCATCCATCATACCATGTTACTGTAGTTGGTTGTGTGAACACTAATGATCAAAGTCATTTTTTATTGTGTAGAGGTCTGGTGATCGGTAATGACCTTACTGGAATAACTAAAAACATCATAATATTTGAGAATATAGAAGGGTGCCAATAGTGAGTTTGACTGGTGTAAAAAACTTTTCTTTAAAAAATGATGGTTTTATTGATGTATTACTTAAAACTTCAAATTCTTTTGTGAACTACAGCTCATAATGAATGTGGAACATGAAGTTCAGCTGTTGACAGAAGAAATCAAAAGACTTGGTTCACCAGGTTCGTACTTACATTTGTAATGTTCAGTTGATAATTGATGATGACTGATAAGTGCAGTAATGTTATTTCAGGTGGACATATTTACCTGTTTTCTAAATTATTCACGATTCACTGATGATGAGTGATATTAATGTTTGAAATGAAGAAAAATATAGAAGGCACAGTATATTTTCATTCTTACCTAAGAGGTCGTGTGTTTCTAATTTATTGGAGTTTCTCGATGATGTTACTAAACTAGTTGATTCTGGTCATAATGTGGATGTTATCTATTTAGATTTCCAAAAAGCATTTGATAAGGTTCCGTTAGGCAGGCTCATGATGAAAATAAGAGCGCTTGGTGTGGAGGGAAAGTGTGCCAGTTGGATAAAATCCTGGTTAGTTGACAGGTCACAAAGAGTTGTTGTTAATGGTGAAGTATCCTCATGGAAGAAGGTTACAAGTGGTATTCCCCAAGGTTAAGTATTAATTTTGCTTCTTTTCTTAATCTTCATTAATGATATTGATGTTTCCTTTGGCTACAGGATTTGTAAATTTGCTGTTGACATTTAGCTGTACAGGATTGTTGATGCTAGGGATTCTTCATTTTTGCAAAGTGATCTGGATAAGTCAGTTTCTTGGTCCCAGATGTGGCAGATGTTATTCAATGTTGATAAATGCAAAGTTATTCATTTTCGTCAGAGCAATTTGGGTTTTAATTACTGCATGAATGGTTCAAATCTTGGTTGTGTTGATCAAGAAAGGGATCTAGGTGTTGTCATTACTAGCAATCTGAAGCCTTCTGAACAATGTGCTTTAGCAGCGGCAAGGGCAAATAGGATGCTTGGTTTGATTAGAAGAAATTATCCTTAATTTGTATAAGCAGTTAGTCAGGCCTCACCTTGAGTATGCTATTCATGCTTGGAGTCCCTTTTATGAGAAGAATAAGTTCATTTTGGAGCAGATTCGGCGAATAGCCACTAGAAGTACTGTATTCCCGAAGTTAGGAATCTTATGAATTTAGGTTGCGAATTCTTGGTTTGACCTTGCTTGAGTTGAGATGAGTACGTGAGGATATGATTCAGGTTTTTAAATTCTGGTAGTGATGCTTTGACTTCCTGTTATTTCTTGCATGTTTCAGCTAATCCTCATGGGACACGTGGTAACAGTGTAAAGTTGACCAAAGAGTTTTTATGGATAGATTTCCAGCTTTTCGAAAAAAGTTGTTAATGAGTGGAATGGTTTGCCTGAGTGGGTAGTTAGTTCCAATTCTGTTCACAATTTCAAAGTCAACATTGATAAGTTCTTTAATAACTTGGGGTGTCTTTGATTTTGTATTATTGTGGTGGTTGTGGTGTTAGTTTGGCTTTTTATGGGGTGACTAACTCTTCTTTAGCCCGTCATCTTGTTATGTTAACTTATGTTATTATTAGTATAGCTTCTAATGATTAAAGCTTATATTACTTATTATGTCTATCTTCTCAATGATTAATTTTCTAAAGAGTATGTTGTTGTTAAAACTGTTTTGCTACTTAAGAATGATTGTTATAGATTCTTATAAGTTGTTCCACTTAAATGACAAGGTGATCAAAGACTGAAGAAGTTTTGATACCTGCAAGCTGATGTTTTCCAGGATTAGTATCTTTACCTTATTGAGAATTTCACATTTGTGATTAAAAACGATGTTAATTGTGGAACTCACCTATCAATCAGCTGAAATACAAAGTGTCTGATACAATGTCAAGACTGTAAATTTTAACATCTCCTTATCAATAGAATACGATATTTGAATCATTTCTTCTTCATCATTGTGTTCCTCTCATTCTCCTCCATCCATGTCTTAAGGTAAACATACTTTATCACTATGCCAAGCATTTAAAGAAAGAGGGAGTTTCTACTTTTGATTAAATGGCCACAAAGAATTGAAAACCATGGATTGATATGAATAAAGTAAAGCTACACTGAAACAGTTGAAAATTGAATAGTTGCAATAATAGGTCTAGTTTTAAAGAACCAGTGATATTTTTGCAAAATTTAATATGAAAATAGTAACAAATTCTACCTAAAAATTGTAAAATTAAGTTGTTTTTTAGGGAATACAATATTCTGGCCTAATTATTCAATTTGTGATGTCATTGGTGGAAAGCTCTCCATTTTATAATGAAATCTATATTTGTCCACAAAGGTTTTAAAAGAGCATGGATGTTTTGGGCTAAAATTATGCATGACTAAATTTGAAGCACAAGTTGGCAAGCATTATGTAAAATCTTGGACATGCCTTCATTTTGGACATGCCTTCAAATTTCACATCTATTTAGAATTATTCAAGTTGATCAGCCATAGCTCAAATAAAATAAAATTTGTTCAAAGATATAAAACTGATTTACACTACACTCAATTTGTTGCTCCTTCAAATACATAATTTTGTTCGTTGTAATTAGTACTGTACTTTAAAGTCATTATCATATGGCCCTTGGAATAAATGTATATTATTTTATTTTCAAAATTCTTAGTCCTCTACATGTTAAAAAATATCAGCATGTGTCTTTTCCTTGCAGGATCAGATGGAAAATATACAGTCAAGTTTGGAGTTCTCTTCAATGATGACAGAGTAGCAAATATATTTGAAGCACTGGTAGGCACATTGAAGGCAGCAAAAAGGAAGAAGATCGTAAAATATGATTCGGAGATTCTTCTACAAGGAGTTCATGATAATGTAGAAGTTACATTGCTCGAATAGCTTTGGGTGATGTTAAGTATTAGAGCCCAGAGGTACTTCTTATCTTTAAATCTCTCTAATCTTGTCATTGCTGTTTAATTGAGAGGTATTCTTGGTTCAGATGTTAAAAACATCTTTAGGGAGATAATATTTGTTTCTAGTCTCTAAAGTGTTATTTGCTGGAGTAAATATTATCAAATTCTATTCCTAATGCTTTCCACTTCTAGGATTTTCCAAAAACACTAGAAAGTACTGTTCATGTTTATTAAAAAATGATTTAATACGGTACCATTTTTTCTTTCACTTTTGTTCAATCTATTGAAATGTTTAGGTATAATTCATTGAATATGTTTTTTTTGAAATAATCAAGGTTTTCTTTTTATAAGTTTGTATACCATTCATTTTATTCTAAAGATAAATGCATCTAGTGGCAAAAGAGTAAGACTGAAGTTGGTATGTTCCTTTCGTAATTTTACATCAAGCTTTAGCAGCAATACTTTCTCAAATTAAAATGTTTTCATAATTTCAGTTTGAACTCAAAATCATAAGCTTCATATCATTTAATCCATCACAAAGACCAACTTAATTACTTAGAGTTCATTGCTCTGTACTTGGACCACACATTCCAAAAAAATGTCTTAAGACCTCACAAAAAATGGTTAACTTCTTAAGGAAACAAGTCTTTCACAGGATTTTAATTTGTTCTATGGAAAGAAGGGTGTCAAAGCGTGCATCTTATGTATAAGTTACTCCTTCAAATACTTTACTTTCTACAACTTACAACTGAATTGACAGATGTATGCAAGTAAATGAGTATGAGATGATTAGATAGAATGTGTAGGAGAATATGGAGTGGGATTGTACATAGGACAGAGTGCACAAATTGTGGGTAAGATAGGATGATGGAGTACTTCTATTCAGTGGCGTAGCCAGGATTTTCATATTGGGGGGAATTGAATTGAACCGACACGATATTTAGTGGTGTAGTTGAGGTGACACCAAAGGTGTCACTTCTAGCGCAAAGCGCTTGACTTGTTGGCATGGGGTCCAGGGGTCTGCTTAAGGTCCCCTGGTGAGGTCCAGGGCGAAGCTCTCGCAAAATTAACAGCTCTCGCAAAATTGACATTTCAAGGGAAAAAAAGTATGTCACAATGAGTACTAAGAAGTTGTATTATACAAGTCAAAATTCATTGCAAAGAGAGCTATAATACACGATATACATAACACAAAATCAAAGTGCTTGACTTGTCAGAGTGGGATCCAGGGGCCCACTTGAGGGCCTCTGGTGGAGTCCAGGAGTGAAGGCGCGGTAGGGATTCAGGTGGCGGAGCCCCCGGAAGCTCTCGTAAAATTGACATTTTAAGGGAAAAAAAGTATGTCACAATGCATAGTAAGGTGTATCATACAAGTCAAAATTCATGTCAAAGAGAGCTACAGTATAATACACCATATACAAACACAAAATCATGAAAGAGCATGGGGAAATATGTTTTATTGTTCACCCTTGTACATGGTTAGAGTAGGTTTATCCTCTTTGAAAAATATACAATAATTTACCACAAACTTGTGTAAATGTTGTCAAACATTTAAAATGAGCCTGTTCTGTATCATGTGCACTCCAACACCCACCTCCCCTCTCTCTGTTCATTTATCTAAATACAAAATCGCACAAATGTTTAATATATTATTACCGTAAAACCTTTTTCTGAGAAAGTGCCCTTTTGAAATCTAAAAACATAATAAGCACTTGGAATATCAAAGCTTGTTGAACCCACTGCACCAATCTGAACCAACAGATTAAAATCTGAACCGACGGATTAAAATGTTGGGGGGGGGGAAGGGGGAGGTAGCGATCGCACCCCTCTGGCTATGCCACTGCTTCTAATTAGCATATTGTTTTAAAACCAGATCATAAAACTAAGCATTTTATCAAACCTCCAAGAAAAGGACAAAATTGTTTTGCTAATCAGCCATTCAAGTGATTGCAACAATTCATGTCATGTTTCTCAGGAGTCATCAACACATTCCTTCAGTTTCACAAAACTGAAACTGTACAAAATCAAAAACAATGGTATCTGCGATTTTGTAACTCTTGGTATTTCATGGTAACACAAGATTTTTATTTTTGTGTTTTTATATTTTTCTTTTGTAGATTTTCATTACTATATGGTATGATTATATGTATCATCATTTGAAGAACGGTGTATTTAGCAGAATTATACTCAAGAAGTGGTGGAAGTTAAGCTCTGCATTATTTAGCTGTGCATTTAGAAGTGGCTAATGTGATTCATGTGTAACATTATTACACTTTTTTCATCATTTTGTATGATGCGTATATTTGGTAAAAAGTATGTTGAGAAGCTGCAGCATAAGGCACAGTAGATTAATGTGGGATCTTGGATGTTATCCTGTAAGACCAGTATTCTGTAACTAGTAAACAATTCATGTGTTCTTTATAAAGCTTCATGTTCTTCCTGGTGCAGGTTGTGCTGGCCATTGCTAGTTTTACCTTTCACTGAATGGAATCCAAACACATCAGAAAATACCACCCTTCAAGCTTGTCTTTGTCCACAATTTTTACAGAACTTAACATTATTTGATATTGACATAGGTGTACAATTTTTGTTAATTAAAGAAAAAAGAAATTGTATATTTTGTATGTTGTGAACTAAGAAATGTGTGATCTCACATCCATGCAGTGTGTGAACAAATTTCATTGCAGTTTTATTTGCTCAACTTCAGTTTCATTGGCCCTCAGTAACAGTTGATCATGTAAATTATTTGAACCCATCTAGAGAAATGGATAAACTGCCCAAGTTTTGCTCATACCTCACCTTTTAATTCAGAATTGGTTCAAATTTGAAATTGTATTGAAGGTGACATGTTTATCTGACTTGAACAATTGGAGTAAAGTTCCACATAGTATAATGTGTTGTTCAACATTGTTTGTCAAATAGCCATAGAAAATGTTAAGCTATGAATCTGAAGTGGAATAGGCTTCGAGTATTTAACTTCTGAGGTGATGTTTTCATGATCAAGGTTTTCATGTATGCTCTATCATAGGTAAATTGAATTCAAGCTGTTGAATATTACAAAGATGTACAAAATTAGTCTGCTGAGTTTTCCTTCTAAAAGATAGATTGCCAAGGTATTTTTACTTAAACTGCTTCTATATTTCTTACAAAAGTTATATTGTAATTATGCATAATTCTGAGAATTTTGTATATTTCACTTCCATTCATTGTTGCGAGTGATTGTATCCTTGTACTGGTACATCCAAGATGTTACTACATAAATACATTTAATACATTACTCTTAGCACAAGGAAAGCAATAAGTACAATTGAAAAATAGATATAAAAGAGATATCTAGAAAACTGTATGCTTGTTGTTCTTTTTTCTGATTTCCTTTAAGGTGGCAGTAGATTATGATTGATAGGATTGGTCAATTTTTGAAAATCTTGATGGCAAAAGAGCCTTTTAAAATTTGTCAATATTTGCTATCTTACAAATTTGAAATGTACCACTTAAAAAGAAGTTGCAACTGCCCCATGAATGGCATAGTATCAGGCACACAAACAAAAATTGGGCTAGGTTATGCTCGGGCTAGGATTAGTAAAGTTACATTAACAATTTTCATTTCCCTCAAACTAAACTGCGCTTCTTTTCCTATGCTTGTTATTGAAATTGCTATTAATTTTCTAATGGTATTACAAATATTTTCTAAACCATGTTGTAAACAACTGTTTACTCCGAAAAGACATTCTAAATGTCATCCATGGTTGGATTTTCAAAAGCATAGAGCACAATTTAAATTGAAAATCGTGGGCTGCCTTTTATAACACAGATTTTAACCTTGTGGGAAAGATTTGAAATGGAAGTCACAGTAAATGAGGGCCCCTGTATTAGGATTCATTTAAAAGTAAGGTGGTTTTAAGGGTCCCTTTGCACGATAATACTTATACAACTCACCCAAAGCTATATGAGCTTAACCCTTTAGGGATTTGATTGGAATGGGACAGGATGAAAAATGGGTCTCCGTCGTGCTCTTTTGGAAGTGATCAGATAATCAGGTAGGGAGTGAGGATCCTGCAGGGAGTGAGGATCCTGCTATCAGGACCACCATTTAACATGGATAGTGGATCCTGCAAAGCATTGAGGATCCTGCAGGGAGTGAGGATCCTTATCAGGACCAAGTCTGATTGGGAGAGAAGGTCAGAGTGGGAGAGAAGGTGGGGTATGAAAGACTTGACTTCTGCACTTTGTGATAATGTATGCTTCTGCATATTTGTGAAAAATCATTGTTAAAAGATTCAAATCTGGAACATATCTTTCATATGCTCAACTGACTGAACCACCCATCCCATATGAGGGATCACTCTGTAGTGGGTTACAAGGCAGGATCAAGAGATCCCAAATAATGTGAAGAACAAACATTTCACAGGAATTTGTTTTATTGAAGTGAAATCACCTCATAAAAGTAATACAAAGCATCATTCTTACTATAATACCACATGAAATATTCAATCAAGACTAAACGATGACAAGTGGTTGTTTTAAGGTTTCTTTATTGCCTCATACCATATAATTGATACAACATATTTGTGCGCATTTCTCCATGGTTTCCCTCTTAAGATTCTTGCAGAGTAAATTTCAAGAAGACATTTAATCTTCATTTTAACATGAAATTCATTTCTTAAACTGAAAAAATAAACTAGAACTGTTGGAAGGACAGTAAGCTCGACTATTCAAAGCTATTATATACACAAATAGGGTAACATGGGCAGATGATTACAAATTACTTGAGCTTTGAAAGGTGCACTTACATTTTCATTTGCATTACAAGCTTCAAAATATCTTTGAGTTTTCTTAAATATTTTACGACGAAAAAGCTCAAGTAGCTCAGAAGACATGTAAAACCTACATGTAGCAGTCTTTATAACTAAGACCTCTTTACTTTATCAATTGAATAACAAAGAAAGGAGAGGCCTTGACTTGTCAATGAAAGAATGCCATTCAATCCCCTTTCCAACCTGTACCCTCCCCCAGCCCCTACATATTCCCAGAACTACATTCTGGACTGTAATACAACTTCCAATTTAAGAAAATATGTGTCAAGCAGCATGAAAAATGTACAATAACATTAAAGTAAAATTATGCGAAACAATATTGCTTAACTTTTGACAAATTACACATTGGAAACTATACAAATCCCCTTACTGGTAATCATGCATATTCGAGACTGTCCCACATTTCATCCCAACCTGTCCCAAATGTCATCCCACGTCTATACTCAATGCAATCACACCTGAAAATTAGATACTGTATGTCATTCCACCACTTGCATGACCCACATGCCATCACAACTGTTATCCTGATGACATCCCACCACATGCCATTCCGCCTTGTTCCACATGCCATTCCGCCCTGTTCCACATGCCATTCCGCCCTGTTCCACATGCCATTCCGCCCTGTTCCACATGCCATTCCGCCCTGTTCCACATGCCATTCCGCCCTGTTCCACATGCCATTCCGCCCTGTTCCACATGCCATTCCACCCTGTTCCACATGCAGGCCTCCCGGTAAACCTTTAAAACCTTTAAAAACCTTTGACAAATTGAACCTTTATTTTCTTCAAAATAACCTTTAAAACCTTTAAAAACCCTTATTTTCAAAGTTACGTAAGGTAAATGATTCGAGTGCCAAGCTTTTAGCTTCATTGGTAAGTATACACATCCATTTACTAGCATATCTGTTCTCAACACACATTTAAAAAGTAGCAGGACCAAATTAAAATTTCCAACTTCACGTAAGTAATGGACTTTTGGCGCCACCAACTGCCTTTTGCCCCAGAATATGCTCATTGTATGAAAATTTATTCTATGAGTTAACCTTTATAAACCTTTTTATCTAAATCAAAAACCTTTAAAAACCTTTATTTCAACTTCTTCAACCTTTAAAAAAAACTTTATTTAAAAAATGAGTCACTGGGAGGCCTGCACATGCCAAACCACCCTGCTCCACATGCCAAACCACCCTGCTCCACATGCCAACCCACCCTGTTCTACATGCCAATCCACCCTGTCTACATGCCAATCCACCCTGTCTAACATGCCAACACATCCTGACCAACATGCCAACACATCCTGACCTACATCCCACAGCACCCTGCCCTACATACAATTCCACCCTGTCCCATATGACCTAATCCTAATTCTTTCATCTACTTTATCATCATGTAATCTTCTTTCCCACAGTCTGCTTATTGTTTATATTTCCCAAACCCCTAATCAATATTCTTTAGAAGCAAGGAAACTTTTTTTTGCTTCTATATTTATGGCAAGACAAACATTTTAATTGCTATTCATGTCAGGAATGTCAATATTGCAACAAAACTAGAAATTTGAAGTTAGTCATAAGCCATACATTTTTAATCTCAGGTCAAACATATTGCAGCAAATGCACACTATACCTCACCATTAAGTGTAAACAATGCTCTTCACATATACTGTATGATCATTTGTTTAAGCAAAATCATCATACCTACTTTAATTCAAGAAATACCACATATACAAATATTGTCATTGCTATGCAAATAGGTCACAAGTTATTTATTATGCACACAATCCCCCAACCATGCTCAACTGAACAGTACCAATGCCCTGTATTATTGAACCAAATAAAAGTTATTATCTCAGGTTAAATATTTTGTATGCAAGGCTATTATGCAAATAACCTACTTCACATATATGATCATTTGTGTAAAACAAAATCCCCACTCCCACTTTAATTTAAGAGATATAGATACAAATATTTTCATTCTTATGCAAATAAGCTAATTAGTATACACACACAACCCCTCAATCATGCTTATTTGAACAGTACCCATGTCCTCTACCCCTGTAACAAGTACCAAGTTATTATCTTAAGTTAAATATTTTATGGGAAAGTATATTGTTATGCAAATAACCTAATTAATATGCATATTACACCTTACCATTAAGTGTAGACAATGGTCTTCACATATGGTCATTTGTGCAAACAAAATCCCCACTTCCACTTTAATTTAAGAGATATCATATATACAAATATTTTCATTGTTATGAAAATAAGCTAATTAGTATGCACACACAACCCCCCAATCATGTTTATTTGAACTACCTATGTCCTCTACCTCTGTGCCAAGTTACACATGAAGCATTATCTTTCTCATAAATGGTCAGTCAATCATTCACAGTTAATGTACACATCACCTCGGGCATAGCTATTTTTATCACCAATTTGCAAACAAATTTCTCCCATTAAGTCACTATGCGGATGAGCTGAGTGTTTCAATCACAAAAGTGCCCTGATAACTCAGCACTGACTTTCTGTAATCTTATACACACAAATAGCCTTGGGCTACTTGACTGTGGCGCACATTGGAATGACAGATAAACAATCATTGTTTGGAGTGGAAACAATACACAACAGGAAGTTGGGTTGGTACTAGTCATACCTAAGTTTTCAGGATTAACTCCGGTGTCGGTAAGCTTAAAGAGAAACTTTTTGGCATGTGAATGTACATCATTCATAAGTTAAGTTATGCGCTCATGAATGTTAAACATTTTGTACGGAGTATTGTTATGCAAATAACCTAATTAATATGGACACTTAACCTCAACATTAAGTGTAGATAATGCTCTTCACATATATCATTTGTGCAAACAATCCCCACATTCACTTTAAGAGATAGATACAAATATTGTTATTGTTATGCAAATAATCTAATTAGTATGCACACACAACCCCTAATCATGCTCACTTGAACAGTACCCCTATGCCAAGTTTACATGAATGTACTAACCTGACAAGTATTTTCATTGTTATGCAAATAAGCTAATTAGTACACACACACAACCCTCCAATTATACTCATTTGATCAGTACCCATGTCCTCTACCCCTATGCCAAAGTCACATGAATGTATACCATTCATAACTTGAGTTCTGAAAACTTTAACCAATCCTTTACCGGATGCCGACGCCGGGGGTAGTAGAATAGCTCTACTATTCTTCAAATAGTTGAGCTAAAAATAAACTACTGAAAATGTTCAAATAATGATGATTTGTAGAAAAAAAGTAGTGGCTGCTTCAAAAGGAAACTTTCTAGACCACACACATACGGGAAACAGTTTAAAATCATGTCTTTATTTAAATATTCTAAAATGCAAGTAACTAATTCATATTTGCAGCACTGACACATGGTCTGCATTAAAGGCATATCAGATGTCTTAAAATTCTTTTTGGGTATAAGCATATTATCACCATGAACCACTAGCTTTAAATGATTGAAGTAGCTGTGATAGGCTATCAAGCTATAAGATTTCCGAGCATGTTACAGAGATAATAGCAATAAATACCAGTATTACTTTCCTGTTAAACTTACTTGTCATATAATTGATGGGTTCGAACTTGTTCCAAGACTTAGTTGTCAGAACCAACTAAAAGTTGAAAAGTTTGCAAAACTTTTGAATCCTTCTTTCTTTGATCGTGTTTCACATTAACAAAGTAATCTACGATACCTTCTTTCAATTTTTATCTTTATGAAGAGTTTTTTTACAGTGCTTGATGTATTTCCTTGTAAGGTGTGAGATAAAAGAAAATTTTGGGGTTGTGAAGATGAATTTTTTTTCTCGGGATAACAATGCTAAACCTAGAGTCTAGCAAGGCGAAAGATTTTGAAAATTTCTGTAACGTGATGCATAGACTAGACTGATATTTTTAACAAATCATTTACTTTGTAATGTGTACACGAACAACAGAACATAAAATTTTATTGTATTTTGAATTGTAAAAGATAGTTTGATGATAAATTTCTATATAGAATAATATCAATTATGACTTGCATGGCATGACATCAAAAATACTAGTAAATCCTTAAAATTGACTACAACTAAGAAATAAATGAACATCGTTGTGTATAAAATATTTTTTACACAAATTCGCAGCGAGCTGAGCAAGCTTTTTTTTTAGAGAAGTTTTTATCGAGGAACGTTTTGCATTAAAAAATTGCCAAAATGATCCTTGCTTTAAAGCTGCACAAACTAAGAAGATCTGAAAAAGTTTTCTGATGTGTTATGGTTATGGTGGATTTTTCGGGAAACGGCCTCTGTGGTAAAACGATATGAAAATTTCCATGATGTGATTTATACATACACGGGTAAATGTAAATACACTGTACAGCTGTATGAGCCATTGTGAATCGAATATAATAAGTTGTGTGTGATAATGGATGGACCATTATGATGAGTCTATGATGAGACATTCTGAGGTACACTCTACCTGGATCCTGGGAGTCACAAACATGAAGTGGGAATTAAGCTAATAGCCCCATGGTGTCTGGCATTCACAATCAATTACTGATTGTTGTGTCATTATTTGAGACAATCTTTTGACCAGATACTTTAAATTATATTGCTAAATTGTTATAATCTTCATGTTAATACAAAAATGGCCTATAAAATCAAATGATGTCAATTACAAAAATGAAAACTATGAATCAAATCCATCACCAGTGCTTTTAGTACTTTGATCTCATTTTCACAGATGAAAATTGATCATTCTGCCACTGCTTTCTTAACTGTTTGTGATTTTCCCCACATGATCAAGTTGGTTGTGGCACCACTGGTCACTTCAGACCCAAACATTTGCAAATTTCTGCTCATAATAGAATTTAAGATAACCAGCATGGGAGTTATAAGAGAAGCAAAACATGGTTTGCATGCACTGTAAAATACTTTTTGTTAAGAGAATCAACTCAGGATTCTTTCATGTTGAATATCCAACCCTTTACTTAGTTAATGTTTAAGAAGATATTCATGAGAAGACTTGATTTCCAAAATAAAATCTTCTAACAAAATCAAGGAATCTTTGAATACAAAAAGTATGAAAATTGTACACAGAGCAGAAACCAATAAAAATCTATTGACAATTGGTAATTTTACAGCTTTTTAAAATTTCAGCTCAAATAGAACATATGTGAAGATTTGATGTCCTGGAAGTACTTCCTCTCTATTTTGTAATGTCAATGCATTGTTGTTGAACTCTTTAAAGAAAGAAGCCGTTTCTAAATGAAACTGAACTGCCATACATCAAAATCACTGAAGTGGTAAAACTGAATAGGATTACTATGAAATCTGGGGACTTTGTAACAAATATTTTTTGCAAGAGTTATACTTGGAAAATTAAGTTCCTTTAAAAACAATGCAAGTCAAAAATATTTTCTACAATGTCCTCACTACTATAACTAAGTGATCTTTGGTGCTCACTTGTAATTTATGTATCATTAAACCTATGAACTATGGTTACTCCATTCCCGACGCTACAGTAGCTTTTTGCAAGTGTTGTGCTGATAATTTAAAACACTTTACGTAAAGCAATCAAACAAAAAGAATTTCCATGACATCCTTAGTTCTTTAATCATACATACCCCCACCCCACCCCT
>JAIGNY010001139.1:77500-252500 GCA_020152595.1 Chiridota heheva
AGTTCTGATATAAACAGTGAGGTTTTCATGAATTTAAACCAACTTTTTAAAAAACAAATAGGCAAATGAGGGCAATAAAGTACAGTATTCCTGGTATTAACATTTACACTAATTTTAATGTATGTATTTACATTGTGAATTCATCAATTCCTTCTGCTCAGTGACATTAACTTCCACCCAAGGTCCAGACCCAAGAAACACACTCTGGTCCAATCTTCCAGACAGCACTGAAACTGTAGAGTACCTGTTGCGCAAACAGTGGGACCAAATGGACGCCCCACACTAAGTTTCAGGTCACTGACCTCAACTTTCAGTCTCTGGATATGGACCTCTCATGGCCTTCTCAACTGATTTCGCAGCAGCCTTTACAAGTGGGGGCTTGCCACACCATCACTCTGTGACTGTGGCAAACCACAGACGATGCAGCACATAGCGGAAACTGCCCACTCATTGTCTTAATGGTGGTATCACAGTCCTTTACCAGGTTGAGTAACTGGCAGTCAAATGGCCTATGGATTTTACTAAGAGACCGCCATATCCTATGACATCATCATTACATCATGTTGTGTTGCTGTACAATAAAACATTGCCCTCTATTCCAAATGCTTGCATTCCATGAAAGAAGACCAGCAGCTAATGATACATTACGGGTTTCATCAATTGTTTGGTGGTTGGGATAACAAAGGTGTTTGGACAAAAAAGGTTCGGATAATGAGGTGTTACTGAAGTACAACTATTATATTCCCGTGAATTTTTATTTACATGTATTGGATAGAGGATTATTAAAGAAACAAAGTGATGTACAAAGCATGCTGATATCTTATGACATTTTGGAGTTAATACATTTTAAAGATTTTAGTAGTGTGACCTCACGGTGTACAATGTGATGTCATAAAGGCAGATCCAAGACAATTTGTATATATTTCTATCAAACAAATAAGAAGTTTTTTTTTTTTGCTTGAAGCATAAAGCTTACGAACAGATGGAAGGAGCACTTCCTTGTAAAGTTCATGTTATACCCAATCTCTATCTTTGAAGAAAAAAATTCATCCAATCATTTAGAAAGAAGCAATTAATTTCCAAAGAAATACATATAAATATCTTGGATTTGCCTTACGACATCATACTTTACACTGAGGTCACTTTTCAACACACTGATGCAATCTTTGAAATGTAATAAATGTACTAAACGGAATAAGATATCAACATGATTTTACACCAATTTGTATCTTAAAACATATCTATCATATATATGAAATGAAAATTCACCGGAATTTTCTTTAATGAAAACCTTATTAGATTTAATATCCATCTCTTTTAAAATCAATAATGCATGTTCAAGATTTTCAGCATTTACCAATAACTGAATGAAGAAGATAACAAAATCTGACATTCTGTCAACTTATCCCGCTGGATAGCAGGGGTGTTTACGAGAATTATACTTACCTTCTATGCTATAAATAAATGCAATCTGGTCTCTTAGACCTGATTTACCGCACTACACAACCAAAACAAAAAGCTACCACCATAGCACCTCCTATGGCTCACATAATGTGACATGTATCACGTATTTCACTAAAATATCACCAGGGACTGAACCACAGGGGAGGCGGGAGGGATGCATAGAAGGTAAGTATAATTCTCATAAATACCCCTGCTAACCAGCGGGGTGAATTTACTTTAACTTATACCTTACCTTCTATGCTATAAATATATGCAATCAGATTGCAAAGGAAGGCAGGAAGTTTAGGACTCAAGTCAACCTCCTGAACCTCCTGAAACGCTTCGAAAATGAAACGGTATGTGCTCAGTCAAGTATTTGCTGGAGAATTGGCACGATGCAAACATAAAAATACATCTTAACATACACACCACATAAATGTTAGGAAGAGAGCTATGATAGCTCACCTTAGTGGCTGGTCTTGTTCCGTCTTGACAGAACTACTCTTGCGATGTTCCCCTGATCCCCAGGTATGTCTTTCAGGTGGGTCAATACAAAGGTTGCCGGCGTCTCCCACAGTGCAGCACTCATCAGGGCCACAGACTTAAACGTGATTGCCAGCACGATTCAGAGTGATATGGTGTCCAATAACACTGCATGGTGTGGTCTTTGTAGTACAGTTAATATAATATTTCAGACAGCAAACTGGGCACCAGACCCTGTCCTCCTGCGTGTCTCAAAAGGTTGGAAGCGACGGGAGAAAAAAATGGACCACCCTGACTCAAAATTGATATGTCCTGCCCCCAAGGACAGGGCATGAATCCCCCATCTCGATATTGCAAAAACCGCTGAATGAAGGAACACCGTCTTTCACGTGAGTTTTTTCGAGGGACAGGAGACAGGAGGCTCGAATGGTGGCTTGCTTAAGGTGTCTAGAATGACCTGCATGTTCCAAGCGACCATAGGTCGCTGTAGGAACATGAAGCGGACCATAGGTCGCTGTAGGAACAGGCAGTGGACCATAGGTTGCTGTAAGAACATGCAGCGAGCCATAGGTCCCTGTAGGAACATGCAGCGGACCATACATTGCTGTAGGAACATGCAGCGGACCATAGGTCACTGTAGCAACATGCAGCGGATGATAGGTCGCTGTAGGGACATGCAGCGGACCATAGGTCGCTGTAGGAACATGCAGCAGACCATAGGTCGCTGTAGGAACATGCAGCGGACCATAGGTCACTGTAGGAACATGCAGAGGATGATAGGTCGCTGTAGGATTATGCAGCGGACCATAGGTTGCTGTAGGAACATGAAGCGGACCATAGGTCACTGTAGGAACAGGCAATAGACCATAGGTCCCTGTAGGAACATGCAGCGGACCATACGTTGCTGTAGGAACATGCAGTGGACCATAGGTCACAGTAGGAACATGCAGCGGATGATAGGTCGCTGTAGGGACATGCAGCGGACCATAGGTCGCTGTAGGAACATGCAGCAGACCATAGGTCGCTGTAGGAACATGCAGCGGACCATAGGTCACTGTAGGAACATTCCCTTTAGAAGGATCTCTAGCGGCTGTGCCATAAAGACCGTCGAGCCATCTGAGAATCCTCAGTGAATGGCTGCTATGGCTGACCTGAACCCTTTTATGGTACTGACTTGCTTTCCAAGATTGAACTGGTGCAGGAGGAAGTCGGCTATGACCCCTACAGTCGCCAAATGTGGAGAAACTGCTCTCTCCTCGCACCAGGTTCGGAAGATTCTGAGTCTTGAATTACACATGCTGCAATTTGGGCATTGACTTGCAAAAGACCTTGCACAAGCATTGATTGGAAGACAGCGGCCACACAGTCAAATGTAGTGTCCCCGGATTGTGGTGGCGATCGTCTGATCCTGGCATGGACACCAGTTCCGTGCAGTTCAGGAGCTCGTATGGGTAGCCCGCTACCAGATTTAACAGGTGTGGGTACCAGGACTGGCCTGGCCAGTTGGAGCTACTAATAACAGGAAATGGCACTGATCTTGCTTTGTCCAGTACCCTTGGGATGAGAGCGAATGGCGGGAAAGCGTAGCCTACAAAGCTGTCCTACCAAATAGTCAAGGCATCAACCTGCCACACCCTGGGGTGTGGGGTCAGAGCGCAAAAAATTGGTAACTTGTGATTGATCAGAGAGGCAAACAAGCCCATGTCCAGGTGGACAAATGTCGACTAAATGCTCTTGGCCACCTGAGGGTGAAGTGACCACTCCGTGGGCGCCCCCTGCAGATGTGATAGGAGGTCCACTAGAGTGTTCTTCTTGCCTGGCAGGTGAACCGCTTCGCACCAACTGAGCAGAGATTTGGTGTAAAACCAGACTGTTCTGGACTTCGTGCCTCCTTGCCTGTTGACATACGCCACTACCGTGGTGTTGTCTGTATGGACTAAAACCGTCTTGTCTCCGCGGCAGAAAATACATCAGGGCTCGACGCACTGCCTCTAGCTCCAGCAGATTATGTGCTGGTGGCACCAAACTCCGACCAAACCCACGTAGCCGGGGAATGGTTCAAATGTGCTCCCCAACCAGTCAGTGAGGCAACGGTGATGATTATTACTGATGGCTTGAGGGGAGGAAAAATCACCCCTTGCATAACATGGGGTTGGTCGCACCACCACCATAGGTGTGGAACCACATCCGGGGAGAGTGGAACTGGGGAAAGTAGGTTCCCCTCTAATGGGATGAAATGTCCCAGGAGGTAAAATTGAAGGTCCCTCATGTGGAACCTGTACCTGGTAACTATGTCCACCAAACAGAGTATCCCAGGAAAACCAACCATGCCCTCGCCGGTGAGGATGGTTTGGAGAGGAGAAGTTCACCCATGCCCTCACGGTGGTGACCCTCACCAGAGTTGGTGTGACCAGACCTCTGAAGAAATCAAGGGTCGCCCCTAAATAGGTCAGGGTCTGAGAGGGGACTAAGATCCTGTGGTTGATCTACCAGCCCAGTCTCAGGGCTACAGAAATCACAGTGTCTGTGAGTCTGGCCACTAACAATGGGTCATCTGCGACAATGAGCCAATCGTCCAGATACGTAAAATGGTTATCCCCTGCTCCTGCAGGTAGGCCACTAACACCCTTGTCACCTTGGTAAACATCCAGGGTGCAGTCGATAGACCAAAGGGGAGAGCCTTGAACATGTAAAAGGTTCCCTCGAACATGAAGATAAGACTTGCTGTAGCTGGCATGAAAGGGTACATGCAGGTAGGCATCAGAGAGATCGACCAAAGTCGCCCAAATGCCTTTGTGTAAAAGGGGGAGAATGCTGTGCAGTGTCTCCATTTTGAACTTCGTGGGCAGAATGAACTCATTTAGTGGTTTGAGGTTCAAAATTGGCTACCACGTGCCCCCTTTCTTGGGGTCAGAATGCTAAATGGTCCTGGGCTGAGGGTGATGGAGGAGGCACCAAACCTCCTCAGGTATTACTGGGGCATGGACCAGGTCTGTGTAATTGCTGTCTTGGACTATTTTTGACTTCGATAGGTCCTTGCAATAGGTTGTCCAGTCACGGATGGGCTTCCACCCCCAGTGCCTTACTCTCTGTATAAGGGAACAATCTACTGGGAAATGCTGTACTGGGAAGGGGGGATTGAAACTGTGGAGCTACTGGCAGGCAGATGTCGCTGCAAACCTGATCCTGCAGCCTTATCTGGAGGACTGCTCACTGCTAGATGAATTTCTTTCAGCAGTTTGGAGACCAACATCTCGGGGGCCTCTTCCAGGACTGTGGTTGTAACTGTGGGGGAGCTATCATTCAAGGAGTTAGGACAGGCAGAGACATTGCCTCTTGTGATGCCTTCGGACCTCGCCGAGGTATTGAGTCCTCGCACTCCTCCTAGTCATGCATGTCCTCCTCGGCTGAGGGGTATAATGAGAGTGTGTCTCTCTCCGCCTCCAGCAGTGGGGGCAGGGTTCGAAATTAGCACACTTTAACCACTAGCCCATCGGGATAGCTTGACTCTTTTTTTACTAGCCCGAATGGACTGCTGACTTGCCCGAGAAAACGTACGTCAAAAAGCTTAAAAACCTTGGTCACTACAGAGAAAAGATAGATGTAAACAATGTTTTTCTTTAAAGTCAAATATATTTTCACATACCCCAGTTGTTCTAGCCTTGTGCAGTTGTTTTTTAACTACGGTACGAGTTGAATGCACTGATTGACTGTGTGTGCGTGTATTGTGCGGTGGTAGTAGTGACAAGGTAACGGTAAATAAGTATAATCTTTCGTAAAGTTTTTCGTTAATTATGGCTTTTCAACCTTATCGAAGTGGACAATTATGCATTTTGGCTTGTGTAAGTGATGTGTAATCATGTATTTTTGAAAAGTCTAAGGTATATTTTTTTCTGGTTACTTGCCCAGCGAGCTCGGAAAGATCAGTTTCAGCTAGCCCAGACGTAAGTTCTACTTGCCCCGGGCTGGCGGGTCTACGTTAATTTCAAGCACCGAGTGGGGGTGGGGGAGAGAGTGGTCCGGTCCCTAGCACTGCAGCCGTAGCTGTGGTGAGTTGTAAGAAAGCCAGCTGGGCATCCAAAACCTGAGAGAGCCAAGACTGCATGGAGCCTTGAAGCTGAGACAAGAGTGCCTCCTCATCAAAGGGGCTGACCTTTAAGTCTCTTTCCCTTCCTCTCTCCCCCACTGGGGGGAGTAGGAGAAGACTGAGGACAAAGAACGCCAATGACATCTATGCCTAGAGCTCCTGTCCCGGTCACTGGGCCATCTCCATGAGGAGGGGTTGGAATACCCACCCGCAGGGGTGTTCTGGTGCTAGGGAGGTAACTCTGACATGGGACTCTGTCTTGAGGTGACGCCTGCCTGGCATGATGCCGGCGAGTGGCCTGAGTCAAAGATGTGGGGGAGGCAGGGACAACGACAGTCATCTCTCCCTGCACTGCAGCCGCTGTTCGCTTGTTAAGGCCTCGCTCTCCTTTGCAAACTCGTGGAAAGTGCTCCACATCTCCTCAGACCGGAACGTGCAAACTGTGCATGGTTTGGTCTGGGTACACTGTCTGCACCGGTAGCAGTCAGTGTGTGCATCCTCTGACCTGTGCTTCACAAACTTCTGACACCGTGTGCAGCGTTGTGTGCTAGGAGGGGCAACTCGGTGAGTGTGAACGTCTGGCATCAGAATTACTCATGGTCCCCTTATGTTGTATAACTAGTACAATGGTGAAAAACTTTACTATCTTATGGCATAGCCTGATTAAGCACTCAAGAAGTCAAGCTAGTATAGAACAACCCTGTCTTCTGTGTATGTTACTGTGACCAATGGAAAAAACTTAGCCTTAATAGCTTAGTCAAGTTATCTTTAATTCTATACAGCTACAGCTGTGAATGGCCATTAACAGCCGTGGCCGTTGAGGATTATCAAGATACCTTAAACTTTATGCACTTATGGAGCCAATAACAGCTGTTGGAATAACAAAAATTGAGTTACCTTAAACTCTATACGGCTATGAAGCCATTACGGCCGTGGCCGTTGAAGCCGTCAACGGGTCCGTGAATGGTTAACGGCAATAGTAAATTATGGGGCCATGCATGGAGCTGCAAATGGATTTGTGAACAGAGTATGGAAAGTAAATTTTTTACTATAGAGCAGTTAAGACTAAAACTAACTCTCCACCCCTACACCGCTTATCCATCATGGGATTAACTGAAGGAATACTGAGAATGGTAAAAACGACAGTCAAGCCATAACGTCCTCAAAACTGTTCTCTCAGAAATACAAATAATGAAGCCAAATCAGAAGTGATTAATTTCTCTCTCTCTTACTACCAAGGGCAGTAATCTGGCTCTAACACACAGCCATGCATGAGACCAAAAAACTCCCTTCCTTAAACCAACGACCGAAGTAAATGACTCACGTTCCTAAGATACGAAGCGTTATGCGTTATGCTAAGGCAGACCAATTAAGAATAAAATTTGAAAGTCCAGAATCTGGGAAAAATTATCCCAAAATTTTTTCTCTACAACTCTGAGAAACTGATTAAACAAAATTTTCTTCCTGGGAAATTCTGACGTAACTTACGAATTTCCCTTCACAAAAAGTCTGAAAGGAGAAGGAAAACGAGGTAAATGTGAACACTAAACAGTGGGTACATCATAGTAGACATTGGTGAACATAAAAAGACCCCCTTGGGTGAGTTACCAACAGATACTACAGCCCGAAAGTTTGTTTTTCTTCAAAAAAGAGATTATGTTAGACTGGTAGCATAAATACAGAGTAAGGTATCCCTTTCAGGCCCAGAAATTCCTGAAATAACTGTATCTGGTCAAACCGAGGTCACCCCTAGAAGCATCCAGATGTGAGGTAGGCTGGTTTGGGCAGATAGGGAATACACAAATAAACATATCCTAACGAGAGGATGCATAGGAAAACATAACCTAGGGCTAATGCCTCACTCATGAGAAAAACAGGCTAGAATTCTACAAGAACTATGACTGTAGGCTCACTACTGGGTGTCCCAAAGGGTTCACTTGAGGGTAAAAACACTCTGTAGCATAAAAGACTCGTGATAAAATTACATAATGAAGGTAAAATCAAGTCCAATCTCCGAAACTTGCCTATGTAAACTACACAGTCATCCGTACAACACCAAGATGGGCATCCATAAAAAGAATCATAATACCTGTATTTTCTTGGAAAAGGTTCCAAACACACCAAATTTGTAGCTAATAGGTGTGGTAGAAGGGAAAACTCTTCAGGCAAAGATGGAGACTTTTGTGGATTGAAAATCAAGACATTTGCGGTACACAGTTTCCCTGTGTACGTGCAAAAAAGAAGTGAAATACGTGATTCGTGTTGCATTACGTGAGCCATAGGAGGCGCAATGGCAGTAGCTTTTTATCTTAGTTGTTAAGTGCGGTGAATCAGGTCTCTGAGATCAGATTCCACATATTTATAGCATAGATGGCAAGGTATAATTTGAAGTAAATCTTTATTTTGGGTCTTGGGTGGAAGTCGAGGGTTAAGTCTGGTGAAAATGGTAGAGATAAAGACTCACCCTTATTTCTTTATATTTAGACATACGTTCCATTTCCTGTTTGTAGGAAGAGACATTAAACATGGCATTTGCAACTTGTGGATTTGTTTGGACCAACATGACCATCAACTGCAGCTCTCTGTAAAGTTCAATGATATGAAAGACATTATGACACACACAGAAACTAAAATCCCATCTAGAGTATACCTCAATTTCATTCCAAAAAGGGTAACCCTTGTCAGATGGGTACCTAAAATGGCGCCTCCGCCCCACTGAAAAAAATCTTAAGAAACAAAGGAGCAAAAATACATCTATTCCAGCTGCATAAAAGGCCTTTGATGCACCTACCCTTTTGATGCACCTACCCTTTTGATGCACCTACCCTTCTGATGCACCTACCCTTTTCATGCACCTACCCTTTTCATGCACCTACCCTTTTCATGCACCTACCCTTTTCATACACCTACCCTTTTGATGCACCTACCCTTTTGATGCACCTACCATTTTCATGCACCTACCCTTTTCATGCACCTACCCTTTTCATGCACCTACCCTTTTCATGCACCTACCCTTTCATGCACCTACCCTTTTCATGCATATACCCTTTTCATGCACCTACCCTTTTTCATGCACATACCCTTTTGATGCACCTACCCTTTTGATGCACATACCCATTTTGGGCACCTACCCTTTTGATGCACCTACCATTTTGATGCACCTACCCTTTAGATGCACATACCATTTTGATGCATCTACCCTTTTGATGCACCTACCCTTTAGATGCACATACCATTTTGATGCACCTACCCTTTTGATGCACCTACCCTTTTAATGCACATACCTTTTTGATGCACATACCCTTTTGATGCACATATCCTTTTGATGCACACACCTTTTTGCATTTTCTTCATTACCTCCAATGTGAGGAAATATCTCTGCTGTAAATTATGTAAATGGCTTCCATATCTCAAAAACATACATGCTGTTTACAAATTTGAGGGCTGTTTTATGATGAATTTAATGTTGTTTTTATAATTAAAACTTTTGTACATTTCCATAAGACTGGTATTATTGCATCACCAAAAAGAAAACTTTACATAATCAGAGACTTTAAGTGAAGATTCTAAAGGGATTTGTGGTGCATTGCCTATTCAGAAAAGAGATATTTCTTTTCATTTATTCTTATGATGCCTTGTAAATTATAGCTTAATACAGTTTCATCAATATTTAAGAGATAAGAAGCATTATAAAAAATGTATCCGAAATCTTGTTTCCGCATGGACACATGTTGCCCCCTTCATGACTTCCTCCAACTTGGGCAATGCCTAAAAAACATTCAAACCTAGTGTCTCCTTTCGGTACATATTTCCAGCAACACAAAATAATTCAAAATCTTCCACAATCCCTGTTTATTACCTTGGATGCATTTTTGGTTTACAAAACTTCTTGAATTCCTCCACATTGCTTGACTGCTTCAGTAAGTTTTCATGGGCTGCTTTCACAGAACCTTCAAAGTCTTTCAGTCCTGGCAGCGATATGTTGCATAAGCTCCTGAAGCAGTTGGTGAAATCTGCATAAGTCTCTTTCAAGGTCTGGAAGAATGATTCCACAAGGGACCTTGGGGGAAAAAAATGTATTCTTAATCTTAAACTAGTATAAAATGATGATGTTACATTTGGTAGATCAACATACCTGCAAACATTTCCTTTCAAACCAAAAGAGAATATCCAAGTTTCGAAAGCAGTATGGTTTATCGGTAAAATGAAACAAGATGCATTTGTGATCTCAACCTTTTTTTTATGAACTGTCAGATTGGTTCTCTTACTGACAGACTTTATTTGCAGTTTTATATATAAGCTGTTTCAAGCCACAATTATAAGTTCACCATACAAGGTTATATTTATGACACTTCTTGCAAACCAATACATTTTCAATTAATAGATCTTCAAAATCAGGAACTTTATGATGATTTAGATAATGGGCAAAAATGACTTAAAAACAATTCTAAAAAATGTGTGAAACTTTAATGTAATTGATAGCAGTGCATCTTTAAGAAATTGCAGGGCATCTTTAAGAAATTGAAGTGCATCTTTAAGAAATTGAAGTGCATCTTTAAGAAATTGCAGTGCATCTTTAAGACCTCTCCCAGATCAATTTTGATTAGGGATATGACCAAGTATAAACCAATTCTTTGTGTAAGTCAGCTGCATTTCATCATACTACGTTTACAGAGGATCTAACAACAGATAACAAATTTGTGTAAGATTTTGGAAGATTCTTCTATCTGTGATATTGCAAATTAGCATAATTTCTTTAATACTTTAGTCTGAAAAATTTAAGAATACAAAAATGGTAGAATAATCAATAATGTGATTTCTACCATATACATGATTGTCAAAACCGGTTAGAATGATCCAACTTTTTCAGATTGAAGTAATATCAAACCACACATCAAACACACTTACTTATCTTCCTCCTCTGACTTCAACAATCCTAACTTCTTCCTCATTTTCTCCAGGTAGTAAGCTTCAAATGATGGATAAAACGAGGCCAATTCTGGCTTCGACTTCTCCAAAGGTAGCACCAAAGAAATAGCTTCTCCAAGTTTCCCAAGATTCCACAAACATATTTCTGGTTGCTTGTTGTATGCATAGCGTGCATTACCATCTGGAAGAAAATGCAGAAGTTGGAAGTTTTAGGAGGAGGTGGGGGAGGGAGGGAAGGAAGGGAGGTCTCTTCAAATAAATTAAAAATTTAACTTTACCTCAACACTTAAGTTTTAAATGAGTTGAGCACAGCTTCCAATGACATATTTCCTACGATAACAAAAAAGTATTTAGGTATCCTGCAAGACAATTCACGATTACCGGTGAAATAAACTGAGGAGCATATTCAATATACTTAACCCTTTGTGACATTACAACTGCACTCAATGAGTTAAGGATGTACTGCATCAAGATGGCATATTTGCAGAATTTCTCAAATATGGGCATAAAATGACAAAACATAGTATTTTTTACTTAAAGGAATATTCCCATGAATTTTCATTTTTTCATATATGATAAAGAAATTTGTTAGAAACAAAGTGGTGAAAAAACTATGTTCATATCTTACTCCATTTAGCAGTTACAACATTTTAAAATATTTTTGAATTTGGACAAAAGTGACTGATTGGCAACATCTATGATGTCATAGAGGCAATTTCAACAAAATGTCTTTTGTATTTCTTTAAAAATGATTTCAGATTTTGTTCTCATTGAATATGTGATGTACACCAAGAAAAAACAAAATGTTTTCTTGTTAATTATATATTCCACCCTATCTCTATAATAACCCAAAAGCTGTTTGATAATGTAAAAAAAGTATGATTAAATTAATAAGAAATACATAAGAACTGTACTGGAATTGTCTTGATGACATCACCAACCTGAAGGACATATACTGTACGAGGTATACGAAAATGAAAATCAATGGGATAAAAATTACAAAAAAAGATTGCTTACCTGACTCGTTACTAACATTGTTCTCATCATAAGCATCCATGAAGCCATATGGTCCATAATCAATGGTCAGGCCGAGTATACTCATGTTGTCAGTATTCAAAACCCTGCAATGATGTCCAACACAGGAAGAGGAAATGAATCAATTTGCACAAATATACTAGTGCATTTACATCATCTATGACAGAATTTGAGTAAGATGGACTATTCTTAAATATTTGTCCACAAAAATAAGTTTATACCAAATTAGAGCACAAAACTGGAATCACAAACAACTCCTAAACTTACTAAAAGAAAGTTCTTCAAAACTAAACTATCAATGATAGTGAAGCTCGACAGTTTACTTTGAATGTTTAGTGTTATTGGAAGCATTTAGTAGAAATTGGTGATTGTGGTGCAGAGTTTAAGTCGAACTGGTTGATATGACATATGTCACAATGATTTATATGATTGGGTTGAGGTCATTAGGTGTATAAGTAAAAAATCAACATGTCAACAATGATGCAAAACAGAAATATAGTTGGTAATCTATAATTTCAAGAATTTATCATTAATTGTCACACATTCACAATTGCTAAAACATATTATCTTCAATATAAAACAGGACTGATATTTTGTTGTTTATAAATGAATAGCCCTGTACACTCAGTAATAAGTGATATCGTCACCAAAAATGACAGGGTTTATCTACAAACCATTATGAATCAATTTAGTGTAGATATATTTTTTTCATCTGGGAAACCATGTTATGCCACACCCATCTATGCATATTAATAAGATCCATTGATAGATATGTACACATTGGCTAACAACACAATTCCACCAAATAAGAAGTGAATCAGCTAGCCATTGTTAAAATATTATGTTTTCAAGATGACATTAAGCTTCACCAACAATTTAATATAACATTACCAGCAAAAACATTGGGACTATCTACAGACCATGATACATTTAGAAATATGACATGGTTGAAGTGATAAAGAGTTCCCAGGCTTTCTTTAGCAAAAGCACATTTAAAGGTCATGCATTAATATACATGACAGTAAAGGTCTGATGACATGATGACATGTTTTTACACATGCATGATATGTGAAAGAGCATCAAATACTGAGTAAATTACCTTTTGCATCTCAGAAAGCAGTTTTTTAGCTACATTCAGTCATTTTTTTTTTTCTCTAAAATTTTGAGTACTTTGTGATGTCATCAGGGAACTTTGTGTTGTCAGACAGTTGCATGAAACAGAAAGTATATATATTCTTTGCAGTTTACCCATTGATTAGAGTACTATCAAGTTACAAACCATGTCTATGGAAGTCAATGTCTTCCTTCAGTTAATTTTCAGTTAAAGTTTTTTAAAGTTATTAAACAACAAAGATTTTTTACATATTTTTTTATAAACAATTTATCTACCAACTACTAACTAAAACTAAATTCAATTACTAACTAATTTAACTACCAATATCATAAATCATTGTGCAATTATAGCAAAAAAAATTGATAAGATTTTTGCTGTTTTTATAATCCATTCTACATTTTAAAGCAGTTAAGCACAAGTTGCCCTTCTTCTTGTCACCAGATGTTTAAACATTAGGAAGAATGGGACCGTCAACAGACAATGACACATCTATGTGCCAAGTATCATATAAAAGAAACGTACAGTTGTTAAAATATCGTGTTCAGAAGGAAGTGTCCTGAGACTCTTTCAGCATCACTTAAGATGTTGTGCCAAACTTCATATCTTTTAAATGTACAAAATATGAAATATTGGCGGTGTAACAGTATCAGGTGAACCAACAAGTATTGATACACTGAGGGTACAAGGATATATGTCACCAGAGTATAAGTGATCATTAGTAGGATATGTGTCACCAGAGTATAAGTGATCATTAGTTGCGAGAGACCAAAATGCTATATTATAGTTTGCTCAATTAAAAGGGAGTAGTGTACAGTGTGTTACCTGTTAGCTGGGATCATCCCCAAAAATAATCCTATCTACAGTTTGCATATGTGCATTAACTATAACAAGACAGATGTGACATGATGTTTATAAGCTTTTGGTAGTAAATTTCGAAAAATGCTTCCATATTCATAAATAATACTTTAATCAACTTAATATAGTGCATGCACATTACTGGCTTATACCAACACAGCTTGGCCCATTTATCAACAGGTCATAAGCCATTTGGCATGACAATTGTGAGAAAGTTTCAGAACAAAGAAATAATCAAAACAGTCTGAAGCAAAATCAGGTATTCATAAATTGATTAAAAGTCCATCTTTCAGTAACATATTTACATGTAGCTTTCAGTAACATATTTATATGTAGCTTTTAGTAACATATTTACATGTAACTTTCAGTAACACATTTACATTAGCTTTCAATAACATATTAACATGTAGCTTTCATTAACATATTATATGTAGCTTTCAGTAAATATTTACATGTAGTTTTCTTCAACATATTTATATTAGCTTTTAGTAACATATCAACATTAGCTTCAGTAACATATTTTATGTAGCTTTTTAGTAACATATTTACATGTAGCTTTCAGTTACATATTTACATGTAGCTTTATTAACATATTTACATGTAGCTTTCAGTAACATATTTATATTAGCTTTCAGTCACATATTTTTACATGTAGCTTTCAGTAACATATTTAAATGTAGCTTTCAGAAACATATTTACATGTAGCTTTCATTAACATATTTATATATAGCTTTATTAACATATTTATATGTAGCTTTTAGTAACATATTTATTATAGTTTTCAGTAACATATTTATATAGCTTTCAAAGTATTCATATGTAGATTTCAGTGAATATTTATGTATAACTTTATGGTAAATATTTACATGTACATTTAGTTTGTAATCTTTAAACTAAGATTTCCATCAAATAATGTATATTTCCATCATATTAAGATGCCTCCCATCACAGTAAGATGTTTCACATAAGATTTCCATCAAACAAAGATTCTCTCCATCAAACTACAGATGCTTCCCATCACACATATTTACATGTAGTTTTCATAACATAATTCCATAAAATGTCTTTAAAGTGTTAAGATGGGGTAAGATGTCCATCAAATAAGATGTTCCATAAAACCTAAGATTCCTCCCATCACACTTATATATTACATTTAATTTGGATATCTCCATCACACTAAGATGTCTCTATCACACTAAGATGTGTCTCCATCAAACTAAGATGTCTCCATCAAACTAAGATGTGTCCATCAAACTAAGATCTTGCCATCAAACTAAGATGCCTCCCATCAAACTAAGATGCCTCCCATCACACTAAGATGTGTCCATCAAACTAAGAGGTCTCTATCAAACTAAGATCTCTCCATCAAACAAAGATCTCTCCATCAAACTAAAATGCCTTCCCACTAACATGTGTCCAACAAACTAAGATGCCTTCCCACTAAGATGTGTCCATCACACTAAGATGTCTCCATCACACTAAGATGCCTTCATCAAACTAAGATGCCTCCCATTACACTAAGATCTCTCCACCAAACTAAGATCTCTCCACCAAACTAAGATGCCTCCCATCAAACTAAGATGTGTCCATCAAACTAAGATGCCTCCCATCAAACTAAGATACCTCCCAACATATTAAGATGTGTCCATCAAGCTAAGATGTCTCCATCAAACCAAGTTGCCTCCCATCATGCTAAGATGTCTCCCATCACTCTAAGATGTGTCCATGAAACTAAGATCTCTCCACCAAACTAAGATGCCTCCCATCACACTAAGTTGCCTCCCATCACACTAAGATGCCTCCCATCACACTAAGATGTGTCCATCAAACTAAGCTGTCTCCATCAAACTAAGATCTCTCCATCAAACAAAGATCTCTCCATCAAACTAAAATGCCTTCCCACTAACATGTGTCCAACAAACTAAGATGCCTTCCCACTAAGATGTGTCCATCACACTAAGATGTCTCCATCACACTAAGATGCCTCCATCAAACTAAGATGCCTCCCATCAAACTAAAATCTCTCCACCAAACTAAGATGCCTCCCATCAAACTAAGATACCTCCCAACATACTAAGATGCCTCCCATCACACTAAGATGTGTCCATCAAACTAAGATGTGTCCATCACACTAAGATGTGTCCATCAAACTAAGATGTCTCCATCAAACTAAGATGCCTCACATCAAACTAAGATCTCTCCATCACACCAAGTTGCCTCCCATCATGCAAAGATGCCTCCCATCACGCTAAGATGCCTCGCATCATTCTAAGATGTGTCCATCAAACTAATATGCCTCACATCAAACTAAGATCTCTCCATCGCACTAAGTTGAGTCCCATCATGCTAAGATGCCTCCTATCAAACTAAGATGCCTTCCATCACACTAAGATGTCTCCATCAAACTAAGATGTTTTCATCAAACTAAGATCTCTCCATTAAACTAAGATGCCTCCCATCAAACTAAGATGTGTCCATCAAACTAAGATGCCTCCCATCAAACTAAGATACCTTCCATCAAACTAAGATACCTTCCAATATATTAAGATGCCTCCCATCACACTAAGATGTGTCCATCAAACTAAGATGTGTCCATCAAACTAAGATGTCTCCATCAAACTAAGATGCCTCCCATCAAACTAAGATACCTCTTATCAAACTAAGATACCTCCCATCAAACTAAGATACCTTCTAACATATTAAGATGCCTCCCATCACACTAAGATGTGTCCATCAAACTAAGATGTCTCCATGTTGTCCATTAGAACCCATCACGCTAAGATGCCTCCCATCACTCTAAGATGTGTCCATCAAACTAAGATGTGTCCATCAAACTAAGATGTGTCAATCAAACTAAGATGTGTCCATCAAACTAAGATGTGTCCATCAAACTAAGATCTCTCCATCAAACTAAGATGCCTCACATCAAACTAAGATGCCTCCCATCACACTAAGTTTCCTCCCATCACGCTAAGATACCTCCCATCACACTAAGATGCCTCCTATCACACTAAGATGCCTCCATCACGCTAAGATGCCTCCCATCACTCTAAGATGCCTCACATTAAACTAAGATGTCTCCCATCATGCTTAGTTGCCTCCCATCATGCTAAGATGCCTCCCATCATGCTAAGAAACCCTAAGATGTGTTCATCAAACTAAGATGTCTCCATCAAACTAAGATCTCTCCATCAAACTAAGATGCCTCACATCAAACTAAGATGCCTCCCATCACACTAAGTTTCCTCCATCATGCTAAGATGCCTCCCATCACGCTAAGATGCCTCCCATCATGCTAAGATGCCTCCCATTACCCTAAGATGTGTTCATCAAACTAAGATGTCTCCATCAAACTAAGATCTCTCCATCAAACTAAGATGCCTCACATCAAACTAAGATGCCTCCCATCACACTAAGTTTCCTCCATCATGCCTAAGATGCCTCCCATCATGCTAAGATGCCTCCCATTACCCTAAGATGTGTTCATCAAACTAAGATGTCTCCATCAAACTAAGATCTCTCCATCAAACTAAGATGCCTCACATCAAACTAAGATGCCTCCCATCACACTAAGTTTCCTTCATCATGCTAAGATGCCTCCCATCACGCTAAGATGCCTCCCATCACTCTAAGATTTGTCCATCAAACTAAGATATCTCCATCAAACTAAGCTCTTCATCAAACTAAGATGCCTCACATCAAACTAAGTTGCCTCCCATCACGCTAAGTTGCCTTCCATTACGCTAAGATGCCTCCCATCACTCTAAGATGTGTCCATCAAATTAAGATCTCTCTATCAAACTAAGATGCATCCATCAAACTAAGATGTCTCCATCAAACTAAGATATTCTGTATATTCAAATAACTGAAGGGTCATTTGACAGCACTCACCCATGACAGAATCCTACACATTGCCACTCTGCTACTACTCTTGCAGTAAGTTTGATCACCTCACGGTAGAACGCCAGGGTTTGTTGAGTCAAATCATCTGGATGAGCTGCTTCAGCCTTCAAACAAAACAAGTTTAATAAGTATACTTCAATGAATCTATATTTATTTCACGTAGGTTTAAATGTATTTATTCATTCATGCAGCTTTTCAAGTTCCGGACCAGAGTAACAAATGGAAATTTAAATTCATTTCTTCCATAAGGCATTAACACTAATCAAATGGAATAGATTTGGAAAATCTATGACAAATTTTTGGTCAAGTTATTTCAAAAATAAGATATTATAAAGCCCAAGTTTTTATTTTCAATTCTCAGTATTTAATTATATTACCATTATATTTGATGCCAGTGACAGGTAAAAAATTGCTTTACTGCATAATGAAAACCATTTTTTGAGTGAAATCTGTTGTAAATTTTGTACAAATCTCAACAAAAGTGAACACTTTAAAGATTTCAGCTAATAACACTTTCATTTCTTAGCTACATGCAACCAACTTTCACCTTTATGTACACTATGTGGATTATCAGGCGGAAGCCAGCCTAAAATCTTCTTGCAATTTTGTAGTGCTGACATTTTGTCTTTCTTTGAAAAGAGGTATGCTTACGATTCAAAAACCTTGTCCAAGCAACAGATTAAACACTATGAATTTACAAGATATCTCTTGTTAATCATTCAATCTAAGGACCATCTTTCATTATAAAGATTTTTAAATTTAGTTATCCAATTGCAGTGGTGAAGAACCAAATGAAATACTACATGTTATTGCTACATATGATGAACATAAACAGTCATACTTCTGGGAAGAAGTTGGAGATTGTGTATTTAAGGAGTTTTTCGAGAACATCTTTTCTGCTCGCACTGGGCCCTGCTCTGTTTGTGTCTTTGTCCACAGGTTTTACAATTTCAAACGATCCAATTCTATTCAAAAGGAAAACAAAAAATATTTCGAAACAATAGAATCTTGCAAAGTATTCCAACTATTTATAATATAAAGACATCCTTGACATTGAATTTTGAAATAAGTCAAGTAATTAATATAGCCACACACAAGGTTCTGTCGACTTTGCAACATCTTCTCAACAGAAAAATAAGTTAGTGTAGTTTCTGTAATTCTGTTTCTCATTTTGCTTTTGTCATTACTCTATTGAATCACTTGACGACGACGAGTGAACACACAATTACAATTATGGGGTCGTCGCCTGCGTATCGGTTATGATAGTAACAATGCTATTACGAAATGCTTAGTACGACCCGGACGAGAACACAGGTACGACGTACAGACAGACATAACATCGACAACCAAGTCAATGTCCACGGCCTTTGATAACCAGTTGTGGTGCACTGGTGTGTCTACCCAACCCAGGCTTGAACCCAGGACCTCGTGGTCTGTAGACATGTATGATAACCGCTACACCACATTTGGTAGACATTGAATCACTTGAGAACCTGACCATTAAATACCCAAACTCATGCGGGGCAACTTGGATACTACATGCTTGGATCATATTCAAGGTCACAGATTCAAATTACAGTAACCGATTCAGCAAGATAATTAATCATTTCACAATTGATCACACTAAGAATACTAAAACATTGTTTAATAGCATAGTGGCGCACTATTTTAAACTATACAAAAGCAATTCTTCACTCTCTGTGTAATGGAATGAAATGGTGTAAAATGTAGACCATTGTTTTATTTAAAAATCATTTATTAAATTGGAAGGGATAAGTTAATAGTTCATTAGAAAATTTAATGAAGTGGTATAATGTGAAGACAGAAAAGCTGAGTGATTTTTTAAGCAAGGCATTGCATCATGTCAATCAAAATGACTAGCTCCAAGACTTATGCTTTAAGATTATTTCATCCATGTAATTAAATATCTGTACAAAACACTTACAACATTGCCTTAGATGATTACAACTGCTTTTGACTATGGTTTACTAATATATCAGATACATTTTTCATTGGAAAACACATTGTGAAATACCACAGTGACTTAATTTGAAGAATATATTGAAATTAATGTCATGATTCATTTTCCATTTTATCTTTACCACTCAAACATCCAAGATCAGTCATATTTCAGAAACTAGTGATTAATTTCCATAAGATTTACAGACCGTTTCTCAGAGACTTTTAAATGTTGCTTTCGTTGGCAATAACCAGAAAACCAAAATGTTTAGTGATTCCGAACATTCTTTCATTGTTGGTTGATTTTCGAGTTTTATACTACCTAGCATTGCATATCATGAAAATGCTTAAAAAAACCCACATATTTAGAAGCCATGCCCACCATGCATATCAATAAAATAGAATGTATTGGCAAACTTGTATGATGCAAAACATGCATATGGTTGCAAATTTATCAGTGTTTTAAGAATTTTACATAAAAGCCTTACTTACATGACATCACTACCAAACCAATAGGTCACATATACCAATCATACATTAACTCACCTACAGTGTACCACAACATGTGTGCAATTTGCTTACAAGTTTTTTTGTAGTATTTTTACATTAAAGGCATGCATATTAGTGATATAACATGTTGACAACATAAGCATGTACACAATAACTGAAAAATAACATGTGAGTATGTTGCAAAGAGACATACTGTGTGGTTGCTATAAATGTATCACTTTTTTAAGATTGTTTAATTTTATTTATAAATCCAATGTATTATTATCAGCAAAATCATATTAAGCATATTCAAGCTTTTATTTTTTAGCTAACATCATAAATATACACAATACTAAACAAAACAGACAAGTGATTGTTAAAATAAAGAGCATTTCAAGATTTTAACATTAAGCCCTACCTACTCATTAATATGCACGACATCACCACAAAAACAGTAGGGAAAATCTACAGACAATGAGCTATCTGTTTACCATATGTGACATGAATCCAGTGTATCATTCTTGAGATATCATGTTAACAAGCTTGCTGTCACAGACACACATACACACATATACAAACATACATACATGCATGCATGCATACATACATACATACATACATACAAACATACATACATACATACATACATATTATACATACATACACAGACCAGCATGACTGCATAGGTTTCTTATGCTATTAGTATTGAAGCAAAAAAGAGATGCAGTGGCTCATTGGTTAAGGAGCCATGCTTGTATTCCAGTACCGAGTTTGATTCCTGCCTGAGCGCTGCATTGTGTCCTTGAGCAAGACACTTTACTCTACTTGCTTCAGTCCACTCAGCTGTAAAATAAGTACCAGCACTCCTGGGGAGTTAATCTGTGATGGGCTGTTATCCCCTCCAGGGGGAGTCATGTACTCTCATCCGCTTGCGCCATTAAAACTGGGGATAAGCACCGGCTCTACGAGCTAGAATGGCATGGATGGATTTATCTTTTGCTGGCAATCCAGCATCAACTTCCCATGATATTCCACATGACTTTTCAAAGATGCACAATGTTTGCAGCATCAGTACCTGATAAAAGTAGGAGCCATCCTGAGCACAACTGTTGCTTTCTCCAAGATGGAATTGCCTGTGTAGTGGAGATCCCTCTCGACTCGTGTATCCGACGTGATGCAACTTCCAGCTGCAGGAGAAACAGTCAACATGTTCACAACACATTTTCATTATAAAGGTTTAATTAGCATGTATAAAGTATAAAGCATATTTTAAAACAAAGACAAAGGTCAAGGCAAATATAATCAATAACAAAAGTTCCTTAAACCACAAAAAAAGCATTTCTCTATTTCTATAAACTGGAATTAGTTTCATGGCAACATACACTAAAACCACTATGGGTATGTTACTGAAATGTTGTTTGACAGAAATCAAGCCAGAACAGTAAAGGGGAAAATAATGTGTTCTGAAACCTGAATGTTAACTTTCAAAACAATACATAATATTATACTCTATATTAATGTAGTATTAATATACCCCTTGTCAGACTGAAAATGAGTGGAGTTTGGGTCCCCTTTTCGGTCTTGGTTCGACAAGGATTAACATCCTAATATACATGTGGAAACAATTTCTTCAAATCAAAATAAAACTATAAATTGTGAAGAAAGATCTTACGATGCTATCTTTCCATTCAACTTTATAACTGGGTCATCTGTACCTAGCTTTACATGTGATAATAAATAAGCCATTGTATTGCATCAATACTTTGATTATTTCTTGGCCAAATGTGTTGGATGATTGTTTTTAAGTAAACTTATTGTTTTGAGCCTATAAAATGTTGGCAAATTCCAACATTTTGGGAAAAAATGCAGTACAATGTTAATCAATGAGTCAGTACAAAAAAATTGAGTTCGTTTCCATATCTTGTTTTCACTTCTGTAATTTGCAGTTGTTTCTGCAAATTCAAGAGCAAGAGTACATACAGCACATTATGTTTTATCAATGAAATGTGAAACAAATAAACAAAATACATTTTTATCAGCATGCTGAATTCTAAGTACCATAAAGTAACTTATCATTCATTACCAATACATCAATGCAAACAAACTGTTTGAAGTAAGAAGATATAAGACCATATTTTCATTATTCTTAGCAAACTGCAACTTGAATGTAGAATTCATTTGTAAATAGGAGGACTTTAAAGGTACTGTAAATAACCTCTTGTTGTAGGAACCCCAAGGTGGTACATCGCTTCACTGCATAAAAACTCCCTAATGCTTGATCGTAGAACCTTTCTGCCATCTGCTGTTCTTGAGTATGGAGTCTTCCCTGATCCTTTGAATTGAATCTCCCATCTTTCACCTTTCTTGTTGATCACTTCTCCCAGATACCTGATAGTTTACCAAGATGGAAAATGTGAGGAACAAGCATTAATCAAATCAAACGTTTAATGAAATTTCAATTCAAAAATCCATACACAAGAGATTTGGAACATTTAAAAACTAAGAGTTTACTGTATATATAGTTCACTATATTATATATCTACAGCATATGTTTTCATATAATCATCAAAAGTGTTAAATGTGTGTTCTAAGCCACTACTTAAACTTTCAGTCATATTGCATCAAGTTTGTATGTTTATGGATTATGTAACAAGACAGAAAAAGTGAATTCATCCTATCTTTGTTTAAACTTACAAAACGTTTAAAATGTAACCTTCTTAGCACCATTTTTGTCTCGCCTGCGAAGCAGGAAAGAGACATAGGGATCATTCTGTCAATGGCATCTACAAATGTTTAACATGAGTTTATAACTTAAAGTTGTGAAAGATGAACATAAATGCAACATGGCACAAGGGTAAGGGGTAGAGGACACGGGTACTACTCAAAATAGCATGATTGGGGTTGTGTGTGCATACTAATTAGCTTATTTCCATAACAATGAAAATATTGTGTCTATGATATATCTTAAAGTAAAGTGGGAGTAGGGACTTTGTTATTGTCTACACTTAATGGTGAAGTGAAGTGTGCATATTAATTAGGGTAATTTTCTAAAAACATACATTGATACTAACTGTAAAATGAGAAAATAAAAGACATATGCCAGGCAAGACTAACTATAATCAAACTAGAATGGTAAATACTGTCATGGTTTGCATGCCAATGCAAATTGATGCCTATCATAAGACCCACCCAATTATAAAAATGGCATCCCACACTAAGTCCAATATGACATCCTTTGTCCCACATGGCATCCTAAGTACCACATGGCATCTCACCCCATGGCATCCCACCCCATGTCCCACATGACATCCCATCCCATCCTTTGTCCCACATGGCATTCCACCATATGGTATTCCACCATATGTCTCACATGGCATTCCACTATGTCCCACATGACATCCCACCCTATGACCCACATGGCATCCCACCCTATGTCTCACATGGCATCCCATCCTATGTCCCACATTATATCCAACTATATAGCCCACATGGCATCCCTCCGTATGTCCCCATGGCATCCCACCTTATGTCCCGCATCAGTGGCTTCCCACCTGATGTCCCACATTGGATCCCACTATATGTTCCACATGGCATCCCTCCTCATGTACCAATGACATCCCACTTTATGCCCCACATGACATCACATCCCATGTCCCCATTGCCTCCTACCCTATGTCCCACATGGCCTCCCAACCTATGTCACACTCTGTGTTACTCGTAGCATCCCACCCCATGTCCAACATGACATCCCACCCCATGTCCCACATCAAATCCAACCCCATGTTCCACATGGCATCCCACCCCATGTCCCACATGACATCCCATCCCATGTCCCACATGACATCCCATCCCATGTCCCACATGACATCCCATTCCATCCCGTGTTCCACATGGCATTCCACCTTTCCCACATGGCATCAGATTTTATGTCCCACATGGCATCCCATTCTATGTCCCACATGGCATCCCATCCTATGTCCCACATGACATCCCATAGGCCCCATAAGCAGTCTCGTCCTAGCTATCACAGTCCCTGATTGAGCATACTAAGTGTTGAAAGACTGCCACTTAATATAATAACTTATGCAAATGACTGTTGAATTAGAAAATAAAGGCGGGGTCAAATAATCATGCCTATTATAGCCCTTGGTGCATACCATATAGTATATATTCTATCCTATGTCCCACATGGCTCCCATCCATGTCCCACATGGCTCCCATCCATGTCCCACATGGCATCCCTTACTATGTCCATATGCAGTCACATCCTGTTACTCTCCCTGACTGAACATACTAAGTATAAAGTCTTGTCAATTCATATACTGTAGCAACTTTATGCAAAAACACAATAATAAACGCAGAGTTTAATAATCATGCCTGATACAGCCGTTGGTGCACAAATATTTTGAAGAATTTTTAGGGTTTTAAACCTCCAGTGTTATGAGAGACACTTGCAAATCTTTGAAGAATATTGGAAAATTATATCATCTTACAGTTATGTTCTAAGGAAATAGAAATTTTTGCAGACTTTTAACGAAACTAGTCTTCAACCTGTCTTAAATGTCTCTGAAAAACTAACATTTTGTAAGGAAATTCTTATCTTCCATGAGGATATCTAAAGAAACTTTAACTTTTTCTGAGGAACCCTGAAGAAACTTTAACATTTTCTGAGGAATTCTCACAAAACTTTGGAAATCTCAGGAAAAACTGTGGCTGGCTGAATGGCAATGATCAGGAACTGATTAACACATTGGTTGGGGAAATTCACGTCATACTGATTATAAATTTTGTATTGGTCTAATATAAATCTCCTGAAAAAATTGTTTTCCTTAGTACCTGCCTGGGTATGATGTTTGGTTGTATAACGCAACTGGATTGTGTGTTTGGATGTGAAAACACTTCTACTGCTTTTTCACTACATGTATGCTGCAGTTTAAACAACCAAGACATACAAATCTCAAGTAATATCATATAGACTTAATTTTAAAATATTCATGTGGGTGGAACTTACATTGCAGCACCATCACCTAGCTGCCCTGAGAAGTAACCAAACTGATGACCACAGTAGCAGTGTGCAGCAGGTTGTGAGCCAGGAATTAGTTTACTTCCTGAGAAATACTCCGCAAAATCATCTCTCTTGAGTTCATCATCAGAAAGGTCTAATAATTCCATTGCTGGTGATGAACAAGCAACGGTTTGAGGATTGCCCACTGGTGAAAGGGGAACTCTAGAAAATATTGCTCCAGGAACCTGACGAACAAAATTGTCTTTTTCAGGGTCTAATGGCAGATCCCTGAGGGACCTGTTGTCAAAATTCAAACTGGTAATAGATGTCATGGTGGTGAATGTTTGGCACAAAATGACATGCAGTCTGTGATGGAGCTGATAGCGATATGTATCATCAAGGCAAGGTCTGCATAGCAGTATGGGAATTCTGCAGCATTTGGAGACAAAGTTATGAAACATAAATGACTTGTTATGGCCTTCCTATTTTCTGTGAAGAAAAAAAAGAAAGATTTGTTTTCACTCAAACATACCACATATAATAGTTGCACAAAAAATGAAAAAGCAAGCAGGGAAATAAGTTAATGTCATACTGTACATAAAACCGAATACTGTAGGAAAATAGGATTCTTTTGGAAAAGAATTTTGTAGGTGTTGATTCCTACTAACATATCATTTGCAAATAATAATAACAATGATAATAATAATAATAATAATAATAATAATAATAATAATAATAATAATAATAATAATAATAATAATAATAATAATAATAATAATAATAATAATAATAATAATAATAATAATAATAATAATAATAATAATAATAATAATAATAATAATAATAATAATAATAATAATAATAATAATAATAATAATAATAATAATAATAATAATAATAATAATAATAATAATAATAATAATAATAATAATAATAATAATAATAATAATAATAATAATAATAATAATAATAATAATAATAATAATAATAATAATAATAATAATAATAATAATAATAATAATAATAATAATAATAATAATAATAATAATAATAATAATAATAATAATAATAATAATAATAATAATAATAATAATATTAATATTAATAATAATAATAACAACAACAACAACAACAATAATAATAATAAAGGAGTTTTATATAGCGCTGTATCCAAATGCCAGGACAAAGTTCAGAGTACTTAACAGTAAAATTAGTTTATTAAAAATAAATAAGATTTAAGTCTTTTCTTAAAGGTTTGTACACTGGCACTCTTCTTAATTTGTAAAATTAGATTATTCCAAAAGTGCAGCTGCATTGTACACAAAACTTCTTTGTCCATAGGCTTTCTTAGACACTCTTGAACAAACCAAAAGATGAAGATCTGCAGACCAAAGCTGTCTTGGAGGAGTATATGGTGAAAGAAGTTCAGAGATATAACAAGAAGTTCCAGATCTAACAGCCTGGGAAGTTAGCAGAAGAATTTTAAACTGAATGCGAGATGAGACCGGAAGCCAGTGAATTTCAAAATCTTCTTACAGGTGTACCTCAAGACTCTGTTTTGGGTCCAGTTCACATCACAGGGGTGATGTGATCTCTCCTTCTTGTACAGGAAACCATTCTTGCAGCAGTGTATTGTATTTTCTGTAATTTATATAACTGTGTCTCAGGGACACCAAACAAGAGGAAATTACATATATCAATTTTTGATGAGATGAATGTGTAGCGGTTTTGTACTTCCCTTAGTTGCATTGTCTCAGGTTGTGTGTAGCTATTGTTATACATTCCCTTTGTGTTCCAGGTGCAGTTCAGTTCTGTGTGTTGTGGAATGTTTTGATTGGTTCTTAGGTCTTTGTTGTTTATTCAGTTTTTCCTGGTCACATGTACATGTGCATTATTCTCTCATTTCTGGCTGCAGCAGAAGAGAGGTATTATGTGGTCTATGGAGCTAACCATTGAGTTTGCCAGCTAAGTTGCTTAACTTTATCTAAGTACCTTTTTAATAACCTAGTACCTTTACTATGTACTTATGGTTATCATGTCTTTATTATACCATGCACTTTTGCCTTGTGCTTGTATTACCTTTGCAAGTTATATCATATGCAGTATGTACATCATTTCTATGTACCATACTTGATCTATCATCACATTGTGAGTGCCGAAGCTACCTCACCTGCTTGGTATATGTTACTTATCCCATTAATTAGGTCCTATGCTTTGCTTATTGCATATGTGCCTACGGTAAAGCCAATGCATATTATGTACCTAATTATTCACTGGGTATCTTCTGCCCATCACATGAGCATCACCTACCCTGCTGACCAGGCAAGTAGTCTTGTCTGCTCATTCACTTATTCGGTCAATTGACCAAGCAGCAACACATTCCTAACTTACTTGGAATGTTCCTAACTTAGTTGGATTGTTGCTGTGGTCATGTTTGTATATCCTATTATCCTACCCCTAGTGCTGGCATATCCCACTAGTTTACCTGTGACATCTCACTTCACCAATAGCTTAAGTACATGAATACCAACATGCCCCCCTTGTATTTACCGCTCCGCTTCACTTGCCATCAGGAAAATCAGCCAAATTTGTAAATATCTTGATCAAAAGTCGACTGAGACACTTATTCACGCATTTGTATCATCCAGACTTGATTGTTGGAACATTATCTTATTTGGACTTCCTTCTAATCAAATCTCAAAGCTTCAGCGCATTCAAAACACTGCTGCCAGATTAGTTACTCTCACAAGTAAGAAATCTCACATTAAACCCATCCTCCACCAGCTTCATTGGCTTCCTATATGTGAAAGAATAAACTACAAGCTTCTCACCCTCACTTACAAAGCCATCCATGGTTTTGCTCCAAATTATATTTCCAACTTACTCACCTTACAATTACCAACTCGCTCACTCAGATCTAACAGTGCTATTCTCCTAAAGTTGCCAAAAATTAACACCAAGACTTATGGTGAACGTTCTTTTCAATCTGCAGCCCCCAAACTCTGGAACATTCTCCCATTCTACATCAGAAATGCCCCTAGCTTTAGATATTTTTAAGAGTGTATTGAAAACACACCTTTTTATGAGTTATCCTCATTGGACCTTGTAAGTTTATCCTGCTTGTATCTTTTTAAGTATGATTTTTTGTTCTCTTACTGTTTGTATCTTAGGGTTTTCTCATGTTATATTTGTTTATGTAAAGCGCATTGAGACCGTTTGGTATAATGCGCTACATAAAAATGTTTTTTTATTATTATTATTTATTTACCACTAAATCTTCATGGTATAGTAGCCTGTTCTTATACTAGCACACACGCTCTGCCTATTTACTTAGTTGCGTTTGTATTCATAGGGATCCTCATGTGTTTTCATCTACAGGTCCCCCAGGGTGACAGCAGCTTCCTGGGCCACACCAGGTCATCCAAACTGGTGGACTATAAGGTAACAGTCCCCACAAATGCATGGATGAGAGATCTAGTGCTCTTCCTATTAAGATATTTTCTGAAATGACTTTTTCCTTAACTGGTAATTAGCAGACATGCAAAGGATGTTAATATGATTATCAAGGGTCATAAATTGATCAAATTGCACCCCAAGATTCCTGGTAGAGTCTGATGGAAAAATTACTGAGTTACCAATCTTCAGTGGTGGAAAGTCAATGTTACAGTTGGTTTTGGGACAAATAACAAGAAATTCTGTCTGATCCTCATTAAGTTTTAAATGGTGGGAAGTCATCCATGTATGAATATCACTACTAAAAGAGTGCAACTTCTGATATGCTTGATCTAGGTGATTAACATCAAGGTCTATATAAAGCTGTGCATCATCAGCATAAAAGAGATAATTGATGTTATGCGATTGGATTAGTAAACCACGACTTGCAGTTTACAATGTGAATAGAACTGGACCCAAAACAGAGCCTTGAGGTACATGTATACCTGTTTGATTGATGAGGGAATAACGGCACCAAGACAACGAGGGTCAAATTGTGCCTGAGAGGTCAGATCATTCTTAAAGTAGGAAGGAAAGGAAACAGGGGGAGAATGAGAGAAATACAAGAACAAACAGTCAGAAAGCTGGGAACGAGAGAGGAGGTGCATGGATGAAAAAACAAAGTAGTGAGAGAGGGGGTGGAAGAGGAAAACTAAATATGGTTGTAGAGGGAAGCATGATGAAAGAAGGAGATAATTCTAATGTAACAAAACTTATTTTAAATCTTCAAATTAATCAAATTAATGTTGGGTGGGCGATTATTAGAGCGGGGGCACCTAATACGGTATATATTTGAGGTCACAAGAGTATGAAAAGTTAAAATAAATGTCACGGTCTGCATATTTTGCCACCAATTTCAGATACAATAGCAGAACTTTAACTTCCAAAAATATTTCTGCTGTCAAAGGCCAGAAGGTCGAAGATTCTATGTTTTTGAGCCTTAAAATGATATGAAATGTTCGATCATACGGTTTCAAATGATCACGGTAAGCGATGAAATATTATAATTCTTCTAACATTAAAAAACCTGAGATATTTACATTTGGGTCTTCGATTCTCAGTATATAAACATACAGGCAGATAGAATATATTCCCCAAGCCAGTGTTCACATTAAGGAGCGAGATTGCTGCACATATTATCAAATTACCCTTCAAAAAATAATAGAGGAGGGGAGAATTCCTACAAAAAATGCCATATTTAGCCAGAAAATGCCAAATTAGGTCTTTTTCAGCCAAATGTTGGCTTTTTTTTTTTTGGTTGTATTTCTGAAATTTTTTGGCTTTTTTGGGGGGTTGTTTTTTGGCCTTTTTTTTGTTTTAGTTGTTTTTTGGCCTTTTTTTGGGGTTTTATCAACAAACAAAAAAATCCCCTTTTAAAAATCCCCCCCTAAAAGTACATAAGGAGAAAATTCTTCCCCCTTCCTCACCCTCCCTTCCCGGTCAAATTTTGAACACTGCCCTAAGCAACGGTGATAACACATGGAAATTTTAACAAAATTAATGGATAAATTGGGGGCATAAAAACTGTGAAACTGGTCATAATGGGAAACTGTATGGCAAAATTTTCAAAATAAAAACTCTTTACCCATAGCTCTTGAAATTTGAATATATGGATGCATCTTCAGAAAAAAATGTGAGGGTTCTGAGCAACCACAAAACCATGGTGCCCCTCTAAATTACTGGTATTTTTTGTAATTCTTTATCAAAGGGAGAGGATTTATTGAAACATTGGACAGAAAAAAAAGGTTTCCTTTTACTTTAACATCAAAATTATAACATGATATAACTAATTATTAGGGCTTCCAGTTTGAGGATGGTAGGAAAAGATGAAATATGTTTGAAATCAAAGTCATCTGGGAAATTACCTAATGCCAGTTTTTCAATTGGGGAGGGCACAGCAACAATTTTCTTTTTTTTTGGGGGGGGGAGGGGGAACATTTGTCATAAGTATGACTCACACCTGGTAAAGTCAGTCAAATGTGCATCATTGATTTATGAAACGGTGACTCACATGTGCGTCAATGTACCAAATTGTCAGATGGCAGAGTGACTTTAGGGTAAGTACATTTACGTGTCTACAAACCGGTTGTTCAGATTTACGCACGTTATTATGACATCATCCCGAATACTCCTTATAGGGAATGTGCACACATAGTATCCCACAATACACTTTTTGACATTCTGGTAGCTTGTACTTCGTGAGGCCGCAGATCTGTACTTTAACAACAGCAATCACACAATGTCAAAATACAGAAACGGGTTAAACTTTAAACTTGTGAAAGAAATTTTGGCCAAACAATAGTAAACGATTTCATAACTAACTGTTAACAAATAACAGTGTTAATGGTACTGGTAGTCAGATAACATATGACTGTGCACTGTAGCCATATTGAGGTGGTCGGTTCGACGTAACCGTGTACGGGCTTAGTACGGTTTTGCCAAGTTGAAGGGGAAACTTTACCATTACAATCAATGGGATATTTTTTATGAATACTTGTGTCGCCTCAGCCAGTCAGCGAAAATTAATGGTTCTGATATATATTGGAAATTACTATCTAATACACAACATTTGTTAAGAAAAATAAATTATGTTAAGTATTTTTAGCAACATGACAAAAAACATGTTTTTCTCCCGTTGACTGCAATGATAACTGACTTGTTTGTTTTCCCCTTTGAATGAAGTTCGAGATCGTCAAAAAAGCATTGTTACGCAACAACATTCCCGGATGTCCGACCTCTTCAATGCATCGGCTGTACACAAGTAGGCCTAGTGTGTAGTAGTTTAATGTAAGGGGGCATACTGAGTGAGATGTTTGTCTCAGTATAGGACGCGTACTAGGGCTTATCACTCAGTGTCGTATATTAACAACACGCAGGAACTATGAATATGATTGAGAAAGTTTTTTACCTTATCGTCGTATTGTAAATAAGACACGGCAAGCACACTTTGAAAATCATGTGAAAATTAGCCTGCTCTCAACTTTCAACATAATTTTTTGTTTCGATGTCTTGTCCGACCAGTGGCAGATCTGAAGCGTCAGATCTGAATATTATATAATTACAGCTGGAGGCACACTACCAAATTGTACTGCATTGAATTGTCGTTAATGCAACAATGCCAACAGTTTTGGCACTTTTTCCTTTTCCATTTCCACAATCTACCCCTTATGCGATTTGCAAGAAAAGGTGGTGGACACAGCAACGATTTGACTGAAGATTGGCCACTTGTGAACGGGGAACTCTATTAGATATTGCACCAGGAACCTGACGAACAAAAGTGTCTTTTTCGGGGTCTAATGGCAGATCCCTGATCTGTAAAGTTCAAGCTGGTAATAGATGTTATGGTGGTGAATGCTTGACACAAAGTGACATGCAGCCTGTGACGGAGCTGACAGCGATATGTATGAGAGAGAGAGTTGAACACACAATTACAATGACGGGGTCGTCGCCTGCGTATTCGGTTATGATAGTACAAATGCTATCACGAAACGCCTAATACGACCCGGACGAGAACACAGGTACGACGTACGGACAGACATAACATCGACAACCAAGTCAATGTCCACTGCCTTTGATAACCAGTTGTGGTGCACTGGCGTGTCTACCCACCCTAGGATTAAACCCGGGGCCTCGTGGTCTGTAGACAGGTATGATAACCGCTACACCACAGTAGGTAGATGCGATAAGTATCATCAAGACAAGGCCTAAATAGTAGTGTGGAAATTCTGCAGCATTTGAAGACAAATGTTATGAAACATGAATGACTCGCTATGGCCTTCCTATTTTCTGTGAAGAAAAAAAACAAAACATATAAGATTTGTTTTCACTCAAAATAACACATGATACCGAATCGATGATGATTGTTAAGGCAAATACCAGGGAAAGCATACGAAAGTCATATGACTTAGTTCCAGTGTGGTCCCAATAATGAAATTTGCCAGGATGGAAAGTGGATAAACACCGGGTTGTCACCCTGCTCTTTGCTAGAAGCGTTCAGAGAACCAGACAGGGGGTGGAACTCCTACCATCGGGACCGACGGCTTTACGTCCCTGTTAAGACCAAATTTGGTTTGTGTACCTGAAAGCCTTTGATGATATTTTACTTTTGCGCCCTCATTTTGTTCTTTTTGATTTTGTCATTTACTTTGTGTTGTTGTCATGGTTACACTGCGTTTTAGGTTTCTGGCTGCCAAGGTAACCTTTTTTCTCGTACTGCATCAGTTTATTTTCGCCCTTTGTTTTAGGCGTTTTTGCAATGGTGCTTTGACCGCTGTGTCGGTGATGTTCAGTTTATTTTGATAATGTGAGTCCTGGAGTTACTGACAGGTTGTCAGGTATGTTATTATTTTTTGTTTGAAGCAGTTTTTGATAAATAAAGTTCGGCTAGGGTGTTAGGTTTGTTTCACTAAGTGTAGGTAGTAAATCCTAGACAGTTTGCATTTAGTAACTTTGCTATCATTTACGGTCACCTGTTACGTCTTTAAGTTCATACATGAAATAATCCTTTTCAGTGTTATTTTTACTCAGTGAGCTTCGGTTACACGTTTTGTGTACTTAGCGGGCTGCTTGGGACTGACTACCTGTATTTGTTGTTATCGTTTGGTGCTCATTTAGCGTTGTATTTACTCTAGAGCTTAGGTCTAGCCTGCCGCTTTTCAGGCTCCGTAACTTGTTTGTTTCTGTCCTAGGTTATGGTGCTCTATTAGAATAAGTATAGCCTATTTGTTGCTCATTCCATAGAGGCGATTTATTTGGTTTTGCGTATTTGTGTTGTTGCTATGAGTCTCTGAAGGCTTAAGTTAGTATTTTAATTTATTTTATTTTATTTTACGTATGACATGTTAAGAGTTATGTTATTCATATTTTCAGCTTGTGATGTCGACTGACTGGTTGGTTTAGCCTCTTGTTTCGGCCCTTATTGGAGGTGGGATAATTGTTTCGGTGAGAATTCATTTTACATGGTTTGTTCTCCTGTTTAAGTGGGTTTATTGAACCTGCTGGGCGAGGATTTGTAGGGAATATTTTTCTTTTCTTGAAGTTGTCTAACCTACTTGGGTATGACATTTTTACTATTGTATTTGTTATCTTTGTTAAGTCTTTTAGTAAAGTTTGACATGGCTCTAGGTGTACAATGGAAGGGAAAATGTTTCACCCACCTTTGTTTTGTTAGCGCCTTTGAATGTTAGTTTTTTTTCAATGTTGTGTAATTGCTTTGTGTTTATTGTTTTGATTATCTTTCAGTCAATCGTTCTACAAGACGCATTAAACGAGCAGTATCTCAAACAGCGCCTCCGTGTTTAATTTGTAATTTAAGAATAAGGACCACCACATTCATTGACGAAACAATTACCAGTACCTAGTTGGATATTCAACCAAGATGTCATCTGAGAGTAGGGAAAAGTTTCCAACAGCAAAGGGGCAAGAGTATACGATGGAGATGAAGTTTAAGGCTCTAAGAAGTGCTTGGAAAGATCTCAAAGCTGTTTCAGAGGAAATAGAGTCCCTAGTTGAAGAAAGCCCATCAAATGAAAAAGTGAAAGACGCTTATTCTAACTGGTTAAGCAAGTATGAACATTTCATGAACATTAATGAAGAATATTCCAAATTGCTTAATGAAGAGGCTAAAGTAGAGCATTTAGATAATTGGTATGATGAAAGGATAATTTATGTCACAAATGTTAAGTCAAATGTAGAAAAGTGGTTTGCTATTAAGTCTAAGGAGTTAGGTTCTTCTTTTACAGCTGGGTCTAAAGCGGAATCAAGGTCATCGGTGTGTAGCAAAACGTCATCGATGAAACTGACTGAAATAGCTAGAGAAAAGGAATTACTTGAAAAAACCCAATTATTACAAGAACGGCAGGCCTTAGAAAAGAAGCTGAAGTTGTTAGAAATAGAGATGCAGCATCAAGCAGAAGCACATAAAATTGAGAAGGAACTAGCGGAGTCCAGAGGAAGAAGCCAGGTTTTGGAAGAAATTGAAGATCAAGAAAATAGCCAATGTCTAGATGATGAGAGTGTAGGAGAAGCTAGACCTCGCAGGACAGTTGCCTGGCACTCGGAGCAACAGGACAGCAAAAAACTTGGTGAAGTCTTGATCGAAATGCAGAAACCAAAACTAGAGATTAAGAAGTTCAGTGGGGATTGCATGGAATTCAATAAGTTCATGCGACAATTCAGGTCTAGAATTGAAGGGTTGTGCTCTGACGATGAGAAGATTGTCTACTTAGAGCAGTACACTAATGGTGAAGCTCATCAAATTGTGGTTGGGTTTTCATATCTGGATGCTGCGGTTGGCTATCCGGCTGCTATTAAGGAACTGAAACGAAGATATGGGGATCCTGAGGTTATTGCTAACTCATATGTCCAGAAGGTGTTGAACTGGCCACCCATTCGTGCAGATGACCCCAAGGCTCTAGATGAGTTTGCAGTCTTTCTGAAAGAATGCGAAGCAGCCACCAAGTGTGTTGGGGGTTTGGGTGTCCTGGAGTTTTCTGAAAACTTAAAACATATTCTTCAGAAGCTTCCATTCTATCTGCACGACAGATGGAGGGGTATCGTGCAAGGTCTTCGTCACAAGGGACGAAGAATTGGGTTCAGCAATTTAGTCGAGTTCGTTCAGACGGAGTCAGTCAAGTTAAATGACCCAGTTTATGGCAGAAATAATTTGGTGCCAGAGAGAAAACAAAAACCAGATCATGGAAAGGCCAAGATTACCGCTGTGACCAACGTAGAAGACAGGAGTCTTAAATGCTGGAATTGCAAGGACCCTCATGTCTTTGCTAGTTGCCCAAGGCTTCATGATATGACCCTCGACGAACGGAGAGATCTAATACGTGGTCTGAAGTTGTGTTTTAGGTGTCTTACCAAGGGGCACATGTCAATTACATGCCGTGCAGCCAGTAGGGGCTGTGAAGTATGTAAGAGAAACCACCACACCCTTTTACATGATTTCGCACGAGGGCGAGATCCAACCAGTAACACACAGGCATCAACTAATGCTAGGACTGCTGATCAGTCAGTCTGTGCTAATGCCACGAGTTCTAGTAGTTGCACCATGCCCATTATTCCAGTGAAGGTGACTAAGGGGTCTAAGGTTGCAGAATGTTATGCGTTTTTGGACCCTGGCAGTAATGTGTCGTTCTGTACTGAAATGTTAGCACATGAGCTAAAGGCGAGTGGTAAAAAGACACTACTTAAGATGAAGACGATGGGAGCCCCCTGTAGCGTGCCCACCACAATTATTTCCGGTTTGAAGATAGAAGCAATCAGTGGAGATGGAGTTCAAGTGAATCTGCCTCCAGTGTTTACGAAGTCCAGCCTGCCTGTAGAAGAAGGTCATATTCCGATTGAAAAAGATATTGAAGCATGGGAACATTTGAGAGACCTGAATCTCCCTAGACTAAAGGATGTCCATCGCGTTGATTTGTTGATCGGCAATAATGTTCCTGCTGCTTACGCACCTGTTGATGTTAGGACGGGCCCTTTAGGTAGTCCATATGCGACTAAAACTCCTCTTGGATGGATTGCTTGGGGAGTGAAACGTGGAGGGAGTGGAGTAATATCTAGTAACTTCACTCAGGCTGATAGCAACTTAGAGAACCTATTTAGACAAAGTTTGAATTATGACTTTCCCGAGAAAGCGGTAGATGACCGCAAAGAATGGTCTTGGGAAGATAAGAAGTTTATGGAGCTAATGAACAGTACCTGCCAGATGGTCAATGGTCATTATCAAGTGAGTCTACCACTCCGAAATCAACAGCTAAGATTACCAAGTAACAAACAAATGGCGATGAAACGGCTGATGAGTCTTGAGAACAAGATGAAGAAGCTACCCAAGTTCAAAGAGGATTACATCACTTTTATGGAAAATGTGATAAGTAAAGGGTATGCTGAGGAGGTTCCAGCAGGGCAACCCGAAGAAGGGAAGGAGTGGTACATACCTCATCATGGTGTATATCACCCCGAAAGCCAGATAAAATCAGAGTGGTGTTTGATTGTGGGTCAAGTTATTGTGGAACATCCTTAAATGAAGTCTTGCTTGCAGGACCCAACCTGATGAACAACCTCCAAGGAGTGTTGATGAGATTTAGAGAGCATCCCGTAGCATTTTCCAGTGACATCGAATGCATGTTTTACCAAGTTAAAGTGCCCGAGAGCCAGAGAGATCTTTTAAGATTCCTGTGGTGGCCGAAAGGAGATACAACTCAGATGCCACAGTCCTTCCGTATGGGGGTTCATTTGTTTGGAGCTGTGTCTTCCCCATCATGTGCTATCTATAGCCTGAGGAGAGCTGCCGCAGACAACTTATGCCAGGTAAGCATACAAGCAGTGAACACGCTACTTCACAACTTCTACATGGATGACGCTCTAAAGTCTGTTGAATGTGTTGAAGATGCTGTCAAGTTAGTCAGAGAGTTGAAGTCATTGTGTAAAGGAGGAGGGTTTAACCTGACTAAATGGTCTAGTAATCAGAGAGAAGTCTTGCGCGAGAGATCTCTATGGAAGATAGAGCTAAGGAATTGAGGGGATTTGGACTTGGATTCATCGCAACTTCCCACAGAACGGACCCTGGGGGTGCTCTGGAATGTAGAGACAGATGAATTCCAGTTTAAAAGCAAGATTCAGAGAACAGATGCTACACGAAGAATGATGCTTTCAGTGGTGAGCTCGATTTATGATCCTTTGGGATTTATTGCCCCACTCATGCTACCAGCCAAGTCCATTTTGCAGGAGATGTGTAGAACGGGAGCTGGATGGGATGATAACCCTGAAATCCAGGTGCTGGAGAGTTGGGAGCTATGGAAGACAAACATTGAAGATTTAGAAGGGGTTAAGATTCCTCGATGTTATGGGCCAGCAGACTTTGGCAAGGTAATGTCCAGAGAGCTACATGCCTTTGCTGATGCCAGTGAAGTAGGATATGGATGTGTGATATACCTAAGACAAACCAACTTTGAGGGAGATGTGCACTGTTCCTTCCTGTTTTCTAAGGCTAGGGTAACCCCGCTAAAGAAGATAACAGTCCCTAGGTTGGAACTTACAGCTGCTACTCTGGCGGTGAAGATGGCTGTTATGGTTCAGAAAGAACTTGATGTAAAGATTGACAGAGTTTTATATTGGACTGACAGTACAGCTGTACTAAGATACATAGCTAATGACAGGGCAAGGTACCATACCTTTGTTGCAAATCGTATACAGGTCATTAGAGAAGCATCTACTCCAGCTCAGTGGCACCACATTGACACAAAGATGAACCCAGCAGATCTGGCATCTAGAGGGGTCAAGACAGCTGGAATGCTTAATGACAGTATTTGGTTTCGTGGTCCAGCCTTCTTGTGGAGGAGTGAAGCAGAATGGCCAAAGCAGAAGATTGATATGAGAATGGAAGATAAGGATCCAGAAGTGAAGGTTAGCTGTGCAGCTCTTCAATGTGATGAAACTTCAATTACAGAGAATTTAGCGACAAGAATTTCTAAGTGGGAGACCTTGAAAAGAATCATGGCCTATGTCCTCATGGCAAAGAAGAAGTTCTTGAGTTTGATTGACAAATCAACAGGAGAATTTGAAGGTGCGCAACGACTGACTCTTAAAATGTTGGAAGAAAGTGAAGTGGAAATCATTAAAGATATCCAAAGAAAGGCATATCCAGATGAAATAGAAGCTTTGTCCAAAGAAAAGAGTGTCTCCAAGGGAAGTTCGCTGTTTAAGCATGCTCCTATGCTGACTACTGACGGAGTCATTCGTGTTGGAGGTCGATTGAGCAAATCAGAATTATCCTATGACATGAAGCATCCTATGGTTCTTCCTAAATCATCGCGAGTTGCTGTCTTGATTGTGCAAGATGCACATTGTGCAGTGGGCCACTTGGGAAGGAATAGCATCCTAGCCAAAGTAAGGGAGAAATTTTGGATCTACGGAGCCAGCCAGTTGGCGAAGAAAGTGGCTAGAGACTGTGTTCGATGTCGTCTCTACCAAGCAAAACCATGTGAGCAGTTGATGGCAGACCTACCAGCAAAGAGAGTTGAGGCTGAACTTTCACCATTCACACACTGTGGTATGGACTATTTTGGCCCCTTGATGGTGCGTCGGGGGAGATCAGAAGTAAAACGCTATGGGGTGATTTTCACTTGCTTTTCTTCCCGAGCAGTACATTTGGAAGTTGCACATTCTTTGGACACAGATGCTTGTGTCAACGCTATTAGACGGTTTATGGCAAGGAGAGGTCCAATCAAGAGTATCACATCTGACAATGGTACTAACCTAGTTGGGGCGGAGAAAGAGTTAAGGCAGTTGCTCAAGAAGGTTGACCAGACCAGGATGGTTGACACATTATGTTCAGGAGGGATTGAATGGTCCTTCAATCCACCAACGGGATCTCATTTCGGCGGTGTGTGGGAAAGAATGATAAGGACGACTCGAAAGATACTTTACAGTCTTATGAAAGAACAACCTCGCACACTTGATGATGATCTGCTCAGCACTGTACTTTGCGAGGCTGAAAACATCCTAAACAACAGACCCCTCACGATAACGTCACCGGATCCTGATGATTTGTTACCATTGACACCGAATATGTTGATAAACCCACGAGCTAGAGTGTTGGCTTCTCCTGGGGTATTCAGAGCACATAGATGTCTATGCAAGAAAGCGTTGGAGACAAGCACAGTACCTGGTAGATGTTTTCTGGTCCCGTTGGAGAAGAGAGTATGTAGTCACTCTACAGCAACGCACCAAGTGGCAGCGACAGACGCGAAATGTGCAAGTTGGTGATGTTGTGCTAATTGTTGACAAGTCAGTTCCGAGAAACAGCTGGCCTATGGGAGTAGTTACGACAACCTTCAATGACCAGAAAGGACATGTTAGATCATGCCAAGTGAGGACCAAGACATCGATATTAGAAAGACCCGTGTCTAAGTTGTGTGTTCTTGTTGAGGCGAAATTGTAATTACTTGGCGGGTGTTTAAAGCGAGGTAGTAGCTTGTTGGTATTTGACATTTCGAGTCACTCATTTGAAATCTGATCTTTGTACCTTTTCGGTGTAGAATTGCTTGAGTCGCAATTAAGGGGCGGGAGTGTTAAGACCAAATTTGGTTTGTGTACCTGAAAGCCTTTGATGATATTTTACTTTTGCGCCCTCATTTTGTTCTTTTTGATTTTGTCATTTACTTTGTGCTGTTGTCATGGTTACACTGCGTTTTAGGTTTCTGGCTGCCAAGGTAACCTTTTTTCTCGTACTGCATCAGTTTATTTTCGCCCTTTGTTTTAGGCGTTTTTGCAATGGTGCTTTGACCGCTGTGTCGGTGATGTTCAGTTTATTTTGATAATGTGAGTCCTGGAGTTACTGACAGGTTGTCAGGTATGTTATTATTTTTGTTTGAAGCAGTTTTGATAAATAAAGTTCGGCTAGGGTGTTAGGTTTGTTTCACTAAGTGTAGGTAGTAAATCCTAGACAGTTTGCATTTAGTAACTTTGCTATCATTTACGGTCACCTGTTACGTCTTTAAGTTCATACATGAAATAATCCTTTTCAGTGTTATTTTTACTCAGTGAGCTTCGGTTACACGTTTTGTGTACTTAGCGGGCTGCTTGGGACTGACTACCTGTATTTGTTGTTATCGTTTGGTGCTCATTTAGCGTTGTATTTACTCTAGAGCTTAGGTCTAGCCTGCCGCTTTTCAGGCCCGTAACTTGTTTGTTTCTGTCCTAGGTTATGGTGCTCTATTAGAATAAGTATAGCCTATTTGTTGCTCATTCCATAGAGGCGATTTATTTGGTTTTGCGTATTTGTGTTGTTGCTATGAGTCTCTGAAGGCTTAAGTTAGTATTTTAATTTATTTTATTTTATTTTACGTATGACATGTTAAGAGTTATGTTATTCATATTTTCAGCTTGTGATGTCGACTGACTGGTTGGTTTAGCCTCTTGTTTCGGCCCTTATTGGAGGTGGGATAATTGTTTCGGTGAGAATTCATTTTACATGGTTTGTTCTCCTGTTTAAGTGGGTTTATTGAACCTGCTGGGCGAGGATTTGTAGGGAATATTTTTCTTTTCTTGAAGTTGTCTAACCTACTTGGGTATGACATTTTTACTATTGTATTTGTTATCTTTGTTAAGTCTTTTAGTAAAGTTTGACATGGCTCTAGGTGTACAATGGAAGGGAAAATGTTTCACCCACCTTTGTTTTGTTAGCGCCTTTGAATGTTAGTTTTTTTCAATGTTGTGTAATTGCTTTGTGTTTATTGTTTTGATTATCTTTCAGTCAATCGTTCTACAAGACGCATTAAACGAGCAGTATCTCAAACAGCGCCTCCGTGTTTAATTTGTAATTTAAGAATAAGGACCACCACAGTCCCCTCCGAAAAACGGTGAGCGTCACCCAACCATTGGCCACTACTTCCAACGGTCAGATGGGGGAGAAGGTGTAATTCAGAAAACAGACCTCTGCGCTTGATGTTCGTTCTGTATATCGTTCTGCAAATCTGTGAAAAATCGCAGGTCGACGTTGGACTTGAACCTGGGATATCCAGCATGTCAGTCGTACGTTCAGCCGATCGACTGAGCAACCTGTCTCCTAACATTCTGATACAACTCCTCTAAATGATATACCGAGTTACATTCATTCTCAGTCAGAAAATTATTGTCTTCTGAATAATGATTTTCTTTGCTTTTCACAAACAGTCATTAAATATATTCTGATCATGACCAATGAATGTAATGCGTTTCTGCCACTTTTTCCGCCATAAAAACCGTGCGTTTCCGCCATAAAACCGTACGTTTCCGCCATAAAACCGTGCGTTTCTGCCATGGCAAATACCGTGCGTTTCCGCTATAAAGACCGTGTGTTTCCGCCATAAAAACCGTGTGTTTCCTCGTTTCCGCCATGGCGGTTTTTATGGCGGAAATAGATTTTCTTCAACTTACCTTTCTTTACACAGTATGATTTGAAAACTTTTGATTATCGTGATTATGAGTTTTAATTTTGTCCTGTTTAATCCCTGGTTAATCCACTGTCAATCAAGGATTCATTACGAAGTGGTCACCGAATACCTTAATAGAATGTGGGTAATCTCTCTGATGTCACCGGTATTTGAGAAATTATTTCAACTACTTCATAGAATGTGGGTAATCTCTTTGATGTGTTTGAGAGATTATTGCTTTCCTTTCAACTACTTCATAGAATGTGAGTAGTCTCTCTGAAGTGTTTGAGAGATTATTGCTTTCCTTTCAAGTACTGTCTGACTGTACCGTTTTAATTTATTTGTGTCTACGGTTTCCGCAGCAACCCATGTCATTCGAAAATGGCTTATTACGTGTTTTGAAGACAATTCCTGGTTCACCAATATATACACAATAGGTTGAATGTAAACATCACCGGAGTAAAGTTTTCTGCATGCTTGAATATTTGAAGCTGTAATTAAAAAAAGAAGGAAAAATGGGTCACCAGTAATTTTTCGGACCGATAAAAGATTCGAAATTTTCCGGTAGGGAGAAGGTTGATCCTGTAAAGCTATACTGCTGTGCTTCATGCTATCAAAAAATGAAAGTTAGAAAGTCGAACATGAGAACTTGTACCTGCACCCCTCCCCTTCTTCCCCTTCTTCCCCTCCCCACCCCACCTAATCCACAGATTCAAACATCTTCTGCCTTTGCACTTGTTTTTCGTTGATGATAAATATATATATAAAAGTTTAAGTTTATTACACTTATATATAGATATATATATATATATATATATATATATATATATATATATATATATATATATATATATATATATATATATATATATATATATATATATATATATGTATATATATATATCCTCTTTGTATATATATCTTATATATTTATATATATATATATATGTATATATATATATATATATATTGTATATATATATATCTTATATATTTATATATATATATATATATATATATATATATATATATATATATATATATATATATATATATATATATATATATATATATATAAATATATGTGTATATATATAAATTGTACTATTATTATTATTTTTTCTATTATACAAAAAATTCTTTACTTGGGTACAAGAAGAAAACAAAAGTATTACAAATTTAGAAAGAAAAAAAAAGGTAAAATTTGCAGACAAGAAGTTAAATTGCAAAGTGATCGTCGTATTGAATTTTCCATGAAGTTCTTACAACTCGCTACATTTACGATTGACTTAGTGAGATACTACCTTGCAACACATGTGGAGGTTTCTTTTTTATATTTCGATCGTTATACAAGAAGCTATTGGATTCAGAGAGAAAATAATGTCTTTGATATTTGCTTTTGCTCATTTCAGACCTTATTTACTTTAAAAAGTAGACAACGATGTAGTAAAAATTCTCTATATTCTACAAAATGTACCAAAATGTCTGAAAGAAGCAAAGATTTGTAAAAAATTGGCATTATTTATAAACTTATTATTGAAGTCTCCAAAATGTAACCAATCAACATTTGGATAAAAGTCGTGCTCCATCAAAAACATGCATGATCTGAAAACTGGACTGTGTGCGTTACGTTTGCTGACTTAATTACTGCATGCACCGTATCCTAAGACTGGCTGAGTTCTACGTTCAGTGCGTCCTAATTCAATCGTTAATATGTCCGCATATAACTTCAAAAAGATAGTCGTGGTACCATCTGCAAAGGTATAAATTGACGTTTATAATTTTAGGTTTTGTGCCTTAGTATGATAATGAAAACCAAAGAAGGCATGATCAACCCAATTTAACGCCTAACGTTAAACTAAGAATATCATATTATTAATAAGATAACGTTACTAAGTGAATACAGCCTGGCTGTACACCAGTGTAGCGTAGCCTGCCTTTAACTTAGTCGCTACTTCCAAAAAATATTGGCCTGAAACAACTTCACTGCCATATTTTTGTTCCAACAGCTATATTTATTGGAAACTTTAACACTAACTATGCTAACGTTTACAACCCACGTACACGTATGTTATCACTGGGACATTTGTTTTGTGTACGTAGGTTGTTGCAGATACCGTGTTTCCGATCAGACTGGCACTTAAGCAACCCATATTTTCATAAATACAATAAACCTACGTTCTTTCCACACTGTAATAGGTTTTCACCTCTTCTATGAGATGGTTCTGGAACAGTTTTTAATCTGCAACTTTAACGGGAGAACTTTAGTTGGAGGACACAGGTTGTTGGTCTGTTGCCGCGTAGTGGTAGTTCCTAGATATTGTTGATCAATAGTTGGCTAGAGAGTATTTGTTGTCTGTTTGAGTTCAGTTTTGTAAATTTCTGGCATAAGTTTGAATCTCTGCTTGATTGGTTCATGAGAGATGGTTTGCATTTAACTAGAAAAGGTGCTCATGTTCTTGCTATGGGTATCAATAGGGCAATTAAGGATCTGAGTCCTTTAAATTAGTCACGGGTAAGAGTTTAAACCCACCTGTCAGGCATGTTTTTGGGGATAGGGATTGTTCTAGTGCTAGATTTAAGGCCATGCTTTCAAATGTTTGTAGCATTTTGTATAAGCGTGATGAGCTTCTGGCTGAAGTTTTAATTAGTAGACCTGATATAATTGGTATTACTGAGAGTTGGATTTATAGTGAAATTACTAATTCAGAGGTACATATTCCAGGTTACTCAGTTTCCAGGCAAGACAGATTAAATACTCTTAATGGTAGAGGAGGTGGAGTTTTATTGTTTGTGAAAGACAGTTTTAATTATATAGATAGGACTGCTCAGTTTTCTTTTGTGACTGATAGCTAGAATGAGACTTCTTATAGAGCCTATGGGATGTCATGTGAGACATAGGGTAGGATGCCATGTGGGACGTGGGGTGGGATGTAGTGTGGAACAATGTGGAATGCCACGTAGGATATATGGTGGAATGTCATGCAGGACATAGGGTGGAATGCTATGGGATGGAATGTCTTGGGGACATGGGATGTCATGTGAGACATGGCGTCCCACCCCATTTCAACAAGTCATTTGCATATAAGTTATTATATGAACTGACACTTTCATACATAATATGCTCAATCAGGGACAGTAGCTTTCTGGCCCATACTGGAAAGTTGAACAGTTTGCTAACATATGAAAACATACACCCGCATTTGAAATTTCAGCAAACATTGATTATTTGCTGTGGCATGCAACATAGTTATAGTTTCAGGTAGCCATTTTGGCATGGCATATGATTAATACTGAATAATTTCCGGAGTGGTGTAACTCAGCTGCAAATAAGCTGAAAATAATTAAAAATCTAATATCACTCAAATAATCAAATTCAACTTCCCTATTGGAGTACATATGGATGTACATCCAGTAGATCTGTCATATTTGATTGTGCTATGATGCGCATGTTGCTGCAGTAGCGTACCCACATTGATAACTTTGAGAATTCCATTTGTGTTAGTACAACGTGGCGCAAATGTACACGTGCATATGCAAATTCATGAATAACCTTTGACCAGTTAAAAGCAAGTAAGTTGCAACATGCATGTACCTTTGACAAGATTTTGCGAGCTACATTACAAGATTGCCATAGAAAAAAAAGTTGTGGCCTGCTGAAAGTTTGTCGCAATGTTAATATCAGTCACATTAACAATCATTTGATTTTACTGTTTTGATTGTTACACAAGAAGTTAAGATAGGGTTGTGTTTGGGGTTCACACTGAAAACTTTTCCCATTGTGTGCATCAAGCGTGATGTTTAATCATTAAAAGAAGTGGGAGTTTCAATTTCAATGCTCAAAATTAGTCATATTGGGGACCAACAATAAATTTGATTTGATTTGATTTATTGTTTCTTCACAACATTTACAGGTAAAGATATGAATATATAGCAAAAAAAATGGAGCAACAAAATAAATATAAATAAGGCATAAATACATACAACGTTTGGAGAAGAAAACAAATTGGGAATACAAGTGCTCATAAAAACTCTTAGCTTAACATGGTGAGCACTCCCATGTGATTTTACTGAAGTTGAAATGAAATATTAATATTCAAACCCCACCTCCATTTTAATTGAATGTAAGTGTTTATGTAATCCTAGTCAAAAATAGCCCCCCACCCCCACTCACTAAAACTGAAACCAATATACACCCATCCCTCAAATATTACCCTGGAACCCACCCCACCCATACTAAGCAGAAAGCGCATGCATCCATACCAAAAAGAGAGAACAATAAGTTAATTATTCAACAATAGTTTTTTCAATAAAGTATTTTTTAAAGTGATTTCTTAATTGAGATGGGGATTTAAAATCTTTAGGATTGATAGGGGGGAATTCCAAACATTGACAGAACAATTTCTCAGACATTTTAGAGCAGTACTCCAACAAGGGAAAAAGTGAATATTACTACAAGTCCTAGTATTGTAATTGTGGATTTACATGTTTTCAGTAAAAATGGATTTCAAGTTAGTTGATGAATTACCACAGATGCATTTAAAAGTAAAAGTGGCAATATTTGTATTGATGGCATCAGGTAGCTTTAACAAATCTAGTGAAAAGACAAAGGGAGAACTATGATCGTAAAGTTGTGAATTATATATATGACGAACAGCTTTCTTATGTAATAAGAGTAATCTATTAAAGTAGGACTTACTGTTACAGGATTAAATTATTATACCATTATATAAATGTGGCAAGATTAAGCTTATATAGATACAACAGAGAATATTTCTAGGCAGAAAGTGTTTTAGTTTTAATAAGACACCCACACTTTTAGATATGGATGCAGATATGTGGTTTACATGATCATGCCAAGATAATTTGAAATCAATTATAATACCTAGAAATTTGATTTTGTCGACACATGCTAGAGACTTTATGTTTAGATTTATATGGAAATCAAAGTTTTTATGGTAATTACCAAATACTATAAAGTTTGTTTTGTCAATATTAAGTGATAACTTATTTGCAGCAAACCAATTGTAAAAATCATTAAGTTCATTGCATATACTATCTTGCAAAATAGTAAGGTTTTTACCAGAGAAAAATATATTGGTATCATCAGCAAACAGTACCAGTGATGACAATGTAGCACCTGATAAATATCATTTATATAAAGTATGAATAAAAGCGGCTCAAGGGATTGACCCTTGTGGTACGGCATGCTTTATTTCCTACATATTGAAATAAATTCCATTATAACAAGTGAAGTGTTTCTAGTTAAAAATTGTAACCACGTAACCAAGCTAGACATGATCCTCTTATGCCATAATGAGATAACTTAGAAATGAGGATATTGTGATTAATGGTGTCAAAGGCTTTTGACTGATCCAGAAATATACCAAGGGATGTTAGCGTTTTATCAATAGCATTATATAGTTTATCATCAGCATCAGCAAGAGCCATCTCGGTGGAGATACCAGGATGAAAGCCATCCCGGCAGAGATACCAGAATGGAAGCCATCCCGGTAGAGATACCAGGATGAAAGCCATCTCGGCAGAGATACCAGGATGAAAGCCATCTCGGCAGAGATACAAGGATTAAAGCCATCTCGGTGGAGATACCAGGATGAAAGCCATCCCAGCAGAGATACCAGGATGAAAGCCATCCCAACAGAGAAACCAGGATGGAAGCCATCCCAGCAGAGATACCAGGATGGAAGCCATCCCGGCAGAGATACAAGGATTAAAGCCATCTCTGTGGAGATACCTGGATGAAAACCATCTCGGTGGAGATACCAGGGTAAAAGCCATCTCGGCAGAGACACCAGGATGAAAGCCATCTCGGCAGAGATACAAGGATGAAAGCCATCTCGGCAGAGATACCTGGATGAATGCCATCTTGGTGGAGATACCAGGAGGAACGCCATTTCGGCAGAGATACCAGGATGAACACCATCTCGGTGGATATACCAGGATTAACACCATCTCGGCAGAGATACCAGGATGAAAGCCATCTCAGTAGAGATACCAGGGTGAAAGCCATCTTGGTAGAGATACCTGGATGAAAGCCATCTCGGTAGAGATACCAGGATGAACGCCATCTCAGTGGAGATACCTGGATGAACTTTATTTCGGCAGAGATACCAGGATGGAAGTCATCTCGGCAGAGATACCAGGATGAAAGCCATCTTGGCAGAGATACCAGTACGAAAGCCATCTTGGCAGAGATACCTGGATGAAAGCCTTATTGGTAGATATAGCAGGATGAAAGCCATAATGGCTATTAGAGATGATATTATGTTTCTTTGAAAAGATGAATACTCTTGTCATATACAATGAGTTCTAATATTCTGGAAAAACATGGCAATACAGATATTGGGGATAATTACTAAACAACTTTGAATCACCTTTCTTATAAACGGATGTGACCGTGGCAGCCTATAAACGGGTGTGACCGGGGCAACTTATAAACGGGTGTCACCTTGGCAACTGTCATGTAATCTGGAACAACACCATATGTTTAAAGAAATATTTATAATATGTGTTAAAGGTGGTGCTATCAAATGTAAAACTTGTTTAGTAATAAAGGGCTTAAAATGGTCAAAGCCCACGGCTTCGTTCGGTGTAAGACACTGCCAATCAACTTTTATAACGTAGGCCTCAGAAGCTGGAAATAGGAGTAAAGATGGCGTTGCATGCCAATGTAAATGAATAGTCTGAGCTAAAAATGAACCTATATGTGTAAAATAATCATTGAAACCATTGGCTATTTGAACAGGATCAACATTAGTATTTTCACCATTACTGAAAGAATCAGAAAGATTAGATCTACATTTTCCTGGTTTAGCAGGTGTTTTTTTTAATGACTGACCAAGTACCTTTTACATCTCTAAATGAAAGTCATTGTGTAAGTCATATCATAAAATGAAAGTCATGGTGTAAGTCATATCATAAAATAAAAGTCATGGTGTAAGTCCTATCATGAAATGAAAGAAAGAAAAAGAATTACATAAAAAGTCAGTTGAAGACTTATTAAGGCCAGAAGCCCTAAAGTCTAAGCATAATTTGCATACAAAAGAACATTTCCAACAATGTTAGATTTATAGAGTAACAATCTGTTATCTTTTATTCAGTAATTGATTTTGAAAATACCCTGTGGGAGTAAAATTGTTTCGTGTGGAGTTTGTCTAGATGTGCAGCATATCACAGTGGATTCTTTTGTATTGTGATTTCATTTTTTTTAATCTGACAAACTCAGCATTTTTCTTCATGCATTTACTGTCTTGTAAAATTTGTTTTTCATTATAGGATTTTATAGATGTGATCCTTTCCAAAACTCAGCGGAAAACTCCTACAGTTGTTCACAAGAGCTATAAAATAAGTCGTATTAGACAGTTTTACATGCGAAAAGTGAAGTTTACGCAGCAGAATTACCATGACAAGCTTTCACAGATTATCACAGATTTCCCAAAACTTGATGTAAGTAATTTGTTTTGTTATTAATGTAATTCATCTTTTTCAAACACCACAATGAATATCTTACATCATTTTGAGGTACTTATTATCGCCTTGCCAGCCAAGTTGGTGAAGAGGGGACATAGCATCTTTACCATCTGTCCTTTCGTCCACATCCATTATCCTTCCAACCTCATGCATTGTCCTTCCATCCTCATGCATTGTGCTTCCAACCTCATGCATTGTGCTTCCAACCTCATGCATTGTGCAGCTACTGGGGAGCAAAAGATTTTTCCCTCGAAAAGGAATTTCAACTATTTTAATGAAAAGAAATTGATATAAAGCACTCTTGCTTTGAAAGAACTTTAATAAATGCATTCCAGACTAACAATTAAAATACTTGTTCTGGCATGAAAAAAAAGTTGAACAAAGCATGTCATTAGCGGCAACTTTGTGTCCAGAATTTGTTTGGCCTATGGTGGAATGGCATCTGTATTTCATGTATGATTTCTTTTAGGAAGGGATGTAGGATGGGATGTGGAACAGAGAGTGGGACAGTAGGTGTGACAGAGGGTGGAAAGCATGTTATTAGCAGCAACTTTGTGTCCAGAATTTGTTTCAGAATTCCTCCCAACTGTGTTTGACTGAATGTTAAGTCTTGCTAGTATAACACTCTTTGAACTTCTAGAGTCCCATGGGGTCCAAAACGTGACTGCAATTTTTCCCGTACTATTTTTTCAAAATGAATTTGAACAACTTTCCTTTCGTTTTCTACTACTACAAGTTGGTTTAATTGAATGCTAAGACAATAAATAAACTTTTCTATAAAAAAAGTCAAAATAAATTTAAAAAAATTAAAATAAATATGCAAATTTTGTGTCAAAATTTGCCAATTTTTGTGAGCTTGTATTATTTCTTGTGAATAATGAAAATGGAGGATTTTTTAAAACTTATTTAGATTGTTTGTGAAATTTTTACATGATATCAGTCTAATTTTTTATCTCAAAGCAAGACATGCAAAAACAATGAAAATAAACAATTAATACATGTAATCACCACTGTAATTACTTGTGGAAAAACAAAACCACGCATCTGGCTCGGTGTTCAAACCATGGCCATTCACATGAACATCCCGAACGCTAACCGCTGCACTAGACTGGGTATTTCTTAAAGTGTTGATTTCTTTTAGTACTTAAAGTGCACTTTGAACAAAGAGGGGGTAGTTGCTGTTTGTGTTTTTAATTGAAGATAGATGAAATGGCATTTCTAATGGTATATTTTGCGTAGGGGTGCTATATTGCAATCAGAAACTACGATTTTTGCCAAATTTTGGTCTCAAAAAGGCTCGGGTTTTAAGGCAAAAGCAAGGTCTGACGTATGGCAAGTAAATTTTTTAAGAAAAAAATGTTTTTTCATTAAATTTTGTGTATTTTTTAGATTTTCTTTATTTCAACCCATCTTTTTTCAAAATTCTTCAACATAACCACCATCAAAAAGTTATATTTTCTGAAAGAATTATTCAAGCTCTTTTAAATGATACCAGAATCACTGCTATTTGACAAAGTAAAATAATTTTTTGAAAAGTGCATGTCCAATCGGTCATGCCATGACCATGTGGGTCACGAAGGGAAGGAAGGGAGAATGACAACTTTTTTAGTAATGTTTAAAGTGGGTGTGCTTTGTTATCTTTAAGAGAAGATTGTTAATGTGTCACTCAATGACAATTGCTTTTAACTTCCCACTGCAAAAAAGTGATAGCCTACTGTAGAAATGTGTAAAATTTGCTAATGTCTTGAGGTTGATGTATTTGTTAAAATGTAATTGTACAATTAGACACTTTGCAAACTTTATTGCTGTAGGATTCATTTTCAACAGTGCGTATTGATTGAAGAGTAATGAGGGTGAAACCCTTGTTTTTTGTACAGGATATTCATCCTTTCTATGCTGACTTGATGAATGTTTTGTATGATAAAGACCATTACAAACTTGCTTTGGGTCAAATCAACACCGCCAGACATCTCATAGACAAGTAAGCTAGTTGTTTTAAATATCAGTAATATTGCTAATGTACAAGCATTATTGTATTTAGGTTATATCATTGTATATGGATCTGGTTAACATTGGTCATTCAACCATTTGAATGTATTGAAAAGTAGTTTGACACCCTGTGGTCTTACTGTATTTGTGTCATTTGTTTTTATATGTATCTGGTTAACATAGGTCATTTAGCCATTTGACTGTATTGAAAAGAAACACGACACCCTTTGGTTTATAATGAGCGTGTCCCACTGACCACATTGTAAAGGGTTTATGCAAGGTCTTTGACAGACCTCCGTAGTGTAGTGGTTAGTGCTTTGTCCTCTCACCCGCATGTCCCGGGCTCAAATCCTGGTGGGTCTGCAACCAGTGAGTTCACAAATGGTTATCAAAGGCCGTGGCCATCTTGATATAATGTCCAGCACTGGATGCTTTCAGGACGTTAAACCTTGCTATGCTATGCTAAGTAAAGTAGTTACAAGATGAAAAATTTCAAGATTTTTTCAAATATTTATTGATAATTTTAGTGCTATGACATGCAACTTGCTAACATTGTTTCTTATCTTTGCTCCAGTGTTTCACGTGATTACGTGAGGCTCCTTAAGTACGGTGATTCTCTGTATCGCTGTAAACAGCTAAAGAAGGCAGCCCTTGGGAGGATGTGCACTGTCATGAAGAGACAAAACCAGAGTTTAGAATACCTTGAGCAGGTCAGACAGCATTTATCAAGGCTACCGTCCATCGATCCAAACACCAGAACCCTTTTGCTGTGTGGATTTCCAAATGTGGGCAAATCAAGCTTTTTGAATAAGGTAAAGTTAACTTCTTTTCATGATAGAGATAGTAGATCCCATTTTTAGAATGTGTTCATTTTTCATATGACATCACTATTGTTGTAGCTTTTTGTGTAACAATTTGACACTACTTTTGAGGATTTGATGGTCTTATAACTGAGCTACATAAAGAAAAAAGACTTTTTGTAGACGTTTCTCATTGTGATTAGTGCCCTGGTTCAACACTTATTACTTCTTATAATTACGTTTGAATATTAGGAAGTGACTGCAGAAGAAAGTATGAAGGGGATGGTTTAGGATGTTCATATGAAGCAAGATGTATTACTGTATTGTTAGATTAAATTTGAAGAAATTATATTCATGTTGTGGTTTGTTAAACTCCTTTATTACAAGGAGCACTATGTGTGATGATGGACATTTTGATATTGAATATTTGAAATTTGAGAAAGATTTGCAATAATATTATATTCCTTTTGTATCAATATTTATTTGGTTGTTTTTGCATTGTTGGCAATATTGATTCTTGTAGGTGACAAGAGCAGATGTGGAAGTAGAGCCTTACGCTTTCACAACCAAGTCCTTGTTTATCGGCCACATGGATTACAGGTATCTGAGGTGGCAAGTGGTGGACACACCAGGTATTCTTGATCACCCATTGGAGGATAGAAACACGATAGAGATGCAGGCAATCACTGCCTTAGCCCATTTACGAGCCTCTATTCTATACATAATGGACTCGTCTGAACAGTGTGGGTACACAATGGCACAGCAGGTGAGTAATGTTGAATTATCATTACACTAGGAAGCAGAAATTCATTATTTTCTATCATTACTTATAGAGCTGTGACCGTTTAGCATGTACACACTACACGCTCGCAAATCTTGTAAACGTTTACTAAATACTTCATTGCGTGTAATTGTTTTTCATACATCATAGTGTCTTGCCGTTAAAAATCAATATTCACGATTCAAATTACACACACATTCAGGTGACAAAATTCCAATCAATGACTTTTTACAAACTGTAAACCAGATTAGCATAATCCTTTTTAAATGTGCGAATCACAAATGCACAGTAATCCCCAATGAATGGGGATATTATGCACTTTGATTTCGCCGAAATCTGAGTAATCTAACTTGTAAAATGCACCGCGAATGTGCAGCAGTAAACAGTGAAACTAACAATAGGCCTAACGTTAGGCCTAACGTTAGGCCATAAGACTTTAAATCCCATGCAATCAAGGCCCGTTTTATTGACCAAAAAACACTTGAATCGTGACAATCAGTACATTTACATGTAAATATTACCTGATGAGTCAAATAAATTTTGCAAGAAAGAAAAAATATTGCATGATAAACAAAGAGAAAAAGGTTTTAACAGAGCTAAAATTCTGCATGCTTCGCACTGATATTTCAGAACTTCCTGGTGGTGGTGGCGTAGTTTTAAAATGTTTTACGGCGAGGTATATCATAGGCCTAGTTTGCAAGATTTTTACAGAACTTTGAAAGCCGTAGCAAATAAGACAAAAAAGTTACGCGATGTTGAGTTTAAATGACATTAAAAGGAAGTTATCTCTTCTTTCTAAACTGAATTGCCATGCATATTTTCCATAAAAATGATGATTTATACTGTAGAAGTAAACTTTTTACGATGTGGAAAGCAAAACTCAGCGTCTATTTGGGCAATGCAGTCAGTACTTTTGCCATACTGGTTGCATGATTTTTTGACTTCGCCTCGTAGTTTTAGAGCAATTTTGGTGTATTTCCGAAAATTACAATACTAAACTCGTGTACACGATACACGCTCACTTTTTTTGGCGTGTACACGTTTACTAAAATCCCTAAACGTTCACAGCTCTAATAACGTAGCAGAAAATACTTAATGTTAAAACTGTCGTATAAATAAGTTCTTCTTGAAATTGTCTTTCAGGTGGAACTTTTCAACAGTATACGACCACTCTTTTCAAACAAACCATTGCTCGTAGGAGTCAATAAAATTGATGTCATTGGGCTCGATGAGTTAAGTGAAGAAAACAAGGTAAATATTAATACACTTTTGTTGTCTTGTGGTCATTTTAAATTTTCCTTTGAAAGTTCATGTTAGCCACCTTGTTTGTTTCACTTCCATCTTTTTTATTCTACCTCAAAGTACCTCTAGCTTACCTATGTGTTTTCCCATTCAATCTGAAAGATATCAATGTGAGATTTACCTCTTTAACAGGCAATATTGGCAAAGCTGGAAGATGAAGAGATTCCGGTTATCCCAATGAGCACAGTGACAGAGGAAGGCATCATGAAACTCAAAATGGAGGTATGACCATGTTCACTGAAGGTCTTATTGACTTCTGTCATCTAAATCCATTTTAGCTATATTTTTAAAACATGAAGACTAGTAAGAATAGGGTGAATAAATGTTTCATTTAATTGTCAGATATGTCCATCACAGTGTCGCTACCATTTACCGTTAAAAGGTTAGATGCGTTTGATATTTATGAAAAAAAGAATTTAGGAAAAGTGGGTAAATAGAAATAATGCATAACACATGTAGAAAATAATATATTCATTCTTCATGTTAAGCTTCATGTTTTAAGTATAAATTAAGGAGCATAAATCAATTAAAAAAACAAATATGCAAATTTGGACACAAGATATCACAACTGAAATCAAATTTGTTGGTCTTATTTAGGCTTGTGACAGGCTACTGGCTCAAAGAGTAGATTCCAAGATGAGGGGTAGGAAGGTGAATGACATTGTGAACAGGCTTCATATTGCACAACCAGCCCAAAGAGACAATAAGGTAAGTCCATATAGCTAGGAATCTTCTTGTTGAAGAACAGGTTGTATTGACTGACTCCTTTTGGAGAATTAACCAAACTAGAATACAATACACCTGCATCAGCACACACCCACATTTGTATTGCCCTGTCTCTTCTCGCATTTTGCGGACATAACTCCTGTTATAGAGATGGCAAATAATGTTTGTCCATTTCTGGCTAACTCTATAAATGATTGAATCACTTTGGCAAATAAGTCTAAAGTTAGTAAATGACATACATACTCCATATTATGTAATTATTCCAAATTGCATGCAAGCATCAACTGTGTACTGCATATTTCTTCTTGAAGAAACATTAGAGAATATTTTTACTATGATTCCTGACATAACTTCCTTTTGTTTTAAGTTCAGTCAACTAATTGGTATCCCAAAAGTAACAGTTAATTAAGTAACGAACGTGTGTGGCAACAACACCAGTTTTTATCGGTCGCATACTTTGATTTATTCACATTTTTTTTTGTATCAGTGTTGTTCTAGTTGGCAACTGTTATTTGATCGTTCAGAAGCTCTTCATCTTAAGTTTTTTAATGTTAGGCATTTCCCATGGTACTTTTTTATTTTTACAAATATACCTTGTCCTCAGAAATAAAAGGTTCACTCCTGACATTTCATTCACATTCATGCATTACAACATTATGTTATATTCCTATCAAGGCAAGACCTCCTTGTATACCTGAAGCTGTGAATGACCGCAAACTGCACATGAACACAGATAACAAACAAACCAAGAAACTTCTCCGTCACAAGGCGGAAGAGCTCGGAGAGGACTACATTCTGGAGCTGCATAAAGAGTGGAGAGTGAAGGATGAATACAAGGATGATATCATCCCTGAGATCTGGATGGGAAGAAATATAGCTGATTACATCGATCCAGACATCGAAGCTAAACTAACAGCTCTTGAGGAGGAGGAGAAATTGCGGGAAGAGGCGGGAGTGTATGATGAATATGAGGAGGTTTGTTCTGCTTGTTGATCAGTCTTAGTAACAGCTTACTCTGTAGACCTTTCCAATATCAAACTGATTTAAGCTAAAGATGATTACTTCGGTACTTTGACTAATCAACATGAAAACATTTTTTTATACTCTTGGTCCCATACCGTACATAAATTGTGCAGACTGCCAAGATTCCCCCAGTATTTGATTGAATAATAAGACTGCCTCATTGGTCCCTAAGGTACACTTGAATTCTGGCCGTGTGATAATATTTAAATTACTTTTCAGGAAATTGCCGATTCAGATTTGAAAAGGTCTATAAACACAGATGATGAATTTTTGTGCTCTTCTCTTGAGGCAAAGTAGAAACAATTTTGTTGTTTTGAATCCGAGAGAATCTTTCTTTTGGAAAAGCTCGTGATAATTACAATTGTACTACCCGTTAAAAGGTGTAGTTTGTTATGTCCCTAGATGTGATACATGTAAAAGAGAATAGAGATCATTACAGAAATTGCTTTGTCCTTTTATTTTGATATGAAGAAGTACATGACGAACTTGACAGAGGTTTTGTGTGGGTTGATGTTATGGACTTTGATGTTTTTTGTACTCAGTAGAGTTATTCAGGAACTTCAAACAAGCACTTTCACACTATCATACTGTTACGATACCCTGGGTTCATCTCAAATGGTGGGGAAATCTTAGAAAACTGCAACCACAATAACTCAATGGAGAAAGTATTTACACTGCTCTTTAAAAGAAGATATTTACACTGGTCATTTTTTTTTTAATTCTCTCGCCAATGAAGTTGGTGAAAAGGACATATAGCATCTTTACCGTTTGTCCGTCCGTCCACATCCATTGTCCGTCCGACCTCATACATTGTTCAGCTAATGAATTCCAACTATTTTTATGAAAACAAAATTATATGAAGGAAAATCTTGCTTTAAAAAAAACTTGGAACAAATGTATCCCAGACTTGAATAGCAAGTAAAATATTTGTTATGGGATGGAAAAAAAAGTTGAATAATAGAGCTGACGACTGATTGGAATTTTATAATGAAGTGTCTTGGGAATGGATAGGGAAAAAAAAAAAAAAAGTCTTTGCTTGAATAGATTGGAAACATGATAGACTTAATAGACATAATAAACTCCAAATTAATCAACAATAAATAGAAATAAAGTTTAGCATGTTTCAGATTTAAGTTATTTCTTGTAGTGAGAGAAGTAACATGGTATGGCATGTGAAACAGGGTGGGATGGCAGGTGTGACAGAGGCTGGAAACATGTTATTAGTAGAGAGGGAATTTGTATTGTTTGCGATGTCTGGTTAAAAAAAACTTACAGAAGTTTTAAAAAATGAATAAATAAATAAGAATATTCTGAATATAACAAAATGTGGAAACTGTTTCTCTTATTTGTCCTCTGTGATGCAGAATGGACATGTCTGACTACTTTACTAATCCTTCAGTGTTTCTTCTTTCTTTTGAACAGTCTGATAGTGAAGAAATGCAAGAGATCCGATCCCTAGCAAGGAGGTTTGTACTTTTGTGTGTATCTTACATTCCTTTGTCAAAATTATACAAGCTTTGTGATACTGGCTGTATGTAATAAAATGCATTCTTATGTTGACTAATGTTAAAGCGTTTTAGAAGTTGACTTTTATTATGGAGCTCTCTCTTTATTGTAATTATTAGTCTATTGGTCTAATATTTGTTGAAGTATTGAACAACATATCTGTAAATGATAAAAACTTGCAACATGCAAATAACATCATCGGGTGATACCTTCTACCAATGGGTGATACCCTCTACCATCGGGTGATACCTTCTGCCTTCGGGTGATACCTTCTTCCATTGGGTGACACTCTGCAGCAGGTGTAACAGAAGTACATTAGGACTATAACGATGAAATGAAGTGGCATTTAAAAATAACAATTTTTTCCTGATTCTTATCAAAACCGATCAGCATTCTATTTTTCATGTAGATCGATATTTTTGCTGATGTTTTATTGTACAGTAAGTTCTTCAACGTTTTGACCTTAGGTGGTGTTGGCAAACTTTGACCTACACAGCCTGGATTTAGATCTTCTAATTGTTTTTGACAAAAATTACTGTAATCACATAAAGAATTATAAAGTTTTTATATGGTAAGGAAATACATGGAAGTGCTTATGGAAGGGATAACTTCACACTGTTTGATAGGCCAGGAGAGAACTAGATATCTGAATGATTTTGAATGAGCTATGAAGGAAGTTAATGTTATGTATGTTACATTTGCAGGATACGAGAAAGAAAAGCAGTTATCAAAATAGAAAAGGATGAAAAGAAGAGATCAAAAACACCTAATGTGCCAAGAAGTGCAAGAGCGGTAATATTTTAATTATCTGTGCATATTTTTTGTTATATGTAATTACCGGTTTTTCCCCAAATTGTTATAAAAAAAGTATGTTGGAGAAAGATTTACTTCTTGAATCACAAATCTTAAGCATAATATTGTCTTATTTTGATAATGTATTTACAGAGAATACTGATAATTGGTATGTAGTGAAATTTTATATGATTTGTTACCTATCTACTGTAGGTACTTTCAATAGTTTTTTTGGAGTAAAATGTGATCTTTTCTGTTGTAACAAGTATCAGTTGGGCTCAGCGTTCACATTAAGATGCTTGGTTGCAAGATTCTCAAAAAAACAAATCAAAACCCACCCCAAAAAAAAGTACAAAAGGGAAAATTCCCTAAAAGAAAATTATGCCAGATAGCATGTGACCAACTTACAAATTGATGTTTAGAAATAAAGAGTTTTGATAAATTCCCACAAAATTGTAGAGGTCTCATTTCCTAGAGGGGCATTTGTGCTTATAGTTTAGTCAGGTAATATATAATATTATGTTTTATTTATTATGCATCAACCATTTCATAACTTGAAGTTTTTCGAAAGAAATTGTTACGATTTGTCAAACTTTTTACTTCTTTTTAATTTCTTGTTTAGCAAAAAAGGAAACATTTTGAATCTGCTATGGCTTCCATCGGTGTTGAACCAACAGAAGGAGTAAGTGTTCATTGTATATGGACAGGTAGAGGCAACATAAACTAAATGTATTTAAAATCCAGTAAGAAAAAATACATGAAGAAAGCAAAAACTTTCATCAAATTTGGTAACAAATTGGCCATTTTACAGCTTTTAAAGATTTCTGTGCAATAATAGGCAAATATGCATACTCTCTTTTGTTGAGGAATGGGACATAATCTCTATTTTCTCATGTAAATCCATTGTTTTTTAATCCTCTGCCACTTTTGTTGGAAAAAAAGAAGAAATATAATTCTAATGAAGAGGATTTGATCTTTACTATACTCCCAACTGAACTCAAACTGGAGAAGGCATTTTGAACATTTTAAAGGTCTGAACTTAAGGGAAGGGATATAACAAAAAACATAAACATTTTTGAGGTTAATTCCTGTTCATACATCACTTTTTTTAATATATTAAAACAATTTCAAAATTTGATTACTTATAACTTTTAAACTACAGATGCTATTTTCAAAATTCAAAGACTATTAAGCTCAGAATTACTTTGTTACCTGTCCATATACCTCTTAAGTTATTAATTTGGAAACTAACATCTGCATCTTTATATCATTAAACCTTACATTTACTTATTATTAAATGTCATAATCAATCCATGTAGAAATTCTCCAAATGTTGGAAGTATAGATTGAAGTGTACTTTAAAAGCAGGTTGTCTCATATCATAGTACCTCATTTAATCAGGATTTTTTTTCTTCTTTTAATTAGATACTATTCCCATGACACTGAAAAACTTTGATGATAAAACCTTTAGGATTACGTAGCTCTAATGTAAATGAAACTTAAGTAGGAGAAGGATGTTGAAGCATTGTTTGTGCTTGGGGTGCTGGATTATACAACATAGGTTGTGCTGCTACTCCGTATCATTGGGGATAACTAAATAACAATCAGTAGGCTGTCGTCAGTAGGGGGAAGTAGATTTCAAGGGTTTTCTATAATAAATCAGCAAGATATTTTTGTATATTTTAGGGTCATTTCACTGAATCAAGAGGTCGCAGTCGAACTCCTGTGGCCCGTAAGAAGCAGCGAGTGGACTCATCTGGCAGACCCACCAGCAGTATGAGGGTACCAAGGGATGAATCTGGCATCAGGGATCCTGCAGTAAGTTCTTTAGATATCCTCCTGTCTCACAAAATTTGAAATAGCCAGTCATGTGAGCAGATGAAAACTGGCACTAAAGCTTGGTGAATGATGAATTTGTTAATAAACTTACTTACAGTGTACCAGTGAAGGAACTTCTGTTGTGTGAATTTGCAAGAAGTCAGTCTCTCCTGGCGTGTTATGAGTTTGCTGCTGTCACAACATAAATAACAAAAATTTGGTCAAAAAAGCATGTTTGTATCCTGAAAGAAGTTTACATCAGCACAGGACATTCACAAATATATGCTTTGTTCGTTTTAATGTGTTTGGAAGATAATGTAATTGATAACCAGAAAATGAAATTGTTTAGCGGTTCCGATGCATCCTTTTGTTGTTGGTTGATTTTCAAGTTTTACATTAAGCCCCACCTACTCATTAATATGCATGACATCACCACCAAAAACAATAGGGCACATCTACACACCATGGAATATCTGTGTACCACATATGACATGAATGCAACTTATCATTCTTGAGATACCATGTCCACAAGCTCTTTTCAATAAATCCCTGCCCACTATGCATATTGATCAATTTTAACATTTTAAAACCATGAACACGTACACACTAGCTAACATCATAATTGTACCAAATATGAAACAAAACGGATAAGTGGTTATTCAAAAACGAGCATTTCAAGATTTTTACACTAAGCCCCGCCCACTTATTAATATAACAAAAAAACAGCAGGGCACATCTACGGACCATGGGCTATATGTGTACCACATATGACATTAATCCAATGTACCATTCTTTAGATATCGTGTTTACAAGCTTGGCATAACACACACTTACATACACCCACACATACACACACAAGCACGACAAGCGGACCGGATAGGTTCCGATCAGCATCAGAACCAAAAACAATGGGAAATAGAAATAAAAATCACAAAAAGCAACAAGTTCGAGAAAGGATTTCAAATTTTTCTCTGATGAACCATGGTTAAAAAAAAAACTGAATTTTGCAATTATCCATGCACACTATGAGTTAAGCAATAATGGCTCCCATCTGAAAGCTACAGAAGAAACAACATAAAAAGTAGTGCAAAACATTCCCCAATAAATCAAGAAAGCTTTCCTACCTGCTCAAAAAAAGTAGAGGTGTATCTTGAGTTGATTTGTTGAATATGTTCATTTTAAATAATCTTATTCATTGTCCTTTCAGTAGCACAATATAAAATTGTGTTTTTTCTTTGCATTACAGAAACGTGAAAAGGTGCGTAAGATGGCCAGGATAGCTCAGCGCAAAATGAACCAGCTTGCCAAACGTGGGGAATCAGACAGAAGGATCACCATAAAGAAACCCAAACATTTGTTTGTAGGGAAGCGAAAGCAAGGAAAAACAGATCGCAGATAATTATTTAATTGGAGAAAAAAAAAAAATTCTCTAGAAAACATTCACTGGTAACGGAAGCATCTATATCTACTGCTAAGCTCTCAAATCGCCAACAAAAGAAACAGATATAAGGATACTAATAGCTGTTTGTCTTAGAAATGTGACTTTCCAATTGCAGTTCCTTCTTTTAGACGAAGACAATGAGTATTTGGTGTTGACCCATTCACTCGGAGTCAAAAAATGCTTATGTGAGTTTGGAATTGCTGATGGCCGATTTCATGCTCCATGATTGACATTACATTCACGGAGTCGCCCTCATGCATTTTACGGTTTCATTTCTTTTATATATTCCATGGTTTGGTAGGAAACGACTTGCTAAATGAATATTGAAGTAGATAAAATAATTGACTTGTATGGCACAGAAAAATATGATTCCATGGTTTGGTAGGAAACGACTTGCTAAATGAATATTGAAGTAGATAAAATAATTGACTTGTATGGCACAGAAAAATATGTAGCTGCTATAATAAGTAACATCAAGACTTTACATTACCCAATACTGCAGCGTAATACTCATGTATTTATTCCAAGCTAACCAGTCACTTGTCTCTGTATATTGCATCGTTACTAGCATGGCATGCTGAGCATCGTTCATTCAATATAAAAGAGTTATTGTTTGTTCAAAGTATAATAAATGTAGAAATACTGAGGAGAGGCAAGCCTGTGTTTGACAAAACTTTTACATGAAAGTAATAAGATTGTTATATCTTGTTCCAATTGACCAATCCAAGCAACAGCCTCTACCAGATGTAAAGGGTTAGCCATGATGAATTATCTTTTTCTCCATTTTCAACATATTTTTCCCTGAAAGAATCTTAATGTAAGGTTTTCATTTTATCCAAACTTTTCATGTATCACAACTTGTATCATGTAATATAAACATATAGAATCACTGGTGTCTTCATGTTATTTGAAAAAATAGTTCACTACGTACCTGAAGTAAAGTGATCAGTTTTCAGTTGTTGTGAAAATTGAAGAACTATGTGTTGCAAAAGTCAAAGAAAGTCAAATCAGTTTTGTTCAACATGGTGAAAAATCACAAATAAATTTATCTGAAAATGTTTTTAATTTTATTATATAATATTTTAAAATACAAGGGAAGAAATATTAAATGTTTTTTTTTTTCTTTTTTGCAGTTGTATTATGAAAATGAAGTGGTAAAGCACAAATGGTTTTAGCTTTAAAATTTTAAGTATGGGTTGGACTTGCTTCCATTACACTTTTCAGGGTAAAATTGTGCTCTTTAGAAAATGTGTGATTTCTTTGAGTATTACAAAGCATAAAGGTAAAAATGGCAGAAAAAAGATGAAATTTCTAATCTTCATGACTTAAGTTTTAACAGCATGGAGTTTCTGCTAACATCTTGTGGTTTGCTGCCACAGATATCAAAGACATGATTTGTAGAAATACTCATCAGTTCTAGTTTGAAAGCTTTCATTTCCGTACAATTATGTTTGAAATATTTTGCTGAAAAAAATACTCCCATTTAATTCCAAACTGGCAAGAGGAAGCACTGTTATCCAAGTTTTTTCTTTGATGAAACATTTTATTTAAAGAAACTGCACCCGTGTTAGTGAAAGAGCAGAGGTTCTACCTCTTTCTCTATACGCGCCACAGGCAGTGTGCGCAAAGTCTTGCATAGGTTGGTTTTGTTCTTTATATGCACCACAGGCAGTGTGTGCACAGTCTCACATAGGTTGTATTTGTTCTCTTTCTATATGCACCACAGGCAGTGTGGCACAAATTCTCGCATAGGACTTTTCGTTCTCTTTATACACACCACAGGCAGTGTGTGCATAAAAAGTCTTGCATAGGTTGTTTTCGTTCTCTTTATACACACCACAGGCAGTGTGTGCATAAAAAGTCTTGCATAGGTTGTTTTCGTTCTCTTTATACACACCACAGGCAGTGTGTGCATAAAAAGTATCGCATAGGTTGTTTTCGTTCTCTTTATACACACCACAGGCAGTGTGTGCATAAAAAGTCTTGCATAGGTTGTTTTCGTTCTCTTTATACACACCACAGGCAGTGTGTGCATAAAAAGTATCGCATAGGTTGTTTTCGTTCTCTTTATACGCACCACAGGCAGTGTGTGCATAAAAAGTCTTGCATAGGTTGTTTTCGTTCTCTTTATACACACCACAGGCAGTGTGTGCATAAAAAGTATCGCATAGGTTGTTTTTGTTCTCTTTATACACACCACAGGCAGTGTGTGCATAAAAAGTCTTGCATAGGTTGTTTTCGTTCTCTTTATACACACCACAGGCAGTGTGTGCATAAAAAGTATCGCATAGGTTGTTTTCGTTCTCTTTATACGCACCACAGGCAGTGTGTGCATAAAAAGTCTTGCATAGGTTGTTTTCGTTCTCTTTATACACACCACAGGCAGTGTGTGCATAAAAAGTATCGCATAGGTTGTTTTCGTTCTCTTTATACGCACCACAGGCAGTGTGTGCATAAAAAGTATCGCATAGGTTGTTTTTGTTCTCTTTATACACACCACAGGCAGTGTGTGCATAAAAAGTATCGCATAGGTTGTTTTCGTTCTCTTTATACACACCACAGGCAGTGTGTGCATAAAAAGTATCGCATAGGTTGTTTTCGTTCTCTTTATACACACCACAGGCAGTGTGTGCATAAAAAGTATCGCATAGGTTGTTTTTGTTCTCTTTATACACACCACAGGCAGTGTGTGCATAAAAAGTATCGCATAGGTTGTTTTCGTTCTCTTTATACGCTCCACAGGCAGTGTGTGCATAAAAAGTATCGCATAGGTTGTTTTCGTTCTCTTTATACGCACCACAGGCAGTGTGTGCCTAAAAAGTCTTGCATAGGTTGTTTTCGTTCTCTTTATACACACCACAGGCAGTGTGTGCATAAAAAGTATCGCATAGGTTGTTTTCGTTCTCTTTATACGCTCCACAGGCAGTGTGGCACAAATTCTCGCATAGGTTTTTTTGTTCTCTTTATACACACCACAGGCAGTGTGTGCATAAAAAGTATCGCATAGGTTGTTTTCGTTCTCTTTATACGCACCACAGGCAGTGTGGCACAAATTCTCGCATAGGTTTTTTTGTTCTCTTTATACACACCACAGGCAGTGTGTGCATAAAAAGTATCGCATAGGTTGTTTTTGATTCGCATGCGAAGCATAATGCGAACCACATTTTTTACTGAGATTTCCTTAAAAATGGTAAAATATTTTGGGAATTCCTCAGAAATGTTAAAGTTCCTCAGAAAAAGTTAAAAGTTTCTTCAGATATCCTTATGGAAGGTAACACTTTTCTTAAGGCAGATTGAAGACTTAATTTCTTAAAAAGACTACAAAACATTTGATATTTAAAGAAGATAAGTGTAAAACGATATAATTTTCCAATATTCTTCGAGATTATCAAGCGTGTTTCTCGTAACACTGGAGATTTAAAATCCTTCATAATTGTATCAGGCATGATTATTAAACTCCGCCTTTATTATTGTGGTCATTTGCATAAAGTTGCTACAGTGTATGAGCTAACCAGACTTTTTTACTTAGTATGCTCAATCAAGGTGTGTGACAGGATGTCAATGCATATGGACACAGGGAGGGATGCCATGTGGGACATGGATGGAGGCCATACACCAAGGGCTATATCAAGCATAATTATTTGACTCCGCCTTTTTTCTTATTCAACAAGTCATTTGTATATAAGTTATTATATGAACTGACACTTTCATACATAGTATGCTCAATCAGGGACTGTGATAGCTAGGATGAGACTTCTTATGGAGCTTATGGGATGTCATGTGGGACATGGGGTGGGATGCAATGTGGGACATGGGGTAGGATGCCATGTGGGACATGGTGTGGGATATGATATGGGTGTCAATTAGCATGGGCATGCGAACCATGATGGTATTTACCATTCTATTTGTTCCCTTTCTCTATACACACCACAGGCAGTGTGTGCAAAACGTCTCGCATAGGTTGTTTTTGTTCTCTTTTTTTCAATGCTGCACACGCAGTGTGTGCATAAAGTCTTGCATAGCTTGTTTTTCTTCTTTCTCTTATATGCACCACAGGCAGTGTGTGCATAAAAAGTCTTGCACAAGTTGTTCTCTTTCTCTATACGCACCACACGCAGTGTGTGCGTTAAGTCTTGCGTAGTTTGTTTTTGTTCTCTTTATGCGCACCACACGCAGTGTGTGCATAAAAAGTCTTGCACAAGTTGTTCTCTTTCTCTATACACACCACACGCAGTGTGTGCCTAAAGTCTTGCATAGGCTGTTTTTGTACTCTTTCTCTATACGCACCACAGGCAGTGTGTGCATAAAGTTTGGCATAAATTGTTTTTGTTCTCTTTCTCTGTATGCACCACAGGCAGTGTGTTCATAAAACGTTCGACACACTGCTTTGCTAATAGAAAGTGCTTGTTTTACTACTAATAGGTTGTTTTTGGTCTTTTAATGGCTTCAGATTTTCAATAGCAATTACTGCTTTATGAAATTTTGTTTGTAAATTCTGGAAAAAACAAAGGTAGTTTTATTATGGAATCGACTAATAGAGTGACTTGACACACTAGTGATTGAAAATAATGGAACTGTAATCTCTCTCAGTGATTATTTTGAACACAAAATTGTCTAATAGCTGGGTTTATACAGTGTGTGGGAATTATTATGAAAGAATTCTTTAAGCTCAAGAATAATTACATTTATGCAATGGAATATTCCTAAAGTCATCAATACATCTGATAAAAATAAATCTTTAACTTATCAGGCCTCCCGGTAAACCTTTAAAAACCTTTAAAAACCTTTATTGACAAATTGAACTTTTATTCCTTTCAAAATAACCTTTAAAACCTTTAAAAACTTTTATTTTCAAAGTTGAGTAAGGTAAATGATTCGAGTGCCAAGGTTTTAGCTTCATTGGTAAGTATACATATACAGATGAATTTTCACAACTGAAAACAAAATTTGAGCAACTGTCATTAAAATATGACAAAAAGATAGATGACCTAGAGAACCGTTCGAGAAGGAATAATGTGGTGATATACAATGTTCCAGAGAACAGTGAAGGCACAGGCTGGAAAAACTTTGTAAAAAAGGAAATTTTCAAATGCCTCTTGAAAATTGAAAATGCTGAGGATATAGCCATTGTGAGGGCCCACCGTACCCCGGGAATTCTTACTGCCGGCAGAACTGCCTCCAACCATACAAAACCACGCCCTATTCACGTCATGTTCAGAGATTACAAGGATCGTGAAATGGTTTTAAGACTCGCACCGAAGATGCTGAAAGATAAACTCCTCCAAGATAATAAATTGTTTATAAGTGATGACGTCTCAGCCGTGGTACGGGATGAGAGGAAACGCCTGAGATTGTTACTTCCCGAGATAAGACGCGGCCAGGGGTGAATTACGCCTATGTCCCACTCAGAATCCCCCTTGCATCATGGCGGTTCGTGACGACGGTAGACGAGAAAAAATAGATCTCCGCGATCATTGATGAATCAGTGAAACCCGAATCCTCGATCGCATTCATAAAGTTTGACTAGATTTTTTTTTTTACTCATACTGACATGAAAAAGTCCATACACAGATGGTTTTTTGTTTTGTTTAACTTGTTGAAATTTGATGCAGTTCGGACGACGCACCATTCATACAGTGTATAGTACCTTACCATGATTGGTTGCGCTATCAAGCGTTTGCAACTATTTGTAAAAACATTACTTCCATTTTTAAAATACAATTTGTTTTTATGCAACAGTTCAAAAAAACAAAAACATTGTATTTATATCATCTATGAAGTTTTTTATTACGAAAATTCAAAGCTTAAGTTCGTGTATAATGCTTTATACAGTTGTAGTAAAGTTTTTTATATATTTATACTATTTTTTGCATGGGTTTGATGAATAATGATATCAAGATCTGTACCCTAAATGTTAGGGGCATCCAGAACAAAATTAAGAGAAGACAATGCTTTGCCTGGCTCCATAATAATAAATTCGATTTTAAATTTCTACAAGAAACTCACAGCTCTGTAAGCTGTGAGAAATATTGGCGAAGTGAATGGGGAGGACCTGTCTTCTTTTCGCATGGTACCACCTCAAGTCGTGGGGTTTGCATTTTGTGCAACCCCAAGCGTGCATTTGATTTGCACAACCAGTACACAGGTATTGATGGTAGAGTTCTAATTCTCGATATTGAGTTTGATGAACTACGTTTCACTTTTTAAACATCTATGCCCCCAATAATGACGATCCGAATTTTTTTCACAATGTTCATATAACTTTGAATAAGTATCACAATGATTATATGATTGTTGGTGGTGATTTTAATTTGTGTTTTGATTTAGAACTTGACAAATCAGGGGGTAATAATACTGCTACTCATTTTAATGCTCGTAAAGTACTGTTAGATATAATGTTTGATCTTGACCTTGTTGATATTTTTAGAGAACGTTCTCCTTATAAGAAGTCTTTTACTTGGTTTTCAAACAGCAGTAGTAATATACTTTGTCGTTTAGATTTTTTCCTTACCAGTCGCAATATCCTTTGCACGACTAACGATATTTTTACCCTTCCTAGCCTCAATTCTGATCATTCAGCCGTCATCTTCTGCTTCAGTCCGAATAATGAGTCTCGTGGAAGGGGGTATTGGAAATTTAATGTTTCGCTTCTAACTGACGTAAGCTATGTGACGATGATCAAAAATGTCATTCAGCATACTTTGCATACTTACAGACACCTTAACCCCAATGCTGTTTTTGAGTTAATCAAATATCGAGTAAGGTCTGAGACTGAGTTATTCAAGCATGAAAGCCCGTCAACATAGAATTGATGAAAAAAAATTAATGAATGATATTGTTCTTTTAGAGGAAAATTATATCCAAAATCCTATCCCTGATACTAAAGCTAATCTTGATAAAGCAAAACAGGAACTCAAAGATATATATGACAGGAAAATCAAGGGTATCATAATCCGTTCTCGAGCAAGGTGGTCGGAAGAAGGTGAGCGGAATACTAGCTATTTCTTAAACCTAGAAAATCGTAATCGAAAGTATAATGTTATTAAGTAAATTAGATCGTGGTAATGGCCAATTCATTACCAGTACTAAGGATATATTAAAACTAGAGAAAGATTATTTCAGTAATATTTACAAGTCTTCTTTTGTGGACAATTCGAAATATGTGTTTTTATCTTCTTATTTTAATGATTTACCGGCCTCCGTAAAACTAAGTGATAACGAGCATGACTCTTGTGAAGGCTTTCTTACATATGAGGAATGTAAAAAAGCGGTTTTTTCTATGAAACTAAATAAATCTCCTGGTACCGATGGGCTACCAATTGAATTTTATCAAACCTTTTGGGATGATATTGGTAGTATGGTAGTACAGTCGCTAAATTTTGTTTTTTTCTGTAGTCATTTAACTCATGAGCAAGGTAGAAGTGTTATTTCATTAATTCCCCAACCCGATAAAGATTCAACGAAACTAGAGAATTGGAGACCTATCTCACTGCTTAACGTGGATTACAAAATCGCAGCCAAGTGCATCGCTGAGCGTATGAAAAATGTTTTAGATGTTATAGTGAATCATGATCAAACCGGTTTTCTTAAAAACCGGTATATAGGGGAAAACATTCGTATCATTCTTGACATTATAGATTTTACCAATGAAAATAATATTCCAGGCTTTCTTCTTTTTTTAGACTTTCGTAAAGCTTTTGATACCCTTGAATGGCCATTCTTGTTTAAAACTCTGGATTATTTTCACTTTGGTAATGACATTAAACGCTGGATCAAAACCCTTTATTCTATTCCTACTTCTTGTGCTTTGAAAAATGGACATTCTTCAGGTTTCTTTAAAATAACTCGTGGTGTAAGGCAAGGGTGTCCATTGAGTCCATACTTGTTTATCCTTTGTATAGAGATTATGTCTATTGTATTACGTCATAACGATGATTTTATTGGTATACATGTTTACAATACTGAACTTAAGTTAACTCAATATGCGGATGATACAACTTTGATTTTAAATGACAACATATCTTCTTTAAAAGCTGTTTTAGAAATGCTTCATGATTTCACCCAGGTTTCTGGGCTCACTATCAATTCATCTAAATCTAATTTATTTCCATTAGGACCGTTTGTTAAGAATCTCCCACCTCATTTTCAAAATTATGGTTTTAAGATAACACATGGGCCATTAAGATACCTAGGTATTAATATAACCCATCAGAAAGCTGATCTTTATAGTCTCAATTATCTACCCAAGTTGTCTCGTCTCAAAACTCAGCTCAACCTTTGGTCTCAACGAGATCTCACCCCTTTGGAAAAGATTACATTAATTAAAACTTTTGGGATATCCCAACTTGTTTATCTTATTTCTGTTCTACCTAACCCAAATATCAGTTTTGTTAAAGAAGTAAATACTTTTCTTTTCAAGTTTATATGGTCGGGAAAACCAGACAAAGTACGTCGTGTGACTATGTGCCTCCCTTATAACCAGGGAGGTTTGAATATGATTGATCTGTCTAATTTTATTCATGCCATTAAATTATCATGGGTGAAGAGGTATATTGATACTATGTTTAAGCCATGGAAATTATTTTTTGACTTATATCTCAGTAAATTTGGCAAAGATTTTATATTCAGATGCAATTTCAGTGAATTTGATGTTGTTAAAATTCCTAATCAATTTGTGAGAGATGTGTGTATCTCATGGAGTAAATTAAGTCATGTCAAACCTACCTGTAATTTTAACTCCGAAATTATTTGGAACAATCATTCTATTCGTATTGGCAATTCTACAGTTTTTAGTAATAATTATGTCTCAAAGGGTGTTAAATATGTTTCAGATCTATACTACGGCGCTGGTCATATCTATAATTTTAAATCTTTTAATGATGTTTATGATATAAATTCCAAGAATTTTACATTTTTCTATGGGTTGATCTCTGCCATTCCTAAGCAATGGAAATCTGATATTTGTACTTTTCAGAGGAAAATACCTTCTTATCAAGAAAACGTTTTAAGTAACATTATACGGGTTAATAAAGTCACTAAGTGGAGTTATAATCATTTATGTCATTCAAACAGGGCGACACATATTACTAAATATTACTGGGATCGTTTTTTGATATAAATGACAAAGAATGGCAGGTTATTTTTTCTAATTGTTTTATAGCAGTCCATGAAACAAAAATCCATTATTTCCAATTTAAATTCATTCACAAAATACTTCCTGTAAATAGCTACCTCCACAAGTTAAAAATACTAGATAATGACCTTTGTTCCTTTTGTGGTAATGACAGTGAACCCTCAAGCATCTATTTTGGTCATGTAATATTTCATCTAAGTTTTGGAATGACGTTTTTGTTGATACTTTAAGTGATGTAACTTTAAGTTTGAATTATAAAGTTATTGCTTTTGGTTATACTGATGAAAACTATTATAAATACAATTACATTATTTTTCACGCTAAATATTTTATTTTCACATGTAAATATACCAATACCATACCTACTCTTTATAGATTTAAAACAGCTATGAAGATGATGCTCGAGATGGAAAGAAACTTTTATGTTAAAAAAAGAAGTTATGATTATTTTTCATTGTTTAAAGATACATTTTTGAAAGTAACAGTAATTCATAATTTCCTTTTTTTTCTTCTATATTTTCTTTGAAATTGTTTACTTTGTAAAAACCTTCACTTTTGTTTTGTATATTTCTTGAGCTGTTGATTGTTATTGTTTTTGGAAGTTGAATAAATATGTTTAAAAAAAAAAAAAAAAAAAAAAAAAAGTATACATATCCATTTAATAGCATATCTGTTCTCAACACACATTTAAAAAGTAGCAGGACCAAAATAAAATTTCCAACTTCTCGTAAGTAATGAACTTTTGGCGCCACCAACTGTCTTTTGCCCCAGAATATGCTTATTGTATGAAAATTTATTCCATGAGTTAACCTTTATAAACCTTTTTATTTAAATCCAAAACCTTTAAAAACCTTCATTTCAACTTTTCCAACCTTTAAAAAAACCTTTATTTAAAAAAAGAGTCACTGGGAGGCCTGACTTATTGAAAAAAAAGTTTTTGATAAGAATTAAATTCGATTTTAAATATCTAAGTAATGGCCGAGTTCCATGTTGACTAGAGTACAGCCAAGAACTAATTCTCATGATGTAGGATTTACAAAGAATAAATTTACATCAATAAAAAGAAAGCTATTCATATTCAGGGGTGACATGAGAATGGAATTCTGAATAATCCAAAATAAAATGGTCAAATATAAATGATATGTTTGATATAGTCCCTTGATGGCATTAGTCATTTTGAATATGATAATACAAGCTTTAATGTGGAGAAAACTATATATGTCATTCCTTTGACAAGAAGTACTTTCTGTATAAAGCCCTACAGTACAAATGGTCAGATGTAAACGTTTCAAATGTATACGTGTAAGAAACAGGAACACAAAATTACAACTAAAAAAAAAAATATATATTACAAACTGTATTTCAAGTTTTCCTTATATTTATGAAATATTGTACAATATAAATTATACAGCTCATGATTTAAAACTTCACTTGATTTACAATGCATTGCAATTGTGATAAATAATTTACAAATATGTTGCACAGGATTAAAATGCATTTAAAAGACACTTGGTTCTTTCTACACATTAAATAAGGATCAGTTAATTATGGAATAAACTGTTTTTAGCAGGACAAAAGTTTTGGATCAGAGACATTGCACGAAGGTGTTGGTCAAAAAATAGTCTACATTTACAAGTTCCTTACTAATGGTAACTCATAAATTCAAAGTTGTTTTTGTTGAATCTACAAAATGAAGGGAAAAAAACAGCAAAAATACTTGAGAAAATAACCTTAAAAAGATACCGTGTGAAATAGTTTAGTAGCTGAAACGAACTGAAAATCAGTATTAAACTGAATTACTAATAATACTTGTGTGTGCAAGCATACTTAAAGCACTTTACAATGATACACTTTTGAGGTTCAAAGCTGCAACTAACATTGCACAAGCTTCTCCTCCTCTGGTCCCTAATGTTGAGCTAGTGAGAAGACAGCAGGGCACATTTTTAAGTCTTTAGTATGACTTAATGGGATCAAACCCATGACCAGATGAGTGAAAAGCAGGTGCTTGACCAATTGTACTGACTGGCCAGGTCCCAAAAGTTTTACTGTTTGTTTTTGAGCATTGTTTTACATCAACTTTCCCACCACAAGTTTTAGTAGCCCAGAGTTTTTGCAGAGGCAGGCCTTGAAAGAAAACAACATTTCTCACTAGCCAGAGTGGCAAGGTAAATCAACATTTCAGTCTACAACATATCAAATTGATCTGCCAAAATGTTTCAATAAGATATGTAAGACAATTTACTGGGTTACCTATTGTAAATATTTTGAGATTTTCAGACTGATAAATCACTTCCCTGATAAAACATTGCAAGAATATCACATCCATTCCCATTACACTAAATGTAATTATTGGCCAAATAGCTGCCTTGTACAATACTGCACTCACGAGAGCTGCTTTTGTGTCCTAGAGCAAGACTACTTACTCTACTTGCTACAGTCCACTCAGCTCTTGATTGGACAGAACTTTTTAAACGGGAAGATGAAGTTGTTCACCTTAACACTTTCTTTAAAATATACTGAAAGTAGGGAGCAGCTCTCTGCTGAAAGCAACTGCTTAGATGTAAAGAGTGAATGCACCACCTACTGCAACAAGAGTGCTCATGATCATCTGCACAATAGAGTATACAATAAAAGTTATATGAATTTTTTTTTCTCACTTTACATTTTAGGAAAACAAGGTGAGATACATTTGAGGGGTAATCACAGTGAATCTGTTTGAAGCTCTTATGTAAATAAAACTTAGTTTTGCATATTTGATGAATTTACTTTTATGTTTGAATTTCACATATATGTACAAGAGGCACATATATGTACAAGAGACACATAAAAAAAAAAAACATTATCATCACTATTTACACACAGACATTCCTGACACGTTCTATCCTTACTAAGAATGAAAAGGAGAAGACTTAAATACTGGTACTAGCAACACAATTTCTGTACAAAACAGTACCTGATGTCTTTGATGTATAAAAACATTAAGTACAATATTTCACATGATTAGAAAATGTTTGGAAGTGACATACATACTACAAATATCGAAAGCAAAATCGCAAAACTGATAATGCTTTAACTGTGACTACACCCTACACTTTCTAAAATAAATTAAAACGGTAGTTATTCAAAATATTAAGGATTACAAAAAATGGTCTTTCATAAATAAGTAACCATCTTTAATTCAAATTGACCACATTGCAACACCCCTCACCACCCTATATTTTATTTACCATCAATCCATACATCTTAATCTGATTTTGAAAATATTGACAAATTTTAAACCTTCAAATTTTTCCCACAATTATTTTTTTCTTTTTCTGATGTGATGAAAGCAGAAACTTTTAAACATTTATTTTGTATTTCTTCTTTGATTGTTAGTCACTAGGTTTCTTCTTGCACCCTTTCAACTTATCTTCCTATCCCATACTTAACACTTACGTAAGTTTTTGTAAGTGATACAACATATCCCGATTTCAACATCCCGATCCTGACAACACAAACATTTCCTTTCCCACAACAGCCTATAATATCAATCATTACACAAAATTTTGTTAACTGGAGTTACACAACCTGCTACATGTAGGGTTTCTAGGTGGTCATCAAAACCACAGATGTCCAATGCAGCCAACAATGACCATTTGATAGCTGTTTCTAATCATGTTGTTGGTGGATATAGTCAGGTATCAAAATATACAGCATTCTTTGATCAATGAGAGTTTTGCATCAATGGATCAAGAAATAGAGAGGACTTAATCCTTTGATATCACAAATTTGCATATTTCTTAGAATACATAGGCCTAAATTAAAAAAGCTGTAAAATAAAACATTCTAAACAAATTGGATAAACATATTGTTATTGACATTAAAATACAAAAGCTGTGAAATGACATACCATTAACCAAAACTGATACAAATGTTGTTATATTCCAATACATTTGCATATGATTTCCTTCAAGTGTCTATTGTGTTATTTAAAATATAATCACAGCTGATAAGCAACTTTTCTCCAACACCTCATTGTGTTTAACCTCATAACTACAACAACAGGCTTTTTCCTCAATAAATCAAGACTAACACTGAGAACTCTCGAAAATCAAGTAACCCAGTCCAACGCTACCTGGTCACATGCCCATTCCCTCCCATCCCACCAACATAAGGCCGTATAAATACCCAATAATTTTTTCCACACGATGGTTTCTTTAGCAAGTAAAAATTATGAATACAAACGTTGATTACAAGGCTTCCGATTATTGAACCTTCACAATAACAATGATGTAAACGTTGATTACAAGGCTTCCGATTATTGAACCTTCTCAATAACAATGATGAGGCATATGAGAAGATCGATGGTCAAAGCAGATTTAGTTCCATGACACGGAATATCTGAGGATTAAAATGACGTAAATTGATATTAAACATCAAATAACAAACGGTGCAATTTTATACAGAATTAGCTTCAAATACTTTGTCGTAAATTATGTTACTGGGTTTAAGCACTGCATTTTCACATGCATTGTTGGAGAGCATTACATCTGAAAGAGCCAGTGATGATTTTTTCTTTTAGTACTAATACACTTGAATAATGCTTTGCTTGAATGCCTTTTACAATTAGCATTTATCATCTTCAAAGTTTGCACACAAAAATACTTTGTATTTTCAAACCCAAAAATTGTGATATAGACAAAGTAGGGAAACACAACTTGCTATTCAACTCTTCAAACTGTTTGTCAAATGCAGCATTTAAAATTACAAAAAAGTGTTTTAACCTCTTGCAATAAAAATGTTCTGCAAATGTGATTTCAAATCAAATTAAATGTGTTCTAGCTAATATTGCCTCCAACTAAGACCTTTTCTTTCTTCCATTGCGCTCATTCTTCCCATCTCTCTGTTTTTCAGATACCGTCCACCATTAATACTTTATCACTTATTTCATGTTGATGCGTCACAGTAATACCATGTCACAGTAATGCCATGAAACTGCACACTTTAAATAGAATTAAAGACCTCTGGACAGGGAGCAACAACTTTAAATCAATTCTAAAAAAAAAGCTTTAACCTTCAAATGCTCAGCATGTTCAAAACACAACTGCAATTTTTCGAAACTTTTTTTTTCTTCTTCAAAATTAATTTTCACAACTTTCCTTTCATAAATATAAAAATTTGCAAATTTTAGGCAAAATCAGGTCAAAATTGCTCAATGTTTCTGAGCTTGTATTTTTTCTTGTGGATAATGAAAATTTAGGACTTTTTTACATATTTAGGTTGTTTGCGAATTTTCCTTTGCAATGATACTAGTCAAAAAAATTTCCTCCAAGCAAAACAATGAAAATAAACAAAAAATAATCACCACTGTAATTGCTCGTGGTAAAACAAAGCCGCGCATTCGGCTCAGTGTTTGAACCCGGGCCATTTACATGAACATCCTGAACACTGACCGCTGCAATAGACTGGGTATGTCTTAGTGTGTGGATTTCTTTTAGTACTTAAATTGCGCTATCAAGAAAGAGGGGGTAGTTGCTCTTTGTGTTTTCAATTGAAAATGGGTCAAATGGCCATTCTAAGGGTATATTTTGCATAGGGAAGTTATATCGCGATCAGAAACTACAATAACTGCCAACTTTTGGTCTCAAAAAGGCTAAAAATCATGAAATTTTGCAAAACGTTTGCCAAAACAAAACCGGAATTGGATGCATTGATGGCTCGACAACTACTCATGGGTTTTCAGGCAAAAGCAAGGTCTGGAAGTATGGCAAGTAAGTTTTTGAAGAAAAAAAATGGTTTTTCGTTAAATTTTGTGCATTTCTAAAGTTTCTTTATTTCAACCCATTTTTTTCTCAAAAATATTCAACATAACCCCCATCAAGAAGTTACATTTTCTGAAAGAAGTATTCGAGCTCTTTCAAATGATACCAGGATCACTGCTGTGGGCCTATTTGACATGGCAACATAATTTTTTGAAAAGTGCATGTCCAAATCGCTTGTGTCAATGACAACGGCAAAAAGTTTCATCCAAAGCATTTTGAATTTTAGGCCTTAATATAATCAATTAAACAAATTGTATTGAATTATTGTGACATCACATCAAGAAAACCTATGAATTTACTATGTTAACATATTGCTTTTCAATCCTCCAGCAACCTTAGTTGAATGGGAACAGTTGGATAAAGCCAGGTTTTGACTCTCTAATATACCCTTTATTTGAATTTAGTAAGACAACATTCTGATGAGATTCAATGCCTGAAATGTAGGACAGAAATGTAACGAACTACTGTAGACTAAAGATGTTGAGCTGTCTTCTCTTTCATACATCACAACTTTTCCACACCTTAAAAATTCATCAAAAATTAATTGGCCATAACTCAGACACTACTAAGGCTTTTACATAACTGAAAGACGTACTTAGTTAAAGACATACTCTGTTCAGAATTTAAAGCTCTTTCTGGTGAATATAAAATCTATACCTGTCCATATACTTTTAAGCTTAGGCCAACACTGCATTATACAACACTGCATTATACAACACTACATTATACAACACTACCATCTGACGGGGTTGTAAACTCAAAAGGCAGTATTACAGCATATATCATTACGAAGTTATCATGCTATTGCTTTTATCCCACAAGTCCCGACTGTTTATTACATTCTGATTGGGAGATTATTTTTCCAACCCTGATGTATGATATACTTTTCTTAAATCGGTAGAACAAAAGCACAACTGCTATAGTGACAGGTCATACACAAAGCCATAGTGTTATGTGAATTGACCACTTATCATACTGCATACATGAAGCTTGGGTGTAAAAAGTGCACTCAAGCAAAGTGAGGATGAGATTGTGCTGAATAAGGCCTATGCATGCAGATGATTTGCGACTAAAACTTAAGTGGATTTGAGGGGTGTTCATTTTTAATTGTGGTTTCAAGAGAAGGGGTTGGAAGACCAGTTTTTGATAGCTTTGAAAGTTCATCATGTCACCATATTCTTCACATTCATCAAGTGTCCTACCTTGTGCATATTTTGTCACTGGGGCATGGCACGACTGACCACAACTGGTTGAGCAACAAAGCTGCCTCATTGGACAATCACTGTTACTGTTACAATCTTTAACACAAACACCTTCTTCTGTGGATGGAAGACGTGGGCACTCACCCTCATCACCTACTTCTGATAAAAGCAAAACAAAACTGTTTTTGGTGGTGATTACAATCAATATGGCAGGCAAGTAGATGATGCTGAGAACCAAATACACAACATATGTAACATACAAACAAAATACTTTTTGAGCTACCTAACTTATTATTCAATATGCAAAGATTTCATGCAAAAATATCTAGCGATTTAATTTATTGAAAACATTATTGCCCTTTGGTAAGATAAAGCTTCTTTTCTAAACAAAAGACACTCAGAGGTGATATTAGCCAGATAATCTAGATTATTTTCAAATCTATTTATATCGTTATGATAGCTAACATTTCATTAATAGAAGTTGAGAATAGACCATTTCACAGCTTTGATCATGAAAATATGCAATTTGCAGCCATTAGATAATCACATCTCCATTTCTTTAGGAAAGCTTTTAAAACAATACCCTTTATTAATGAGAAATACATTCTTAACCCATGTTTGGTCTGTCGTCTAATTACTACATAAATGATAAAATACTTGATCTTTGATTGGCAGCCAATTCTTATCAAATATGAAAACTGTTTTACTCATGATTTGTTTTTATCTTTCTACAAATCAATTGACTAAAAATATTTATGTGGAAATATCATAAAATTACATGATACATGACCATAACTTACTTGTTCACCTTCAACACTGCAAGAGGACACTAACTCAAAGAAACGATGTCTCCATGCTAAAATATTAAGTTTAAACTCACAACACATTTTAAACGACGACTTAAAAATGCTTACCTTGCAAAGAGGCAGAATACAATGTTTGGATTGGACAATTATTGCAAAGCTCCTCACATGCAGGACACACAATTGAACCTACATGACGATAGCTTGATGACTCAACACTAACAGATATCACTTCTCCTGACTCCGCACAAAGATGATTCACACCTGCTATTATGATCTTCAGCCCCTCATCACTACAAAAATACTGTCAGGAAGGGTAAACAAATGAGAGACGGCCATAAATTACAATGCTGGAGCATGATCAGCAAGTTGAGACAGGCTAGAAGTCTACACATTAGCTTAGTGTGCAGATGTGGGGCTAAACAGATCTGAGTTCACGTTGCTTGTGACATTTTAAAAGAATGGGACTTGGCCAGTCAATTTTTGAACATTATTCTTGAAATAGCTTTCAACAAAATTACACATTTAGAAAGAATAAGCAACGACGTCATATAACAAGATTCCTTGTCATAGTCAAGTTGGGCACAACTTGCAGGCAATTTAAAGCAATACTTATAGATGCTCAACAGAGGTAATATCTCTGAAAAAGACTCTTGTGAAACCTTTTCAACATTTTACAACAAAATGCATCTATCATGAAACATTGATAATACTTGAAATTAGAAGGTGAATTTCTTACATGGATCCAGCACCTCTATATCTTGATCATAAAAAAGATTAAATTATTACTACAACACCAAGTTTGGATGGTTATATGTCCTCTAGAAATGCATACTTCTGCTTCTTTGGCATCACTTTGAAGCCATACTTTTATCTTTTTTTATTATTTTTTTTATTTGATGCCAAGCATTAATTGTTTTCAATTCTTTTGAAGAAAACCCTTTTTCTCATCTCCCAGTTATGATTTCTTTTTTAATTGTGATTGTTTTATTTCATTGAGTACAAGACACAAATTGTTATTATTTCTTTCCAAAATAAATTCTCAGCAATATCTATATGTGCACTACTATTTCTTACTAGCTTCTAGCAGTATGGTTATCCCTAATCATTTCAATCTAATCTTACATTTTAAAATCTATGCACAGGTAGATGCAGTAGCAAAAATGTTTTAACTAGAGCAGTGACCATTTACTGATTTTACTATATTTGTACATGCAAATAAATGTGAGCATTTAGCAAAAACGATGTTAACTTAAACTAGAACATCAATGATGTAGTTGCTCAACATATATTTTGAGGTGGGTATAAGCCTATTTTTGTTGGTGTGTAATTAAAAGTTTGGGTGCTTCTTGGACAGTAATTGAGGGGCACTTTTCATTTTATAAAAGAGGCACTTTTGTAAATTTTTAAAAAAGTGGGGGAATCTTGCCTTCTGGCCACATGGTCTCTACTTATACGGTTTAAGCATAGGCGGGATTTTGAGGAATTTGTATGGTCATGTATTGTATTTCAGCATGCATATGTAATTTGCACTGGCTCCGCCCACACACACACTTTCGACTTTCGGTAGGCAAATCCCGCTTATAAGTTTGAGATTGGGGAGCAAGGACCAATGTTGACAATTATTCATCCGGCAAATAGGTAAAAGGCTTCTTTTGAAAATTGCTGCTTAAACAATTATTGGGGGCAGAGGGCATGCTCCCTCCCACAATGGCCCTAGGTGTCAGTGTGCCTGGTAAAATGACATGCTCTTATTGTGTCAAATAAATACTAAATGTATGTAACAACTTCTATGTATTATGTAATATTTGTGAGTAAGTGGATTTCTATTTGTTTTTAAGCTTCAATAATGACCTAGAATAATTTCATATAAGTTTCAAAAGGGCGCCTCCAGCCCGGTCCACCCTCAACTTTCAAAAGGGCACCTTCTGCGCAGTCCACAATCAACTTTCAAAAGGGTTCTCCTTATACTTTATTTGGGGCCAGAGGGCAATCCACCCCCCCCCCCCTTACCCCTGCCACCACCGCGGTTCCGACATTGCTGCAAAGCACTAAAACTCCCACGGGCCCCCAGGACTAGTTGCCTACCTGTGTAATGAAGCTTTGAATATCGTTTGAATATGTGAAAACTGTTTTTCAAATAAGCCTACAAAAACTTAAGCCTCAACAGCAATATGATGCAAATTTTAATAACAATGTTTCCTTTTGAGGAAAATTGAAATCATAAACAGACATACTAACAGGAAAATACTGTATGTATAAAATGAAGATGGATCTTATATCCTTGCAACAAGACATGCTTTTAACTATGGCATATTTTCCTCATATTGCTAATATATATGTCATTTTTTGAGCAAATAATTAATTATTGCAATTAATGAATTACACTTTCAAGTGACAAGAAACTCATCACAGATAACCTGATTTTATGCATCAATTATTAAACTCTCTTTCTGTACGCAAACAAAAGACGTTCTTGTGAAGAACTAGATAGTGTTACTGCAGAGGAGTGTTACTTTAAGCTCCCAGGTTATGTACAGTTTGGCGATTTTATAGGCACTGAAACTTCATAGCCCGAATTATTCAATTGCGCTATATGGATATATAGCCCATTCAAGCTATTATAGTTTTAAAGCTATAGTTTTTAAATGCAAATTAGAGCCCAAACAAGCTATCAACTACAAGTGTTATACCCCAATTTGGCTATAGTGTGAGACAAATCCCAAATGGGATATTATAATCCAATTGGCACATACAAGCAACGTTCTTCATCCTCCGGATATTTTCTCTGGCCCTCCCCAGTCTTATGTTATCATATATGCTAAATTCATTCGAATCGCGCTGAGCGAAAAACAATTTTTAAAGTCATTTTTGGAATGCAAATTTTTTTTAAACTATGCATTAACACAAAGTGTTGTTGCATCCATGGATTGATATTTTTAAGGGAAACATGACAACGCAGCAAAATGTTGAATAAACGCTTAGGATTAGATAAACGCTGCAAAATGCGAACAAAAATCTGGATTTTGGGCTAACCTTGCTTAAGCTCAAAATCCCTATGTTGAGCTAAAAACCATGTAACCAGTATGGCAAAAGTATTGACTCCATTGCAATGCCCAAATAAGTGCTGGAATTTTGCTTTCCAAATCGTGAAGTTGATTTCTACAGCATAAATTATCATTTTTTATGGAAAATGTGCATGAAAATTTGGTTTAGAAAGAAGAGAACAGTTCCCTTCAATGTCGTTTAATTTCACCATCGCGTAACTTTTTTGCCGTACTTGCGAGGGTTTTCAGTGAAAATCATGCAAACTGTAATACCTCAAATGCAAAATATCTCCATTCACTAGTGATTACTGCCCATTTGTGATTCTCGCATTTAAAAAGAATTATGCTAATCGGGTTTAAAGTTTGTGAACCGAATGTGTGTGGTTTGAATGATATTGATTTTAAATGGCAAGATTGAGTATGAAAAATGATTAATTGCAACACAATAATTAGTCAATGTTAAGTGCATTTGCGAATGTCAGTTCTAGTTTTAACATTTTTTACAAATGATATGAAAAAAGTAAATACAAAATCCATCCCAAATTGGCTAAAATGGTGGCCTTTTGAATTTCTAGGTCTTGAAAAAAGAGTTTTTAATAAATTTATACGACTTGGGTGCAACTTTGTTTTCTTGTGCATATTGATTTTTGAATCCTCTGCCTAATTCTTCGAAGCAGAGCAACTGATTCTGATAAGAGCTTGTTTCATTACTACCTGAACCCCAAGCAACATGTAAGTGGACAAAATATTATCCTCTTTCTTGAATAAAATTAAGGGCAAAGATGGGAAGAATTTGAGCTAAATACGCTATTTCATAATTCATAGACTTTTCTTCACAAAACGTAATGCTCTCTTTACTGGGTAATCAAATGGAAAACTTGTTTTAGTTTTGATTTGATTTAACAAACAGACAACCCAAAAATAATAAACAGACAAAAAAGAAAAGAAAAAAGTTAACCTCCTTCCACCTAAACATCTGATACAAAATATTACTCACCTGATAACACCCAGCACCCCAGGTTAACTGCTGATCATACTTGTTGCAATATTCTTGTTTCCATGGTGACCCATGATTTATACATGCAGAACTCTCACCATAATATTCAGCTGCCAAATTTTCTTTGGAATCTGTGTAGAAATTTGCCAAAGAAACCTCTTAATGTATGCATATATGAATTGAATTGACTGCAGCATATTGATCTTTTTGCATTTCTTGTATGCAGTACAGAAATACAGAAATATTTAGGTTTCAAAGAAAATCTAAGAAGATATTTTTTACATCTTAATATTTTCAAATTATAGGTTTACACTTACAGTGCATTGATTGATAGTAAACTTAAGATTCAATAACAATAAAATAGCTTATCATAAATAATTGACAGAGCTCAATATAGCCAATGGAACACCATATTAAACATGTTAAGGTTATTATAAATAATTGACAAAGCTCAATATACCTATGGAACACCATATTAAACATGGGGAGTTTATTATAAATAATTGATAAAGCTCAATATAACCAATGGAATACCATATTAAACATGTTGAGGTTATTATAAGTAATTGACAAAGCTCAATATAACCATGGAACACCATATTAAACATGAGGTTATTATAAATAATTGACAAAGCTCAATATAACCAATGGAATACCATATTAAACATGTTGAGGTTATTATAAATAATTGACAAAGCTCAATATAACCATGGAACACCATATCAAACATGGGGAGGTTATTATAAATAATTGACAAAGCTCAATATAACCAATCGAATACCATATTAAACATGTTGAGGTTATTATAAATAATTGACAAAGCTCAATATAACCAATGGAATACCATATTAAACATGTTGTTATTATAAATAATTGACAAAGCTCAATATAACGAATGGAATACCATATTAAACATGTTGAGATTATTATAAATAATTGACAAAGCTCAATATAACCAATGGAATACCATATTAAACATGAGGAGGTTATAATAAATAATTGACAAAGCTCAATATAACAAATGGAATACCATATTAAACATGTTGAGGTTATCATAAATAATTGACAAAGCTCAATATAACCAATAAATACCATATTAAACATGTTGAGGTTATTATAAATAATTGACAAAGCTCAATATAACCAATGGAATACCATATTAAAAATGTTGTTATTATAAATAATTGACAAAGCTCAATATAACCAATGGAATACCATATTAAACATGTTGAGGTTATTATAAAAAAATGGACAAAGCCCAATATAACCAATGGAAACCATATTAAACATGTTGAGGTTATTATAAACAATTGACAAAGCTCAATATAACCAATGAAACACCATATTAAACATGTTGAGGTTATCATAAATAATTGACAAAAGCTCAATACAACCATGGAATACCATATTAAACATGTTGAGGTTATTATAAATAATTGACAAAGCTCAATATAACCAATGAAACACCATATTAAACATGTTAAGGTTATTATAAATAATTGACAAAAGCTCAATATAACCAATGGAACACCATATTACACATGTTGAAATTATTATAAATAATTGACAAAGCTCAATATAACCATGGAACACCATATTAAACATGTTAAGGTTATTATAAATAATTGACAAAGCTCAATATAACCAATGGAACACCATATTAAACATGTTGAGGTTATTATAAATAATTGACAAAGCTCAATATAACCAATGGAACACCATAATAAACATGTTGAGGTTATTATAAATAATTAACAAAGCTCGATATAATCAATGGAACACCATAATAAACATGTTGAGGTTATTATAAATAATTAACAAAGCTCAATATAAGCTATGGAACACCATATTAAACATGTTGAGTTTGGTTGGTGAGGTTTAATGGCACCACAGCAGCAATGGTCAAATTGTACTCCAGGGATTAGATTATGTTAGAGGTGAAAGGAGGTCAAACAGGGTGCAGTAGATAGATACAGAGGGTTGGGATGGAGAGGGTTATGTTAAGATAAATGAGATATAATAGTAGGTATGGCATAGGAAGGAGATGATTTAAATTAAGATATAATAGTAGGTATGATGTAGGAAGGAGATAATTTTTTGTCATATGATGTAGACATGGTCTTTACGGGAGATGTTGTGGGTAGTGGGGTTGGTGGGAATAGAAATTGTGGAGTTTGTTATCTGTACATGCGCGTCGCAATTTGATTGCAAGCGGTGACGGACATGTAAAACAAAAAGGGTTTTGATGTTGACATGTGTTTTGGGGAAGAGGGTATGGGGTAGGTTGAGAGCTTGTTTAGCAGCTGAGTCTGCTTTGTCATTGCCAGGAATGCCCGTATGGATGGGTATTCAGAAGAACAGGATACTTTTTAAGCAAAGATGGTCGGGGTAAGAGTTTATGGAGGATAAGGTGGATGGTGGAGTTTTTCCATTTAAGGTTGTTTAAGGAAGTAAGGACAAATTTGGAGTTTGAGAAGAAGAAGACAAAGTGCTTGAGAGGAAAGTATTAAATGCAGTTGAGGGCGAGCAGGATGGCCATGGCTTAGGCTGAAAGGATGGAAGAGTTGTCAGTGTCGGGAAGCCTGCTTCTGAGAGTGATGTCATAGGTGACAGCAGCAGACGCTGTCTTGTCATCTTCCTTAGAATCTTCATATAGTTGGATAACAGCAGATGCTGTCTTGTCGTCTTCCTTAGAATCATCAATGTAGTTGGATAGCAGCAGACGCTATCTTGTCATCATCCTTAAAATCTTCATATAGTTGGATAACAGCAGATGCTGTCTTGTCGTCTTCCTTAGAATCATCAGTGTAGTTGGATAGCAGCAGACGTTGTCTCGATGTCTTCCTTAGAATCATCAGTGTAATTGGATAGCAGCAAATTACTCACAAAAAACAAAGACGTGCACACGGCCAAGATTTGAACCCGGGCGTGCACTTTGCCAGCTCGCAAACTATCCGATGCCTATGTTTCAGTAAATGGGTTTGTTTTTAAACTTAAATATCGGCATCAAGACAAAGAAGGGAGTAGTTGCTCTTTTTGCTTTTAATTGAGAGTATGTGATGCAAGCTTCGTATTTTTGGCATGCGGAGTAGGTGTACTGTAATGAAGAGTTATGACTTTTTTCAACAATTTCTCTCAAACAGGCTAAAAATCACAAATTTTGCACAACTTTTGCCAATTTTTGTTTTTGTTGCAGACAAAATTAAACCGGAATTGGATACTTTGATATCTTGGACAGTTGTTAAAACTTAAAACTCACCTTTTTCAATTAGCATTTAAATGATTGCTCTGCTTGACTTTTTTATTTTTATTCTTATTGTAAAGTGCCACTGATTATAGTAAGTACTGTAGAAGTGAGCGCTATGTAAATAACACCTATTATTATTATTATTATTATTATATTTCATGGTTTTTCATTTTTTTGTTAGATTTTGTGCATTTTTAAAATTTTCTCTATTTTAAGCCATTTTATCTCAAAACCTTCAACATAACTCCAATCAAAAAGTTACATTACAACTATTCTAGCTCTCTCAAATGATACCAGAATCACTGCTGTGAGCTTATTTGACAAAGCAAAATAATTAAAAAAAAGTGCATGTCCAATCAGTTGTGTCACAACCGCATCTTCATTTAAGGGTTAAATTAAGACCTTATAAAGTCATCTGATTTCCCCCATGTTGTTGTTGTCCATGACTATCACTTACCTAAAGTATTTTCATGTATACTACACTCAGATGTCTTGATGTCACCATTTGCATTGTAGGAGAATTGCTGTAAAATATTGAAAGAAAGGCGTATAAGACATTCTGCAAATGAAGTGGTTATTTAGATGTATAGCTCAGTGTAATATCTGCATTATGTGAAAAGTTATCAAGTTGATGCAGGAGCTTACAAGGAGGGTTAGGTCTTGTGGATAAGAAACTAATTGAAACAAAACTTCTAACTTCTTCATGACCCTTTAATGCCCAGAAAGCCTCTCTGGTGGAATTTGATTTAAATTATTTAATTGGGGAAAGTGTACAAAATCACCACTAGCAACAGACAAAAGCTCGATGGCCCTTTGACCTTATTTGAATTAACGAATGCAATAAATGGTATGAAAAATAATAACTTTCCTGGCAGTGGTGGATTTACTGTAGAATTCTATAAACTATTTTAGGATGTTAACATTTTTTTACTCAGATCTTTAAATCACAGTTATAACGTAGGAGTTATGTCTACTACACAGAGGCAAGGTTGAGTAACTCTTGTGCATAAGAAGAACAAAGCCAAATATCATTAAAGAAATTGGCAACAAATTTCTCTTTTGAATGTTTCCTGTAAGATGCCTCTACTTGCATTACAAATCGACTTAAATCAAGCCTTCATTATATTATCAATGACGACCAGAGAGGTTTTTAGAGCGGAAGGTATATTGGTGAGAACATTAGATTGATCTATGACTTGTTTAAGTATATTATTACAAATGATCTGGTAGGAGTCATGGTATACTATTGATTTTGAAGAAGCCTTGGACACTTTATCTTTTGAATATATTTGTAGAGTAATTGAGTTTTTAGGCTTTAGGAATTCTATTCTTCAGTGGATAAAGACTTTTTATAATCATGCCTCTTCCTGTGTCATCATTGTTAATGATCACCCATTACAATTTCTTAATGTTGAAAGTGGCTGTAGACAAGGCGACCCATTGTCGCTCTATTGAATTCTTTTGGGTATCAAAGTTTGAGAAATTTTAATCCATAATAATAATAATATAATAAAGGGAATAGAATGTAATGGGGTACAATTTAAGAATTCTCTCGATGCAGATGATCTGTTTATTTGATGAGGGCTTAACGGCACCACGACAGTGAGGGTAAAATTGTGCCTGAGAGGTTAGATCATTCTAGAGGTAGGAAGTAAAGGAAACAGGGGGAGAATGAGAGAAATTCAAAGACAAAAGGTCAGAAAGCTTTGATTGTGAGGGGAGGTGCATGGTTGAAATAAAAACAAAGTAGAGAGAGGGTGGAAGACGAGAATTAAATATGGTTGTAGAGGGAGGCATGATGAAGGAAGGAGATAATTTTATCCGGAGGATTTTTCTGGAAGAACTCAGCAATTGAGTCGTAGGGAGCGAGGGAAGCTCTGGGAAGGTTGTACAGGGTATTTTTCCGGAAGAACTCAGCAATTGAGTCGTAGGGAGCGAGGGAAGCTCTGGGAAGGTTGTACAGGGGGCAAGCAAGGAGAACGTTCTCATGTCCTCAACCCCTGTGCCACGTTACGTGAATGTACACCATTCATAACTTAATTTATGCGCTCATATTTAACATTTTGTACGAAAGTCTATTGTTATGCAAATAACCAATTAATATGCACACTTCACCTCACCATTAAGTGTATGTAGACAATGCTCTTAACATATATGATCATTTGTGCAAACAAAATACCCAAATCCATTTTAATTTAAGAGATATTATAGATACAAATACTTTCATTGTTACGCAAATAAGCTAATTAGTATGCACACACAACCCCTCAATCATGCTCATGTGTACAGTACCCATGTCCTCTACCCCTATGCCAATTTACATGAATGTACACCATTCATAACTTAAGTTATGAAAACTTTAACCAAAACTTTAACCGGATGCCGATGCCAAGGGTAGTAGAATAGCTCTACTATTGGTTGGTTGGTTTACCAAGGTTAATAATGTCCCAACAGACCATTGGAGTATTTACATGAAGACACATTTTATTAACCAGTCGTGGAGTACTGGTTGGAGACCCCCTGGGAATTGAAGCCAGGACGCTAGATTAGAAAGCTGAAGCTTTACCGTACTGCCATATTTTGAATAGTCCCGCTAAAAACAACAGATATGAACATCTACTATTAATAGTCACTTCAATAATTGAGTAAAGTTGGATCAAGGTTTTCAGGTTTCATAAAACTTTCTTCCAAACGGAAAGCAAATTTGTGGTGAATTCTTATGAATTTCTTTGTTTATTAATGTAAAAGCCAGGTTACAAAATAAAGACTTAAGACTTTTTTTTATTGAAACATATGTTCGTCCAAACATACAAACATGTGTATTGAGAAACAAAATACTAAGGTTGAGGAGACTATAGAAAGTTACAAAATAAAACATACAATATATAGAGCCCTTCAGGTTAAACAAACACCAGACATAATCTAATCTTTCAATTTATGAGGTTAATGAGAGGAATTGGATGACAGAATTTAGTTGAAAACTTTTGAGAGAATTGATGATTTTGATTACAAGATACTTCTTGAAGTCTACTTCACATGCAAACAACACGGTTGGTAAGAAGTGGAAGGTGAAATAAAACTTTAATCTTTTCTTAAACAATATTGTCCTTAATATGGCTTTGCTAGTTTGCCACCTTTTACTATGTGACTCCCAGTGACTATGCGTATGAAGTAAGTGGCTGTTAAATTGCAAGGGATATATTTACTTATTCATTATCTAACACTTTATTATGATGTTTTATGCAATGTGGACATCACGTTGGGCTAGTTAATCTTCTTGATTATAAATTTAGTAATCCGTTGATGTTGTTGTTAGGATGATGCCTTGCATTAAGTATGCAAGGACATGACCTTACTTTGAGGTGTATAAACATTAAAACTATGCTGATTGGCACCCTTCTACTGTGCCTTAAACTATGCTGATTGGCACCCTTCTACTGTGCCTTAAACTATGCTAATTGGCACCCTTCTACTGTGCCTTAAACTATGCTGATTGGCACCCTTCTACTGTGCCTTAGACTATGCTGATTGGCACCCTTCTACTGTGCCTTAAGCTATGCTGATTGGCACCCTTCTACTGTGCCTTAAGCTATGCTGATTGGCACCCTTCTACTGTGCCTTAAACTATGCTGATTGGCACCCTTCTACTGTGCCTTAAACTATGCTGATTGGCACCCTTCTACTGTGCCTTAGACTATGCTGATTGGCACCCTTCTACTGTGCCTTAAGCTATGCTGATTGGCACCCTTCTACTGTGCCTTAAGCTATGCTGATTGGCACCCTTCTACTGTGCCTTAAACTATGCTGATTGGCACCCTTCTACTGTGCCTTAAACTATGCTGATTGGCACCCTTCCACTGTGCCTTAAACTATGCTGATTGGCACCCTTCTACTGTGCCTTAAACTATGCTAATTGGCACCCTTCTACTGTGCCTTAAACTATGCTGATTGGCACCCTTCTACTGTGCCTTAAACTATGCTGATTGGCACCCTTCTACTGTGCCTTGAACTATGCTGATTGGCACCCTTCTACTGTGCCTTAAACTATGCTGATTGGCACCCTTCTACTGTGCCTTAAACTATGCTGATTGGCACCCTTCTACTGTGCCTTAAACTATGCTGATTGGCACCCTTCTACTGTGCCTTGAACTATGCTGATTGGCACCCTTCTACTGTGCCTTAAGCTATGCTGATTGGCACCCTTCCACTGTGCCTTAAACTATGCTGATTGGCACCCTTCTACTGTGCCTTAAGCTATGTTGATTGGCACCCTTCCACTGTGCCTTAAACTATGCTGATTGGCACCCTTCTACTGTGCCTTAAACTATGCTGATTGGCACCCTTCTACTGTGCCTTAAACTATGCTGATTGGCACCCTTCTACTGTGCCTTAAACTATGTTATATTATATATATTCTAGTACAAATTTAAAACATTTGTAAAAAGAAAAAAGTACATGCATATACATATTAAAACACATAGCAGAAAATAAAAGAATATGAATAAATAAATAAGGACAAAAAATTAAAGATAAAAGGTTCAAAACAGAAATTTGAACTCTCCTGTCTGTAAGTAAATTACTGCACAGTAAATAAATGAATTTTTGGAGACGTTTATTCTGTATTTTGGCAATATGTTAGGATTTCGAAGGTTTCTGTTTGAACGTGCTAGATGACTTTGTAATGTATTGTGTAAAGGATGGTTTTAATTTTTGTTGATTTTTGTCGCCATTGCAATAAATTATTAATTTCGCCCTGTCATTTAAAATTCCAATAAGCATGGAATAATGTAAGTTAAGAATCTTTAAAGTATACTTTAAAAATTTCCTGATTCTGTCTTTGTCTTTCTGTAAGATTAAATGATACCAAACGGGTACAGCATAAAGAACCTGTGATAAAATAACTGATTTAAAAAGATTAACTCTAGCATTAAGATTACAAAAAGATCAAATGTATGATAAACTCAAACAATATAGTAAACTTTACTTCAAATTTTGGACATATGATGGGAAAACGTCAGTTTATCATCAATACATACACCAAGATAATCAGTTTTTACGTATTTCGCAACCTCTGAACCTTGAATAAATATGTTGTCTGATTTTGATTTCTAAAGCCCTGTATGTTTGATGTTTTTGATTACAAAGCACATTTCCTTTGATTTCTTTGGGTTCTGCAGCAAGTTCTTTTTATCACATTTTGACACAGACTCATCAACAAAAGACTGGTACTCTACTTGATCCTCATTTACAGAATTTTTAGCAATTTTACATGAAATAGCAGTATCATCGGCATACTTTATCACACAAATATTTTCGTTTGATCTTATTTCGTCGGTATAGATGGTAAAAAGTGCAGCAGATAGAGAGCCTCCCTGTAGTACACCTACATTTATTTCAGATTGTTCTGACGAGCCTTTGTCCAGTTTAATTTGTCTTGTCCACCCTTAAAGAAACTGCCAACCAATGAATGAGCCACGGGTCTGTTATAAATATTGTCAAATCTTTAAGTAGGTAGTTTGGCAAGACCGTATTGAAAGCACTTCAAAATCGAGAAAAAGAAGCTTTGACATGGTTGTTCTTTACAATTCAAATGAGTCACTATATTGTTAATTAAAACTAGTACAGCATCTACTTATGAAACACCCTTCTTGTAAGCAAATTGATACACATATCCAACTTGCTCTACACTTTCCATCAAATGAGGCAGTAATATTTTCTGTAGGCTATTAAAAGCGATACTAGCGAGATCCATTGGTCTAAAATCATTTACAGTTTAAGGTGTCATAATTTTGGGGACAGGAGTTGTTATGGCAGTTTTCCACAACAACGGAATTTTGCTGTTGGAGATAGTTTCCTACAAAATGAAGGTAAATAATGGTGCTAAATCTTCACTTAAAATTTAAAAAAACCAATAAGGAAGTTTATCTGACCCACATGCAACTCCATTTTTAACCTTCTTAAATTAATAACATACAGAATCTATATTCATCTCAGATACACACACATCACCTGTGTATTCCGGTAGAGAAATATTAATATCTTTATTGCATGAGTAATTAAAACGGCCAAAATGTTTATTCAAATCGTCTCCCCAATTTTTTATCAACACTTACTTTACCGTTTTCATTTAAATTTCTAACAGTTTTGATCAAGCTCCAAAAAGAAAGTGAAATTGCCTCTGTGTCTGAAAGTTTCAATCCGCACATCACAAACATACTTGTCTATTAGTCTCTGAATCTTGTTTCTCAGACCTTTATTTCCATCTTCTATAGCTTTTTGTTTGTCTTATTTTGTTTTTGCTGATTGGCACCCTTCAAATGTGCCTTAAACTATACTCATTGGCACCCTTCTACTGTGCCTTAAACTATGCTGATTGGCACCCTTCTACTGTGCCTTAAGCTATGCTGATTGGCACCCTTCTACTGTGCCTTAAACTATGCTGATTGGCACCCTCCTACTGTGCCTTAGACTATGCTGATTGGCACCCTTCTACTGTGCCTTAAACTATGCTGATTGGCACCCTTCTACTGTGCCTTAAACTATGCTAATTGGCACCCTTCTACTGTGCCTTAAACTATGCTGATTGGCACCCTTCTACTGTGCCTTAAACTATGCTGATTGGCACCCTTCTACTGTGCCTTAAACTATGCTGATTGGCACCCTTCTACTGTGCCTTAAACTATGCTGATTGGCACCCTTCTACTGTGCCTTAAACTATGCTGATTGGCACCCTTCTACTGTGCCTTAAACTATGCTGATTGGCACTCTTCTACTGTGCCTTGAACTATGCTGATTGGCACCCTTCTACTGTGCCTTAGACTATGCTGATTGGCACCCTTCTACTGTGCCTTAAGCTATGCTGATTGACACCCTTCTACTGTGCCTTAAACTATGCTAATTGGCACCCTTCTACTGTGCCTTTTCATAAAAAGCTATGTATAAATCAACAGTTATGAATAAGCACTCATGACGTTCGTGAGGTATGTAGGATGGATTCAATTTTGTACGATGTATCACAAAGCATATATCGAGTGAAGTTTTTTTTTTTTGATTTCAGTAATAAACCATCATCAACATCCTTGTTGGTCACTGCACAACAGTTTTCCTTTGTACTATTTTACAACCTTTCTTTCAATTATTATTCCAAAAATATTTCACTGTCTCAATAATCCATGACAGTTTGACCCTTGTATGAGCATCAAGTGCAACCTTAAAGATTAAATTGAAAAGTCAGTTACCTGATAAAATGGACAATAATCTGCAAGGGAGGAGGATCCTCCGTACCTGCCAAGGTCTTCATACGATACCCCTGGTATAAAATCGAAGTACTGTGGAAAGAATTAGATAACTAGAAAATTAGCACTCGCTACAGTGCATATCTCCACCCTGTTGCAATTCCAACATGCCTAGAATAATTTCAGAGTTCGTTTGATCTCCATACCTAATATAATCTACCTCAGAAATCCTAGGCCCACCAAGATTCATCCCCAAGTTTTTATCTGTAATGATCATTTGCAATCTGAACACTTGAAGATTATCTTCTGACTGGATTTTTTCCAAGGTCATACCATTGTTTTCAGTTTTATTCAAGTGAAGCATCATTGTTTGAGTTCTATTTAGCCAGGATTAACATTCCATCATTTCCCATTCATGGCAGAAAACAATTGTATAATTTTCACTGATTCCTGAGAACACTTGATGTAAGTCTCTTTGAGTCCAGAAAATTGATTGCATGGATCTTCATTCAGATCACAAAGTCATTGTTCAGCACATTCCATTGGAAAGTTTCAGCTGAGTCTTGATAACTTAGTCTTGACAGATCTCATCCTAAAACAAACCCACCCATCAATTTCTGCCCTTCCCCAGTTCCAATTAGTCCCAAATTTCAATCACTTCTTCAAGAAACAGTAACAAAACCACACACCAAATTTAATCAAAATACAATCATCAGTTCTAGAGATTTCTTGATGACAGACAAACTCACCTTAAAATGTCCCCATCCCTCTATTTGCACCCTTCCCATATGTCTCAAATTTCAATCACTTCTTCCTTAAGCAGTAACAAAACCACACGCCAAATTTAATCAAAATTCAATCATCAGTTCTGGAGATATCATGATGACAGACAAACAAAGACAAAAACATGTTCCCACCCCCTCCATTTTCACCCTACTTCTGTTCCAATATGTCTCAAATTGCTATCACTTTTTCCTTAAGCAGTAGCAAAATCACACACCAAATTTAATCCAAATCCCATCACTTCTGGAAATATTTTAATTACAGACGAACAGGACAAAACATGTCCCCACCCACCTCTTTCACCCTTCCCCTGTTCCAATATGTATCAAATTGTTACTAATTCTTCCTTAAGCTGTGACAAAACAACACGCCAAATTTGATCCAAATCCAGTCATAAGTTTTTGAGATATCTCGATGACAAACAAACAAACAAATTTACAGAGGCAAAAACATAACATTTCATCCAACTTTTTGGCGGAGGTAATTATAGGGGTTAGTCTGTAAAGATTCATCCAAAATTACTACAAAAAAAGCAATTCATGTTGATCACGTTGGATTTTAATGACCCATTTACTTGTTTAAAATCCTTACAAGTAAATAATCTCAGCTAAATTATATTGTATTACTTTGCAAGGAATGCGCACTAACTATGCCTGGTTTAGGCCTAAGTATGAAGTTTGAAAAATGCACTCATGATTTCAGAAACTTTAAAAAGCAAGCTATCCATTTCAGTTGTTTCTGATATTCCCTGGACCTCTTCTAGCTTGGGTCCAGGTCCTAAAAGATCTCCATCACTGTGGATAAACCTTCTGACTCTTCCTCATCCTCAGTTTCACTTTGAAACAAGATTCGGGGTGCACGTTCTTCTGTCGTCTCACCGTAAATGTCAAAAAATCTTAAAATAACTCTAGTGACGTAGCTATTACATGTTGTTAGGAACAATTGAGGGGGTATGTCTTTTATTGCAGCAATCAATGTGAAAGCACACTGTTTTCGCTACAAAATGGTGTTTGAAACTTTTCACTACAATATAGGGGTAGATTACACAATTTTTTTTAATAAAAAGGGTCAAAAAAATCATCAAAAATGTACACAAAATTAAGAAACTATGACGTTATATATATGTGTATATATATATATATATCTATATATATATATATATATATATATATATATATATATATATATATATATATATATATATATATATATATATATATATATATATATATATATATATATATATATATATATATATATATATGTTTTCACTACAGAATTGTGGTTGAAACTTTTCATTACCATATAGGTGAATTACACAAATTGTTTTAACAAAAAGGTAAAAAAATCTCAAACATTTACAAAAATTAAAATATTATGATATATATATCATATATACATACATATATATATATATATATATACATACATACATATATATATATATATATACATATGTTTTCACTACAGAATGGTGTTTGAAACTTTTCATTACCATATAGGGGTGGATTACACACAAAAATTAACAAAAAGGGTCAAAAAATCATTTCAAAAATTTAAAAATTAAAAATTTAAAAATTATGATATATATATATATATATATATATACATACATACATATATATAAACAATCTAAATTTATTTTCCATGCAATTTTTGTCAATTATTCAAAAATATGCATTTTTGGGGATATTTTAAACAAAAAGTGAAAATTTTGAATGTTTGCACAAAATTTACTACAAAAACAAAACAAAAAACAATATTATAAAAAATCTTTCCGAGATTTTTGCAATTAAACTATTTGCACCTGTGTAGGTTTTTGGTAAGGTCCCGATTTTATTTTTAAAAAAAGGTAGTTTGAAATCAGGCGATATTATCGTCCCGTGGTAGAGTAAGGGTTAATATCCTAACATTTAGTCTAAGCAGAATCATGTAGTTTTCAAGGAAATATTTGTTTACCAAAACATGCCTGCCTTAATACCAAAACAATCTACCAACATATTTAGCTGGTTTTTCCTACACAGCTATGGCATAAAGTGAAGGAAGTACAATGAAATTGATGGCTAAGAACCGTGTGATATTTTGTCATGCTGCCCCATCTTATTTATTTTACTGTGATTAAGATAAACAATATTATCATTGGTAAAATGTGAGTGGTATCGCTACATTATCAAACCTCTCTTGGAAATTATCAATTTTCCCAAAAGTACTTGCAATTTAATTGATAAACAGACATGCAGCATAAAACATGATACTTCTTTAAAATATTTTTTAAAGTATTTTTTTTGTACCTGATATTCTATTGGTAATGGTTCCATGAACTCTTTTGCATTGCACATTGCTACTGATGTTCGTCCGACATCACATGTAAAATTGAACTCCTCTGATTGGACTGTCTGACAAAATGGGAACACTGACTCCTCGCTGCAAGAAGAACATTGCAGTTGCATAAACAACGGAAGTAGGTTTAAACTAGATGTTAACCCTTAGTCTATCAAGGGTGTTTAAAACACATACACACACAAGACAATCAGACACTTCAGTAATCAGAAGGGCTTTGTCGATCTTACCTGTTCTTGCACTCCTTGACCATTGGTGTCCTTACCTTCCAAATGATACCTTTTATAATAAAAGATGGTAAATTCGCAAAATTTGGCATGAAAAACTTGCTGTGCTGCCGTAATGTTTATCGTCATTTTGGTTGTTTATGCACAGATACAATGTTTCAAAATGCAGATTTCATTGCTATTTGTTTATGGAGAGGTACATGCAATTAATTATAAAATTTTCCACAGTTCTAAATAAAGGTGTTGAAAATCTTCCCAAAAAAATGGCTACAGAAATAATATTAATGTAGTAAATACATCTTAATGATACTTCCCTCTTTTCCAATTTAATGTACTTTTCATTGCACAAACACATGGGGGACATTATTAGGGCACATATTTACCACATATACTGTTGCTCACTCAAGAAATCTGACAAAAAAATTAAATGATTTTTTTCTTCCCGCGTATTCCTAATTTTCCCGTGGTTATAACCGCCAAACCCAAAGATTTTTTCCAGCTCTGTTTGTTTATTCCATTGTATCAATGGAGAGATTATTGTATATGCTAATGGGGTTAAAATAGTTTCCGATTCCGATTTTCCATTGACTTTTCAAAATAAAAAATTTCATAATACATCCAAAAATAAAAAGTGAATACATTTCACCCTAAATTGAAGAATTTTAAAGCTTTGTTTTAATTTTTTTTAAACAAAAATTCATTTAGGAATTTTTTTTACAATTAACCTTCAATTTATGCAAAAAATTTAATATAAACATTTAATCTGATAATTTAGGGGTTATGGGGCAAAATATAATCCTCTGAAATGGAAGATAAGATTTGTAAACCAGAACTAAAAGATTTTGTGGTTCTGATGCTTTTTTCCATGCTGAATAATTTTGTATTAACTGCATATCATGAAATATTTGAGATAATGTGTTTACAAGCTCTTTCAGCAAAATCATATTAAGCCCTGCTCACTATGCATGATAATGAAATTCAATTTTTATAAAATGAACATGTACAAACTAGCTAAAATCATAATTCTACAAAGTATGAAACAAAACAGACATGTGATTGTTAAAATATGAGCATTTCAAGATTTTCACATTAAGCCCAGCCTACTAATTAATATGCACCAAAATTACTACCAAAAACAACAGGGCACTTCTACAGACCAGGGGCTATCTGTGTACCGCACATAACGTGAATCCAGTTTATCGTTCTTTTTAAGATACCATGTTTACAAGGTCTTTTTAGCAAAACCATATTTAGCCCTGCCTACTATGCATATTAATGAAATTCAACGATTTTATACAATGAACGCATACACACTAGCTAACAACATAATTATACTTAATATGAAACAAATCAAGTATGTGATTGTCAAAATAAGAACATTTCAAGATTTTTTTTTTATATTAAGCCCTGCCTACTAATTGATATGCATGTCATTACCACCAACAACTATTGGGCACATCTACAGACCATGGGCTACCTGTGTACCAAATATGACATGAATCCAGTTTGCCATTCTTGAGATACCATGCTTACAAGCTCTTTTCAACAAATTCATGTTAAGCCCCACCCACTGCATATTAATGAATATCAAGATTTTTGTACCATGAACATGTACAGACTAGCTAACAACCCAATTACACCAAATATGAAACAAAGCAGACATACAATTGTAAAAATATGAGCATTTCAAGATATTTACATTGAGCCCCGCCTACTTATTAATATGCATGACATCACCACCAAAAACAATAGGGCACATCTACAGACCATGGACTATCTGTGTACCACAAATGACATATGACGGTATATCATTCTTGAAATATCGCGTTTACGAGCTTGCTGTCACAGACACACCTACACACACACCCACCCACCCATGCATGCATACATACATACATACCAGGTTTCTAGCTACGGTGGGCGACGCTAGACAGGCCCGCACAGGACTCGCAATTCCCGCCCACCACTCCGCTCTAAGATTCACTCTTCCGCCCAGCACCCAAAAGTTCAATTCGGTTAAATAACTAAGTGTTTAAACAGATCTCCTTTTGATCTCGCTCTATTTATGTCATCCGCTGATTTACACACATAACATACATTACGCACATTAAATTCTGATCAAAACAACTGAACTATAGGAATTTAACAAAATCGAATGTACATACTGTATTATCATAAAATCACCCATACACGAAGCTCTTTGCACAAACATACATACATGCACACAGTTCAGGTTCATGTGAATCACTGCTGACAGCTTGCCAAGTTCGTCACTTGCCATACAAACAAACTCTAACAAATTAAAAATTACACCCCCAAAGGCCCAAGGCATGCTTATAGACCCAAATTTAAGTCGCCAATCACATTTGTTATAAACCCCATATGCACTTTACATTATAACGGACTGATCGATATTCTTTTGATTTGTGGGGGATCTTATACTGATAAAAGTTGTTGCGTAGTTCATAGGAACATGTGCCGCTTGGCTTTCAACGAACAATACTGGGACGAAAATAAAAGCTGCAAAAAGTTTGGGCAAGATGAATAACAATGGGAATTGAGAGAAGAGTTTCCAAAATATGTTTGTTCTTTTTTGGGGAGAGAGGGGAGGGGGGAGGGCACTTTGACAGTTGAATATCTATTGTATTTTGAATATCCATTGTACATAAAAATATTTTGTAACTCCTTCCACCATTCTGATTGAAAAAAAAACTTTTTCATTGACAATTTGTCAATAGAAGTGGACTAAATTTAAACAGTTTTCCATGGGAGGGGAGTCTAGGGGGTCACCTTGGATTATCACTGGAGCCCAGCACTCAAACTTGTCTAGCTAGAGCCCTGATACATACATACACAGGCCAGCATGACTGCATAGGTTATTTATGCTTATAGCATCGGAACCAAAAATGAGTCAACAATTTTTTCAAGAAATGTTGAATTTTGAACCTTTTATGATTTTTTTTATTAAAAATTATGTGTCTTAAGCATCAGGAAGTGACAAAGCAGTTTGAGTTATTTAATTTTGTTGTTGTACATTGACTGCAGCATTTTCAGTTTCAAGGAAAGTATTTTCAAACCTAGTTGATGCTAATAATTATTGTTATGTTTCATAATTTACTCCTGTAATTTACAGTATCTGTTGTCATACAGTGCTAGCGGGAATGAATGTGTCATTTACATTACCTTGGAATGCACTTGACAGGATTAGGTGGTAATGTTAAGTCAATTCCTGCATTCCCTATTGTGTGGCAGAAAATAATCCCTTATATCAATAAACTCTGTTAAGCTAGTTTGCTGGTCAAGAGAGTGTTAACCACATAACTAGACAGTTATGTTGTGGTTACCTAATCCTTCCAACCAGTTCCACTGACAACAACGTAAGCCTGCAGTAATACACAATAGTCAATAGCGTAGTGCTACTCATTGAGACTTCAGTTCACAAATGGCATTTACTTTATTATGGTCGTCAGTATAACATCGTAATTAACCCTTAATTCATATCCCAATATTCTTTTTTGTTTTCCGCAGGTACGTTTCAAGATGAGTATAGTTTGGTCAAATTCTTAACGTTTTTGTTTTGTTTTTAATAAGCATGATCTTTTAAGAATACATATTTTTGTTGCCCACTTATTGCATGTATAAGACAGGTTGTGTGATGAAAACACAAAAAGTGCTAACACTGCTTTTACTAATATGTCAAGAGAAATAAATAAATACAAAAACCTCAGCAAGTTTTATTTCATACATGTATTTCTTTCTTCCATTTGCACTTTATGAATTACTGGATTTTCCTAACAAAGTGTCATTCTAAAATGATAGCTAATTATAAACTTCCATTTGTTTGCATGTAACTGGTTTTGTCCGCTGTGAAATAACATTATTTTCTTCTAACAAATATGTTTAGTTGAATTATTGTTTTTGGTTCCCTACTAACACGTTTCTTAAAGCGTAAATAATTATTTTTAATGGAAACAACTTGAACATGTGACCCCCCTGTGATCCCCCCCCTCCCCGGCGGCCCCACCCCGTCTCATCACACCATCTCTGTATCCACTTCCTCCCAATTTAATTATGTAGACATATATGTAGCTCAATGTAATTTACAAATGACTTCAAAACAAGTATGAATGCAAAAAACATCGTAAAAAGCAATCAAAATATGACTACTGCAGAAGAGTAATTAAAATTTTTTAAAAAAATGAAGAAGACTTCAATAAGAAATCGATCTCTTTGAATTGAGTCAAAAGCATATTGCAAATAATATATCAAAATATCAAATAGCTATGATATATGCTACTGGTCTACACAAAATTCGCACCAGGGATCCCAATCGGAATATCGGGCACTGATGTTTTAACTGCAAAAAGAAAAGTAGTACCAGCTCTCGCTCCTGCGGGCTGAACTATAATTTAACCGGGTTGCAAGTAACTGAAAACTAAATGCAATTGTATCCATGGTTGTTTTAATTGTCAGTTGAGGATAATATAAATTACCAAACATTAAATCCCGGTGCTCTGATAAAGTTATCAATTTCATATTAAGTTATTTTTGACAGAAAAAGTACAGTTTAAATCATAACTTAAAAATGGTGCGCACAGCCCCGTGTTTTTCATGTAGTAGTCCCACTACGGAAAAGTTTCATGCTTACAATTGTTGGCAGTAACCTGCTGGATCTGGAAGTTCCACATTTTGAGTATTAAATTACAAGTCCCTGGGAAGGGGATGACAACTGGTCCGGATTGTAGAAGTTATAATAAGAGGCCTAGGGTGATGGTGAATTTGACCATACGACATGGTGGGAAATTAAAATGAATTAATAGTGACATCTGAGTATTAAAAGAAATGTTCTTGTAACAAAAGTTATAAGCCTTTTTGTATAAAATATAACGTGCGACTCAATTGGTTATGGTAACCGTTCTGGATCAATTGTTAAGCTTACGTGACGAGCAACTTAATAATACCACGTGATGAAAAATTAAATTTTGAAAATATTTTCAAATGTCGAGAAGTTAGCAATAAAACACTGGGCTACTCGTCCCCCGCCCCCCCCCCCCCTCCCCCACCCCACAAAACTTGGTGAAAATAAATGTGATCGTTTATTTGACGGGTTGAGGGACAAGTAACACTGATGAGAAATATACGGAATGCTTACGCCCCACCCCCAACCCACCCCACCCTACCCCACCCCAACCCCACACATAAACACACACTTACGCCCGTGCGCCACCACTGGTCCCCTTCAAAAGTATTGTTAAGCCCATTGTCGACCCTGCTTTTGTAGAAATTCTTTTAAGAAATAGGTCAATCTTACGAGATTGTTACATTTTCTAGAATCTAGGCACACCCTTACATCCAGCTTCAATTTCCATGGTAACCATCCACGTTTAGTAGAAGCAGGGAGTATAAGCAAGTGACCTGTGCTGTACTGTGCCCTGGGCATTTCTTAAACATCTGGAAATAATTATCGCCGAAGGCTTGTTGCGCAATTTCATGCAACCTAATGAAATTTGCCACGTGCAAGAAAATAATATTATTCCATCGTAACACAAAGTTACAGCGTGGTTATAAGGAACGTGTGTAGTGCCAGTTGTCTTTCAAGTTCCCCAGTCAAAAAGAACGATACATTAAGAATACATTTTATCAAAAGTCAAGAGCAAAAGAAAGCCGGTAACTGTATGTATTTTTTTTTTCCTTTTTGCAGAAACATTCAAAATAAATTGTAAGGAAAGGGGTCGGTATACAGGGATATTTTTGGAACACCGAGGGACTTATTTACATCAACGCCCAACGATACATTGTGATAAGTTGCCAAGGTTCTTGTACGTACGAGAAAAGTTTGTCTCAACAAATGTGACCATAAAAGGAAAATGGGTGTGACCAAGGAAACTAAACATGCGCGTTTACAGGCCCGGGGGAGATGGAAAATTTCACCATGCCCAACATGTCAAACGAATGATACACACATGTTTTAACATGGATTTGGGATAGCTATGGACCTGGGGTTTGGGACCTGGTTGTTAAGTTATGTACATGTATAGTAGGCCTACAGTTACGTTGCGACAGAGCAGGGAAATGAAAAGTCTACAGATAACTCTTCTAATTTTTTAAGCCCGATTTTAAAGTGATCTTTATGTGGAATACACATTAGAAGAAGTCAAATATATGAGGATTTGGAAGGCATTGAGTGGGTAAATTTGAATTAATGATGATTTCTTCGGGGATTTTTTAATAATTTACGTTCAGCACATGCTCGATTGTAAATGCTGGATGAGCTGGTAATGGTATAAGAAAAAAGCGTAGCAAATGTGTTTTTTTCTTCTTTATTTTTCAAATGAAAAAAGAACACTTGAGGGAATATTTTCCTCTCTTTTTCTTTGTTTATCATGGACTCATGAACCTGTGGAAAAAGATATTGATTGCATGTAGATATACAAAAGAAATGAAGTTCACACACACAATACGGGCTAGGGGTTTACTACACTGAGTCATAAACCTATTGAGATTTCGGAACTGACAAAGGGCCTTAGTCTTTAATCCCTTTTAAACATCCTTGTAAATCTTTTGTGTGCGTCGAGCCACAGCAAACCTCGGGGATTAAACACAATTACAAAAGAATTGATCTCATTGTCCCCGCGAAACATTAAACGGATTTTTCTGGTTCGTAACCACAGATAAACTGTACTTAAAGTGGACAACTTAAGCTGGTTCATTGATCGCGATTTCCCCGCATTCTTAACAATAGTTAATCTGATCGCGGTTGTACTCCATGGACGGCGTGAACCATGTGAAACGTGGGAATGCATGACACATTCGTTCTCGCTAGCACTGTATCTGATGAAGATCTTAGAAGCGCAGCGATTGATAGCACCTTTTCCTGATTAGAATTCTGATTATCTATTAGAGAATCCTATTTTCAAGCATGCATGCATCACATAATTTCTATAATTTAACTAAACTAGACCAAACTAAAATTCCCTCCTTCCTTTTATTCATTATAGGGGCATATTGTCACTTGAATTCTGACATTTTAACACAACTAGATAATCTTTTAATCTATAAAATTAAATCTAAAAAGCTTAAAAAATTAAAATACATGAAATTTAAAAAAGCAAATTCACCTGAGGTGTTTCCTGTCCATCCATGTTTTGCAACTCTTTGTTGCAAACTCACAGCCCAGATTACGACCCCATGGTAGGTCATGGGCCAGGTCATAGTTCACATTATACCACCCAGTATCTTCAAGAACAGCTAGTGTCATCCTTGAAAACTGTCGCTCATGGGTATGAGTCCCGGTCATGGCTTCATTCTTAATTTACCAAAAAAGAAAAATATATTACTAGAAGATGACGAAAGGAAAGTGACTGCTTTATCTCAAGTCATTTGTCCATGTCTATAAGCCTTGATCCGTAACAACATGCAAAGCTTTTAATGAAAACAGTCTTATTATTTCAAATCAGATTTACATTACAACATGCTACAGTGCGCTCATGAACTGAGGGTAGCTTACCAATAAACATAACATTCTCAATGGGATGAGATTCTGATGATTACTTTCTATATCATTCTCTAGTTCTTTTCAAACTGAGTTTGGCCAAACATGAATTCTTTAGTACTTCGACCAATCAATTGCTAGGGAAAATTTCCATTTGTTATCCCAACCAATCAGCTGCAGTTCATGGAGGAAATTCTTTGAGCCCCTATGTGTGCACATATTACCTTCATTTATAAAGCACATATCATTAGCATTTAAAAAGAAATCATACGCCTGGTCGCATACCGTGCATGAATTGTCCAGATGGGCAAGAATCTATTTGACTGGTTGATAAGATTCCCCAATATACCGTTGGTACATTATGGACACATGAATTTCGGCAATGTAACATTACTTCAATTTTCAAGAAATTGATACTTCAGCATTGAAAAGGTTACTGTTTTCCATTATTTTATTGAGCTGAGCTTATCCTTTTTCAATTCCAGGCTACTAGCTCCAGAAAACAACCTTTTACACAGCAACATACACCAATCTGACACAAGCACAAACAAATCATTGAATGCTTCACCTCTAACAGTCTCTTCTCAAAATGTGACAGTTCTGTTCCAATGCCTCCATTGTTCTCTAGTTCTATACCCTCAAGTGTCCCACAGTTGAAGTGCCTTCTTGCTTCTTTCTATAAATACATTAACAAAACAATCATTCCAGCAAACCATTATTTTGAATTAAATTAATGCATAATATGAAATATGATTAACAAAATTACTCTTCACACAAGAAATTTCCTTATCCCAATGAGCTTGTAAGATGTTGGATTTGGTCCATACATAGTAAGCTATGAAATATAGATGGTTTTTACTGCTACTTTTGTGTAGGTTTTGCTCATTCTCTATATACAATGGTAGTGTAGCATGGGAATAAAGCAAGCAACAAAAACGTACTGATTGAAAAGAGCTTTGCATCTAACTTGTAAAGTGATATGCTCAACAAAGATGACAATGTAAAATCATCCCAACTTTGTCAATCCATTCATTCTTCAAGCTTGATCTTGAAACAATTTACAAAAATATTAAAATATATGATATGAACAAGAACTGTTGGAAGGACAGTATGCTTGACTATTCAAAGCTAGTATAAAGAATGGGCTTATAGAGGGGTATATACAGAAATAAGGAAGCTGGGGCAGATGATTTCAAATTACTTGAGCTTTGAAAGATGCACTTACATTTTCATTTGCTTTGTTAATTTTCACAACATTTTACCAAAGCTTCAAAATATAATTTCCCAGATATTTTAAGACAAAAAAAAAAGCTCAAGGTTACCTCACCCAGTAAATCAGAAAACTTGTAAAAGCTGGCAGTCTTTATAACTGCAACAACTCTTTTAGTTCTATCAATTGAATAAATAGAACAGTAAATACCGTCATGGTTCGCATGCCCATGCAAATTGACACCCATATCATATGATTCTGCCAATTATAAAAATGGCATCTCACACTTGAGTCCCACATGGCATCCCATGTCCCACATGGCATCCCACCCCATGTCCCACATGGCATCCCACCCCATGTCCCACATGGCATCCCACCCCATGTCCCCCATGGCATCCCACCCCATGTCCCCCATGGCATCCCACTCCATGTCCCACATGGCATCCCACCTCATGTCCCACATGGCATCCCACCCCATGTCCCACATGACATCCTACCCCATGTCCCACATGACATCCCATCCCATGTCCCACATGACATTCCACCATATCTCCCACATGGCATCCCACCCCATGTCCCACATGACATCCCATGTCCCACATGGCATTCCATCGTATGTCCCACAGGGCATCCCATCCTATGACCCACATGGCATCCCACCCCATGTCCCACATGGCATCCCACCCCATGTCCCACATGGCATCCTATCCCATGTTCCACACAACATCCCATCCCATGTCCCACATAACATTTCACCATATCTCCCACATGGCATCCCACTCCATGTCCCACATGACATCCCATGTCCCACATGGCATTCCATCATATGTCCCACAGAGCATTCCACCATATCTCCCACATGGATTTCCACCATACAAAGTCTCACATGGCATATTTCACCATATGTCCCACATGGCATTCCACCATATGTCCCACATGGCATCCCATGCTATGTCCCACATGGCATCCTATGCTATGACCCACATGGCATCCTATGCTATGACCCACATGGATCCCATGCTACATGTATATCCCACATTAATCCAACCATATGTACCATATGACATCCCTCTCTATGTCCCACATGGCATCCCTCCCTGTGTCCTGCATCAGTGGCTTCCCACCTGATGTCCCACATGGCATCCCACCATATGTTCCACATGGTATCCCTCCCAATGTCCCAATGAAATCCTACTTGATGTCCCACATGGCATCACATCCCATGTTCCCATGGCCTCCCACCCTATGTCCCACATAGCCTCCTACCCTATGTCACACATGGCATCCTACTTTATGTCACACATGGCATCCTACCTTATGTCACACATGGCATTACAACCTATGTCACACTCTGTGTTACTCATAGCATCCCACCACGTCCCACATGGCATTCTACCCTGTTCCACATGGCATCCCAACCCATGTCCCACATGGCATCCCACCCCATTTTCCACATGACATCCCACCCCATGTCCCACATGGCATCCTATCCCATGTCCCACACAACATCCCATCCCATGTCCCACATAACATTTCACCATATCTCCCACATGGCATCCCACTCCATGTCCCACATGACATCCCATGTCCCACATGGCATTCCATCATATGTCCCACAGAGCATTCCACCATATCTCCCACATGGATTTCCACCATACAAAGTCTCACATGGCATATTTCACCATATGTCCCACATGGCATTCCACCATATGTCCCACATGGCATCCCATGCTATGTCCCACATGGCATCCCATGCTATGACCCACATGGATCCCATGCTACATGTATGTCCCACATTAATCCAACCATATGTACCATATGACATCCCTCTCTATGTCCCACATGGCATCCCTCCCTGTGTCCTGCATCAGTGGCTTCCCACCTGATGTCCCACATGGCATCCCACCATATGTTCCACATGGTATCCCTCCCAATGTCCCAATGAAATCCTACTTTATGTTCCACATGGCATCACATCCCATGTTCCCATGGCCTCCCACCCTATGTCCCACATTGCCTCCTACCCTATGTCACACATGGCATCCTACTTTATGTCACACATGGCATCCTACCTTATGTCACACATGGCATTACAACCTATGTCACACTCTGTGTTACTCATAGCATCCCACCACGTCCCACATGGCATTCTACCCTGTTCCACATGGCATCCCAACCCATGTCCCACATGGCATCCCACCCCATTTTCCACATGACATCCCATAGGCTCCATAAGGAGTCTCATCCTAGCTATCACAGTCCGTGATTGAGCATACTATGTATGAAAGTGTCAGTTCATATAACTTATATGCAAATGAATTGTTGAAATGGGGTGGGACGCCATGTCCCACATAACATGACATCCCATATCATCCCATGTCCCACATGACATTCTATCCCATGGCAATCCACCCTATGTCCTGCATGGCATTCCACCACATATCCTATGTGGCATTACAACCTGTTCCACATGGCATCCCACCCCATGTCCCACATGGTAGCCCACCCCATGTCCCACATGGTAGCCCACCCCATGTCCCACATGGCATCCCACCATATGTCTCACATGACATCCCATAAGCTCCATAAGAAGGCTCATCCTAGCTATCACTGTCCCTGATTGAGTATACTATGTATTAAAGTATCAGTTCATATAACTTATATGCAAATGAGCTGTTGAATAAGAAAAAAAAGGTGGAGTCAAATAATTATGCCTGATATAGCCCTTGGTGTACACAACATGGTAAATATTATATCATATGTCCCTCATGGCCCCCATCCATGTCCCACATGGCATCGCTCCCTATATTTATATGCAATCACATCCTGTCACACTCCCTGACTAGACATACTAAATAAAGAAGTCTGGTTAGGTCATATACTGTAGCAACTTTATGCAAATGAGCTCAATAATATAGGTGGAGCCTAAAAAAATCATGCCTGATATGAATGTTGGTGCCCAAATATTTTGAAGAATTTTAAGGATTTTAAATCTCAAGTGTTACAAAAGAGACATGAGGATCTCTAAAAAATATTGGAAAATTATAAGATTTTACAGTTATCTTCTAAGAAAATATCAAATGTTTTGTAGACTTTTTAAGGAACTAGTCTTTAATCCTGTCTTAAGTATCTCTCAAAAACTTTACCATTTAATAAGGAAATTCTAACCTTCCATAAGGATATCTGAAGAAACTTTAACTTTTTCTGAGGAACTCTGAATTTTTTTTACATTTTCTGAGGAATTCTCAAAATACTTTAACATTTCTGAGGAAATTTCAAAACAAATCTGTGAACGGCCGGACGACGTAATCGCCATTACATAGGTTCGCATAAATGCTTCACATGCGAACTAAAAAAAAAAGAAGAGGTCCTAACTTGCCAATGTCAATAAAAAATATGTCATTCAACCCCCTTTCCAACCTGTACTCCCCCCTTCCCCCTTCCCCAAGCCCCTACACATTCCCAGAACTAGATCCTGGATTGTAATACAACTTCCAATATAAGAAAAAATGTGTGTCAAGCAAAGTCAAGCAGCATGAAAAATGTACAATAACATTAAAGCAAAATTAAGCAAAACAATATTGCCTAATGTATGACAAATTAGACATTGGAAACGATACATATTCCCTCACCACTAATAATATTCCAGACTGTCTGACATCCCTTACAGAAATTTTAGCTTGCAGCAGGCTTGTGACAAGCTAACAATTTTTAGCTTGTGCAAGCATGCTGCAAGCTTGCACAAGCATACATGCTTACACAAGCATACTGCAAGCTTGCAACAAGTGTGCTGCAAGCTAGTAAACAGCTTTATTTTCAAAATGGATTCCTATTGTCAAATTAAACTGGAGTAAAGTCTTCCCATTACCATTATACTCCTTTTTTGGTACGTAATACACTCTGTACCAGAATAGCAAACAAAAATTTAGTTAGCTCTTCTGGTACAAAGTTTTATCAAGTACCAAAAAAGGAGTATAATGGCAAAGTGAAGGCTTTATTCCAGTCCATATTGACAATAGAAATCCATTTTGAAAAAAGCTGTTTAGTAGCTTGCTAGCTTGTGGAAGCTAACATTAACTTATGCAAGCAAGCTTAAAAATTGTTAGCTTGCACTTGTGCAAGCTTGCAGATGAGTTTTTGCTAGCTGGTGCAAAATAATTTGTTCTAAATACTAGCTTGCAGCATGCTTGCTGCAAGCTTGCAGCATGCTTGCACAACCTAAAAATTGTAAGCTTGTCACAAGCGTGCTGCAAGCTTGCTGCAAGCTAATATTTCTGTAAGGGATTCCATCCCAACCTGTCCCAAATGTCATCCCACACCTACATTCTATGCAATCACACCTGAGCACCAGATACTGTATATCATTCTGCCCTGTCTGTCCCACATGTCGACCCACCCTGTTCCACATGCCACCCATCGTGTTCCACAGGCCAACCCATCCTGTTCCACATGCCAACCCACCCTATTCTACATGCCAATCCACCCTGTCCAACATGCCAATGCATCCTGACCAACATCTCACCCCACCCTGCCCTACATACAATTCCACCCTGTCCCACATGAAATCTGACCCCCATCCTAATTCCTTCAGCTACTTTATCATGTCATTTTCTACCCCACCGTTCTGCTTTTTGTTTATATTTCCCAAACCCCTAATTTAACATTCTTTAGAAGCGAGACATTTTTATTTGCTTCTTATTCATGGCAAGACAAACATTTTGATTGCTATTCATGTCAGGAATGTCAATATCAAAACAAAACTAGAAGTGCAAAGTTAAAAAGTCATAACACATATATATATAAGACTATTGTGATGCAAATAACCTAATTGATATACACACTACATCTCACCATAAGGTGTACCCTTCACATATACTGTATGATCATTTGTTTAAGCAAAATCATACTCACTTTAATTCAAGAGATACCACATATATATTGCAATGCAAATAGGCTAATAAGTATGCACACACAATCCCACAATCATGCTCAACTAAACAGTACCAATGCCATCTACCACTCAACCAAATACCAAGTTATCTCAAGTTAAATATTTTGTATGCAAGTGTACTGCTATGCAAATAATCTAATTAATAGGCACACTACACCTCACCATTGAGTGTAAACAATGCTCTTTACGTATATGATTATTTGTGTAAACAAAATCCCCACTCCTAATTAGTATGCACACACAACCCCAAATCATGCTCATTTAAACAGTACCAATGTCCTCTACCCCTATACCAAGTTATTACATCAGGTTAAATATTTTATGCGGGAAGTCAATTGTTATACAAATAACCTAATTAATATGCACATTTCACCTCACCATTATGTGTGAACAATGCTTTTCACATATATGATCACTTGTGTCAACAAAAACTCACTCGCACTTTTATTCAACAAATATCATAGATACAAATATTTTCGTTGTTATGCAAATAAGGCAAATATTATGCACACACAACCTTAAATCATGCTCAACTTAACAGTACCAATGCCATCTACCACTGTACCAACTTATTATTTCTGGTTCATTTTTTTGTATGCAAGTTTATTGTTATGCAAATAACCTACTTAATATGCACACTACACTTCACCAATGAGTGTAGACTATGTTCCCCATATATATGATCACTTGCAGAAACAAAATCCCCACACCCACTTTAATTTAAGAGATATCTATATACAAATATTTTCATTCTTATGCAAATAAACAAATTAGTATACACACACAACCCCCAATCATGTTCAACTGAACAGTGCCAATGCTATCTATCACTGTACCAAGTAACAATTTATTATCTCCAGGTTAAATATTTTCTACAAAAGTCTATTGTTATGCAAATAACCTAATTAATATGCACAATACACCTCAACATTAAGTGTAGACACTGCTTTTCACACATTTGATCATTTGTTTAAACAAAATCCCCAGTCCCGCTTTAATTCAAGACATATCATAGATACAAATATTTCAATTTGTTATGCTAATAAGCTCATTAGAATGCACCCCCCACCAATCATGCTTATTTGAACAGTACCAATGTCCTCTACCCTTGTGTAAAGTTACATAAATGTACACTATTAATAACTAAGTTATGCACTCATTTGAAACATTTTGTATGAAAGTCTATTGTTATGCAAATGACATTATTAATATGCACACTTCACCTCCCCAGTAAGTGTAGACAATGCTCTTTACATATATAATAATTTGTGCAAAACATCCCCACATCCACCTTAATCAAAGAGATATAAACATCTTCATTGTTATGCAAATAAGATATACACACACAACCCACCAATCATGCTCACTTGAATAGTACCTATGTCCTCTACCCCTATGCCAAGTTACATGAATGTACACATAACTTATGTAAACTTTAACCACAAACTAACGGGGAAAATATTTCCATTGTAAAGAAAATAAGCTTTTAGTATGCACACACAACCCCCATTCATGCTCATTTAAACTGTACCAATGTCCTCTACTCCTATCCATTCATAACTTAAGTTATGAAAACTTTAACCAAAAAATTTAAGCAGACAAATATCTTTATTGTTATACAAATAAGCTAGTTAGTATGCACACACAACCCCCTAATCATGCTCATTTGAACAGTACCAATGTCCTCTACCCGTGTGCCAAGTTACATAAACTTACACCATTCATAACTTCTGAAAAGTTAACCAAAAACTTTAAGCAAAACTTTAACCGGACAAATATTTCAATTGCTATGCAAATTAGCTATTTAGCATGCACGCACAACCCTCCAATCATGCTCATGTGAACAGTACCCATGTCTTCTACCCCTATGCCAATGAATGTACACCATTTACAAATTCTGAAAACTTTTAACTCTAAAAAACTCTAACCAAAAACTTTAACCAAAACTTTACAAAAACTTTAACCGGATGCCAACGCCCACACCGGGGGTAGTAGAATAGCTCTACTATTCTTCAAATAGTCGAGCTAAAAATAAATTGCAAAAAGAATTTTCTATTAAATGGAACAAACCTGCACATTGGGTGTGACAAGCATGTGCACAGGATGTGACACTACACCAGACCTGACCTCCCAATCAGTCCTGTAGATGGTCTTTATTACTTTGTCACTCCACTGATAAAACCCTAGCCTACAAAAACAAAGAAAGAATTTTTTTTTAATATTTTGCTTTGTGAAAGGAATCTATTAATAACTAAAATTAAACAATATAATCACAAAATGATACAAATCTCCTTGCCACTGATAATATCCACAGTCCACACACAATACTAGCAACATATTATCCCTCCATCTTCCACTTAAACTTACTTTTCACCCTCCTTCTGAAGTATCCATTTTCCATCTGTTCTCTCATCTGTTTCCAATGTTTTCTGTCAGAACTCTTGATTTTCAGTTATTTTACAGCATTAGGTTCCATAATATACACATTTAAATTGTTACTCATGTTTAAAGCAGCAGTCTCCATTTCCTTTATTTGGTCTCAAACCAGACACACAAATACTTTACTCCCTTTCAAGGGCAGAAATTGATCATTTTGAGTGACTGGACAAGCAGACAAACAGAGAGACCAAACATAATAATGTTATCACTATTCACCTGAGCCATTTGTAACAAATCACTGTCCTTTTCTGTACTTCTTTGAATGTTTTAATTATAATTCACAACTATACCTAACAATCATGCAACAATATCTCCTATTTACCCTGGTCCTTTTAAGGTTTATATACACCTACAGATTAATTATATATAAAAAATCTGTTAAATTCTTAATGAATTCATTATTCAAAGAATTGTGACACAAGATCACAAAAAAGATATGATTTACAGATGTTTGTCTGGTCAAAGATCCCAATTTGCATACTTTGACTTTATATCTGTTAATACAATTTTTGATATTTTCAAGTCTTTAAAAGACTGTAAAAGGCAATATGTTTTGTACATGTCCAAAGACCTCTTACAACAATCCTGGTCCAAACTCATGTTTAGGATTTTCTTATAGTGAATTTGCACAGGCCCTGGATGTAAACATGCAGAAGTATAAAGCTTATTACAAAACCTGAACATGATCTGGAACAAAGCTTTTCCTTCCAAGAAATACACAACATTGCACTGACATAAAGAGTTAACTCCCCTTTAAAATGTGATGAACATTGACTTAACAATGCTGCTCCCTTCCCTCACCCCCCAATATTTCAAAATGAGTGATTCATTACAAAGCACAGTTCCATAAACAGAGTATAGAGAAAGTAAAAAAGCTTAAATTTGGCTATGAATAATAATATTCTAAAATTATAGAGATACCAGAAATATGCTGATAGTTAATTTAACTCAGTAATAGTTGTCATCCTGGAATGATTTAATGACTCCTTATAGTTTCCACACTTGCTATAATTTATTTGCGTCAGTCAGTGTCTTCTCCACTTTAAACCTTTCTTTTATGTCCATTACTCATTGTGGTAACTTATCAATGACAATAAACTAGCTCCATAAAAATAAAGTAACTTTTAAAAGACTGGTCTTTTTATGATCTGGTTTACACGTTCTTCCTGTCAACTTAAAAACAATTTACAACGATTCTACATAAGATTTATCTCACAGCAGAAAATGTATAGAAAGACAGTATTCTTGTTACACTAAGTTTCACGTAAACAGATTGATATTCTAACAATCAATTTAAATTCTGTATAAAAGATTAACAAAATTAGACTCTCACGTGTTGTTGAAAGCGGGTCTCCCTGATGACTCCCTCTGTGTAAAAGGGACACCATCTTGATCACGGTAAAATGAATACAAGCCTGGTGAAAAACCCTGCAAAATACAGAATAAGAGCTCAGCTTTAACTTCCTTTGAATGGAATACAAAGACTCAAAAAAAAACAATCAAATACACCTTGGTTGCTGACTTGTCGGCATGTCAACAATGAAAGTCATATTGTGCTGGAGGGCTTAAATTATCACAAACTAACTTCAAAGAATGAATGGTGCACTCATAGAGAGGGTAAACTAGGTGGTGCAGAACTGTGATCAATTAGCTATAGAGGAGGAGAGTCAGTTAATATCATTGTAGTTGACATTACAACAAAAAAGAGAAAAGGAGGGTATGAGTTCTGAGATCATTTAAGAGGGAGTGGATGATCATTTGGAGAGGGTACAGAGTACAGTAGAGAAGGATACGTTTGTCTGAAAGCTGCTCATTGCAGCTATGGGGTAAAGGTAAATCACAGCTGTTAGGTACATAGGAGTCTCAGAAATGGGTGCAGCCTATCCTTAGGGAAATTTAGATCTATGACTTCTTCTTTGCCGGGGAGACTGGTGGAAGTTAGGTTGGTGGATGTAATATTCAGTCCTTTCCTGAACAGCTACTCCCATGCAAATTGTTTATTCAAACTATTTGTGAGTACTTATAATTTCTCTATCTCTACTCTCCAAGCTTTCCTCTCCAAATGTTCATTAATACTTGCAAGTAGTCTATGTAAACATCTTGTCTCCTTTAGCATGCTCATGGCATATATCAGTGGGCATACACCAGTAAACTTATACAAAGAAATGGCTTCATCTTGATTCAAAAACTACAGGAACAAAGCCTTTAGCAATGTCAAATGAAGATATTAATCTTTGCTGCACCTAAAAACCTTTACTTTTTTAGTAACTTTTTGTGACCAGCGAAACTTTTTGTGGCGACCATAGTTGTATCACCCTTGTAAAATCTTCCGGTATCAAAGCCTCAACAATATCTTCTTAACTAGCGAAACTTAACATCTATGACAAACAATAAACATTTTTTTAAGATTTCAAATTTAGCAATAAGTAAAAAGTTTTGTCATATAATGCACTTACATCATAAGAAAAAACATACAAATTTTCCTACATTGAAAATGAGGTTTAGTAATATTCATAAAATATGCAACTTTTATTTATCTTTCAAAATGTGGCATGACCATTGTTTTCTTAAGTCTAATTCTTCTTTTCTTTTTTTACAATTATCATTGATATGAATATTCATAGCAGAGACTATCAGTTTAACATACAAGAGAAATATTCACAAATTATTTGGACCCTAAATAACGCAACCACACATTTTGTTCCAGTGCTCCATACAAACCTACTGAATTTCTCAAGCTGATGTTAATGTAGTTTTAAGAAGCATAAGTTGTCATTGCACTATAGTGATATACATGCACTTACCAGTGTATGAATGATCTCATGCTTGACCGTTGTGAGAAGTATGGACTTCTGAGCTTCATTTAATGAGAGTGCAGTTGGGCAAAGATTGATAAATCCAGCTATTGGTCTGCAAACAAATAAATACATGAACATTTATGTCAGATTTGAATCTCAACAGCATTGAACTGAAATTGAGCTTAGCTTCACTAAAATACTTTGATGATTGATCTGTTTTACACTTAAAAAAACATTTGCTTTATTGTGTATCTAGCTGGTTGTCAGAATATAATATTAATACACATGCAAATAGTCAAGATTTAAAAACCTATGACAGACAAGCAATATTTCGCAAAACTTTTTCAGCTTTGTGAAATAATTTACTCTTATTTCCAATATATCTTATCAGGAATTGCCCAAACGTTCCACACCTTCACTGCTGTTAGAAAATTGTCTGAATGTTGTTATGTGCACTAAAATTACTACAGTATGACAACTCTAACTATTTATAAAATCAAATTATTAAAAAGAAAAGAAAGCTTACGTCAACATATGCATGATCATGCAGCCCTACAGTATTTAAACTCACATCTATAATTTATTGTAATGTAGATTTGCTACATGAAAAAATAATAACTGCATAGTTTATAAAAGGACTCCAGCAAAATCCTCACAAGTCATTCATGCAATGTCTTTTAAAGACTTACTTAATTCAAGCACAAACACAAGATGTTATTGGATAAAAGACAATCTTGTGACATAAAAACTAATGCAATCTCCATTTTGTCCAGATATTTAAGTCTCTTAAGAATAAAAAAATGTCAGAGAGAAGAGCATTCCTTGCACTTTTATTTTAAGTCTTTCAATATCATTTATTGAGTGAACTTCTCTTTTTCCTTAAGTACAACTTATTCAAGGGACTGCATTTATGCATATTCTCATACTGTTATGCTAAGAATGTATCCTTCCCAAAAATATTTTAAAATCAAGCGTCACAATTGATGATTAAGATAAAGGGATTGATCCTTAATTTATTGTTTAGCAGGCTCCCCACCCTGGACCCAAAAAGTATATCAAGTGGAAGAATAAATGAATTTCTTGAAATTACCATGAATGGTTCAAATCTTGGTTGTGGATCTAGGTGTTGTCATTACTAGCAATCTAAAGCCTTTTAAACAGTGTGCTTTAGCAGCTGCACGGGCAAATAGAATGCTTGGTTTCCTTAGAAGAAATCTTTGTTTTTCGGTAGAGAGGTTGTTCTTAATTTGTATAAGCAGTAAGTCAGGCTTCATCTTGATATGCTATTCAGGCTTGGAGTTCCTTTTATGAGAAGAATTTTGTTCATTTTGGAGCAGGTTCAGCGAATAGCCACTAGACTTATTCCCGAAGTAATGAATCTCTCTTATAAATCTAGGTTATGAATTATTGGTTTACCATGCTTTAGTTGAGAAGAGTATGTGGCAATATGATTCAGGGTTTTAAATTCCTATCTGGTAGTGATGCTTTGACTTCCTGTTATTTTTTGCATGTTTCAGCTAATCCTCATGTGACAAGCAGAAACAATTTGAATTTGACCAAAGAGTTCTCACGGATTGATATTCGGCATTTTAGCTTTTCACAAAGATTTGTTAAATGAGTGGAATGGTCTGCCTGAGTGGGTAGTTAGCTCCAATTCTGTTCACAATTTTAAAGTCACCATTGATACATTCTTTACTAACTCTAGGTGTCTTGATATTGTGTATTTTCCTTTTTGTGGTGGTGGTGTTACTTTGGGCATTTTATGGGATGACTAACCCTTCATAACCCATCATTTTGTTATGTTATGTCAAAATTCAATATATTTGAGATTTTAAATGTGCCACACCCTCATTACCTATCTAATACAGCCTCAAGCTGGCAGAATGAAGCATGAGCAGTGGTGTCAGGCAACTGGCAGGCAGCGGTTTCTTCAGCATGCACGTACAGCAAAAAATCTACATCACGCACACCTAATCCCGTAGTGTTGCCAACTTTGTCACAATAACCAGTTTCCGTGCTACATGCGTAACATGCCTGAATAGAAAGTAAGTGAGCAATGGCCAAAAGTGAGAGAGAGATGAAAATGTGAGAGACAGAATGATTTGTGAAGTGGAAGAAGCTGTCAATTTTTCTAGAATAATTGTGGATTTTTCTTGTAAGAAATCTCATGACTATGTAACCTATTATATATAAGTGTTCTATCAATTATGCTTTGTTAAATTGATTTCTTCAAAAATATGATTGACTTATTGTTTGAGCATAGTTGCAATAGAATTCCACTTTCAATTCCAAGTAAAACCCATGACAATCAAATAGAAGAATATAGCGATTGGTGTCACCACCAGAATTACTTTCGAAGGGTATTTTAAACTGTAGTGTTATGTCTACAAAATTGAATAATGGTTTGTTCTCTTTTAAACAATTGAGCAAATTTGAGGTCATATGCTTTAAAATGTTGTAGTGATGGGTATCACAATCACAGACACAAATTTGTGACCACTTCCAAAAACAAATATCTAACTTTATCAAAAGAAAGAAATCGTTTCATTTAACAATATTAAACAATATTCAGTGCCATATCAGCTCTACTTTCTACATGAATCTTCATGCCAAAAATTAAAATTTATTGCCTCTCAATAGGAAATGACATGTGATTTTTCCCCATTTGTAAATCTTGTATAATGTCCATAACTATGGTTTTCAGAGGTGATGGAATTGTGATAGTCATATTAAAAATAGGTGCAAAACTTAAACTATGACATAAAATTTGTTATATCAATATATCATGAAAGATGTCACATAAATCTTCATCATAAATCCTTCAGTGGCAGGGGAAAAATGTTCTTGGCTAGCTGCAGAGGGGGACATCAAGCCTTAAATAATTCATACAGTTCAAAATATGACTTAGGTAATACAGAAATGGATTTACTGTAAAATAATATTTTGCATATAGTTGTAAATCTGTACACAAATAAAATTATAATTGCAAAACACAACAAAAATTCATAATAAGAAAGGCTTGTATTTTTACTGACATTTTTCATATTACTTTTGTGGTGTCAGGGGAAAAAGCAAATCTGCTATGCTGACAACTAGTTTGTTTTGGAATTATTCAATAACAATTTTCGATAGAACAAAACTATATATTTAAATTAAAGTATTAGTTTTCAAGGAGCTCCTTGGAGGTAGAAAAATGCCAACTTACAGAATAGGAGAGAGATTGAATCTGACATACTGTAGCTGACATTATGACGTAGTTGACATTATGACGTAGTTGACATTATGACGTAGTTGACATTATCAATCTGTGTGCAACTTCTCAAAACACTAAAATCAATTTTTCATAAGGTACATGTAAGTTTTGGCATGAACATACTCATGACAGAATCAAAGAAATACTGAAAACAGATGTTCCAGCAACGACTCAAAATTCCGTGCCATGAAACCGATTCCATTCATCAAAAGTTACATTACCTGAAGATGATCTTCTGGTATGATCACATCCCCACACCTAGAGGTGGCGGTGCATCTATCCTGGCAGTAGGTATGGGGATCATTTTCTACGTCATAGTAAAGATCATCTTTGCACCCCCTGAAAGAGAATAACAAAGTCAAAAATATAACATAGTATTTTACATTATATATATCATGAAATAAGTAAACTAACTACATTGGTGAGCTTGCATGGATTCAGTGACATCCATTTCTCTTCTTGGATTTAATTTGTCCCATTTTTAGTTTCTTAAGTTGGTTTTTTGATACAATATAATTGACAACCACATCCATCAGTTGTAACATTAAGCTGATACGTGTATAGTTTAAAAAGATCACTTCACCATTGGTTTGGTTTGGTTTGTTGATGTTTAACGCCACCGCAACAGTTAGAGTCAAATGTGCCAAGAGGGTGTAAATAAATTATGGTGTAAGAGTTAGGATAGTGACCTCTTAATATCCAATTGATTAAAACAGAAACAGCAACATTTTCCTTCCTGTCTGTAATCATTATATATAATTGTATATCAAAATTGATTAAAATGGACCAGTTTACATCTTTCAAACTTATTGCAGTAAAGGGGTAATATGCAAATTTGTACTGTATGAATGGTCAAACCTGCCAGTTTTCTTTATGTAAATCCATTGTTTGTTTTTTAATCATGCACTATTGTACAATTGTTTGATGGAGAGGTGATTTTGACCAAACGTCATTCAATCGTAGCCAAACCCCTCCCCCCAATCAATATCTAGAAGAAGAAAATCTCATTTTCATGGAAAGTAAAAGGAATTGTATATGCACTCAGTTTAATAGGACACAAAACACAATTTGCCTTGGGTGGTCTACATTTTTTTCTATCTTAGCTAAACTGATTTTGTTAGGTCTTCTTCAAATATTCTTTAATCATATATTCTTATCTTGTTGTTGATATATTTACAACTGACTTAGGCTTTGAAAATTGCTTAGCAAAATTTTGTAGACATCATCAGCAATTTGGACATTTTATAATGAATAATGCACACACACAGCATCGCTAACAAAAACAAAATTTGAATAGTAAAATAAACCATTTTGATAAGTAAAGTGCTATGCTAAACTAAATAAATTTGTTCCTGGCTTCAGATATTGGTTTTCAAGTATAATTACAATACTGTATTATTGCAATACTGAGTGGTATTTCTACAACTATACTGGATCATATAAATTTGATAGTCTCTATTGTACTGTTTTAAACATGTATTTAAATGTTCTTATTTTTTATTCTTTTAAAAATGTATAGTTTTAAAAGATGCACAGTATTTTTGATTACATGTATGAGAAAATATGCAGAAATTAAAATTCAAGTGAATTGAGCATTATAACAGTGGGTATACATGCAAAACAATTTAATTACTGTGATAAATAAATAATGTGGTAATCATTGCATAAAATTTTACTGCAATTAAAAAAAATCCAGAAATCTTTCACGGACTAACAGTGGATGAAGTCTTTAACAATTTTGTTGTATATTATAACCGAAACCAATAAAGCCAACTCCTTTATTCATTTCCTCACCATCGTACAGAGAACATACATGGAATAAATAGTTCTTCCTATCCTGTAAACATCTCAAATTTCATTAATTCAAACAATCCCACTAGGAAGTTAAGCTCCAGTAAAGTTGAGACACTTGATGAACTGTAAAACACACAATATCAATGAAATGCCTGGTTCTAGGAATTTGCTGTGTTTTGTTTATTGAGGCTAACAAAGAAATGGTTAATATAGATGAGTATTATACAGCATGTATACATTTCAAACGATTCTACACACATCTAGTACTCAATATAAAGATATCAGTTGTTCCCGTAATTGGTAAAATATCATAGAATACAAGCAATGTAATTTAAGTCTCTGCTAACATCATTGTTAACAAGCTTTCACATATATTGCTAATCTATACATTTGAAATTAAGTCAAATCTTCTGCCTTGTTTTCATAAGCATGGCTAATATTAGGTACTTGTTTACTTTTCAACAAAAAAAAAGAAATAAATTATTTCTTTCTTTTTCCGGATTGGAATTGACTGATAATCCTCTTTGCTTCATACAATCTTTAAGCTTGTACTTCAAGGGTTAGTTACAAACCATGGGGATAGGGGAGGAGAGGGGGGGGGGGAGCATTTCTATATTAAATCAATTTTTTTTTTTTAAAGCCCATAAACCCAAAACATTGCCTGCAGTATGCGATTTTGATGAAAGTAGTTATTTTGATATATATTGTCAACAAATTGCACCAGCAGTATAAAATTAACAGCTGTACGAGACACTTTTGGGACCTGCACATTAAAATTATGCAAAAAGACCAGCTCGGGTGGCACCTATATAAATACCACATACGTGGAAGTGCCCCTCCCCCCTGCGTAGTGTAAAGGAGATGCAAAGCACCCATTCACCCATTTCAACAGGAGTTATGCACGCTCAGCTGGGGTTGTTTGCAGCACAACCCCTTTCAAGAGTAAAACTAAATCTAAATCAGAATCACAAAATTGGCTGAAAGAACCTGATATTTAAAGTCAATAATACAAAGAATAACAGAATTAAGAGTATAAACCTATAAAGCCGGATGGGAGCATTCAAAGGTTGCTTCACGCTAATGCGGTCTGAGATAAACTTTTCGGCTCTGGGCATGAGGTAGTTCTGAAAGAATGAATGTGAATCTTATTCTCATTGATATGGTAATCAATCATACATGAATGAATCTAAAAGGATATGAAAAAATATTGTCATCTGTGAAAATGTCAAGGGTAGGCCTGAGTTGGGTAGCAAAAAATCGGAACTGGGTAACCATTACTGTTACCTGGTTCTAATCGGGTACCCAAAAAAAGAAAACAAAACAAAAAATTAGACCTAAAAAATATATATATTTTTTTTAGCTCTACAATTTTTACCGAAGTGGTATATTATTAGGTGAACTCTAAAATCACGGTTACTACACTAACTCATACCAACAAGTTTTTAGTGACATTCTTGAGCTTTTTTTTGGTCCAAGTTGGTAAAATTACTGTAGCTTTAGTGTAAGCCTAATAACATAACACTTCCACAAAAATTGTAGAGCTAAAAACAATTATTATTTTTTTAGATCTCTTTTTTTCCCCTGGGTACCCGTACCCAATATTTTTGTACTGGGTACCCGACCATCAGGTTCAAGTTTTTTAGGCACATCAAAAATAGAGATCGTATTGTTTTAGGTTCTAGGAGACAGATCATACAAAATCAAAAATGGTAAATACAAGCTAAATCTTTAAGCCTGAGAAGCAACAATACATAACTTGCTTTAAGATTTAAAAAACAACTATGAAAATAACAAGACAAATTCATTGTAGTATTCACTTTAAACTTGTGCATATAAATACATTTTCACTTTCTCTTGCCTTACCATGCATATTTTCTATGCAAATTTGCAAGCAGACCAATGTTTTTTCCTGACTCGCATTCTTAGTTATGTAATCATTTACCAATCTTTTTCAAGTGTAAAAAATACTTTACTTAGGAAGGGATTTTTAATCTTTCCAACAACCCAACCAAAATCTAAATACATTAAAAATTCTGATCACATTTACAATGACTGAAATCTGAGAAAAGTATATAATTAATATTATCAAGATATTGAGCTGTCTACATCATTATAATTTTTGTGTACATCAAAAATCTGCAAAACTTTGATCAGCAAACAGAAAATGATTGATCCAAATTTCAATAACTGTATTACTCTAAATTAAAAAGCTCTTTGGAGCAGGCAATTAATCTGGAAACATCCACAGACCTGTAGGAAGGAAGAAAGGTCTACAGTAAGAGCCTTCCTACCTTTAGAATACTACATCCATTTTGAAGTGACAGGCTTTTCCTTTGCACACTGTACCACATCATAATATGTGTTTTTTTGTGATCCTTTCAAACACACTGTATCACTGAGAAAGTCTTCATTTTATGTTTACCACAATATTATGAACTTGGAACAGAGTTACCTACAATGATTACACTGTTGAACAAACCATTCAATGAAATACACTTGTAAATTCACTGCACATACTCTGTATTTTGCTCCAAGTTCACTTAGTTGTCTCTCAATATCAAATATGCATGATGACACATGAAGCACTTTTTAACAGAAAAAATACAAAATAAAACAGATAACAGATAAAGTTTCAATAAAGTTACATGAGCATGGTTCTAGATATGGCTAAATATAAAGCAACATTATGTGACTGTAGTAAACAAAAACAAAATCATAACTTTGCTAGTATATTCCTATGAAAGTTTGTTGTGGCACTCTTACCTTAATAAGATCTATTTTAACCTGTGACAGTGCATCAACTGCTGGTGTATACTCTATATGAAACCTAAATATGTTATTTGCTGTCCTCTTCTGTATAGTATGTTCCGGCTCTAGGAAAACTCCAGTACGAAACTGAGGAGAAAATTAATTTTGAAAATGGGTAAGTATTATACAACCTAGTGTAAAGCACTCTACAAGCTACTGCATAGCTGTCACAACAATTTGTATGACTTTCTTGCTCCAATAATTTGCATATTTCTGTAGGGTTCACCTGAAACTCAAATTGTAGGGGCACTTATCATTATGGTCAATGGGAGAAAACACGATTTTTCGTAATTTCGACCATTTGCGCACCTTAACTAAAAACTCCTAGAAATCTAATTATTGTCAGTTTTGTCATGATATATCAGCAACAGAAAAACGCACCCCAGAATGGGCACAAACAAGGTGTTTTTTTAAGAAAAAAAATAAGCCTTCAACGTTACGCTATGAAAGTATATTTTACACGAAAATGATATTTTTGCGTACTATCATAGCGTGACGGACTGTGCGAAAAGCTGTGTTTTTTCATCTGGGGTGCAAACTTTAGAAGTTTTTTGGTGAAAAAGTCTGACAAATCGAATAATTTTATTTCTGGGAGTTTTCAGCTGAGGTATAAGTCATTTTTTTTTTTAATCACAAAAAATTGTGTTTTGCTCCCAATGACTGTAAAGTTAAGTGCCCCTATAAATTGAGTTTCGGGTGAGCCCTATAAACCCTTGGAAAAGCTGCTGCTGTCATCTAGGGTATATTCTGTATTTTGAAATTGCTTCATAAAAAAGGCCAGTATTGTCAACAATATGGATATTTCATTATGTATAATATAGAAAGCATTGCTAACAAAACAAAATTCAAATACCAATCTTTACAAGTTTGATTAGCAAAGTGCTATGTTACACTACTGTCTTCTTACCATATCCAAAACATCAAACCAAAGAACATGGTACAGAACATTTTTTCAAGAAATCTATTTCAAGGACTGAAAAAAATAGACAAAATATGAAACATTTTTATGCTATCTGACCATGACCTTTCCAGTGGAAGGAAATAGGTTTGTATGTAGTTTGTAGAATTTTTTGTTTTCTTGGTAGAGAGGTTGTCCTTAATTTGTTTAAGCAGTTAGTCAGGCCTCCCATTGAGTGTGCTATGCTTAGAGTCCCTTTTATGAGACGGAAAGCTCATTTTGGAGCAGGTTCAGCGAAGAGCTATTAGCCTTATTCCTGAAGTAAGGAATCTTCTCCTATGAATCTAGGTTGCGAATTCTTGGTTTGACGCTTGAGTTGAGAAGAGTACGTGGAGATATGATTCAGGTTTTTAAATTCCTATCTGGTACTGATGCTTGACTTCCTGTAATTGCTTGCATGTTGCAGCTAATCCTCATGTGACATGTGGTAACGGTAACAGTTTGAAGTTGACCAAAGAGATCTCACGGATAGATTTTCGGCATTTTAGTTCTTCCCAAAGAGTTGTTAATGAGTGTAATGGTTTGCCTGAGTAGGTAGTTGCTCCAATTCTGTTCACAATTTCAAAGTCAACATTGATAAGTTCTTTACTAACTCTGGACGTCTTTTATTTTTTTATTTTTTTTGTGGTAGTGGTGGTTTTAGTTTGGGCTTTTATGGGGTGATTCACCCTCCGCCCATCATCTTGTTATGTTGGGTTATGTTAGTTGATTGCATCACCTTAACTGATTGTGATGAGGCATAGCATAGTATTATACCTTAAGTCAGCATTAGGAAAATAGGGTTAAGTTTGCTGACCTTTCAAAATCCTAAAAAAGAAACATTTGTGAACTTTTTCAAACAATAGTAACATTTTTTTCATTGTTCAAACCTTAAATGGTTCTAAAGCTAATCCCAATTTAAAGTTTACATCTTGGCTATGTCTGCTTTTTGTTTCTGTAAAAACTGAGTATTAATATGATAACCATTTTAAAGGGTCCTACTAAAATGAATGATACTATACATTACACAAACAGTCCGAAGAATCCGAAAGACAGTTCATGACAATTGAGTTACACTTAAAGAAAACAAATGACAAAATAATTTGCATTACGCACGGTGCACAGTGTAGAGTGACGGCGCGCAAGTTACATATGCCCATTATGCAGTCAATGTAAAGTACGGACCGCTTTTATACTCTGCGATCAATTTTTTCCATTTTCGTGAAATTTGCTTACATTTCGTACAATTTCCTTCATTTTCAGGAACATTTCTACAATGGCTTTCATTACCTTCATTCTCGTGAAAACGAAAACTTCTTTAATTTTCAAGAAGTTCTCTTCAATTTTCCGAAAAATTTCCTGTAAATTTTGTAGAATTTCCTTTATTTTCATGAAAATTGCTTCAATGTTCGTGCAATTTCTTTCATTTCTGAGAATTTTTCTAAATATTTTGAGCGTTGTCTACAATTTCCATGAAATTTTCTATAATTTTCGTAAAAATTTCCCTCATATTCGTGAAATTTGGTTAAATTTTTGTGAAACTTTAATTTTGGATAAGTTTCCTTTAATTATCTGAAAATCTTCAATTTTTGTAAAATTTCATTTCATATTTAAGAAGTTTTTGAGAAATTTTCCTCATTTTCGGGAAATTTTGGTACATTTTTTGGGAAATGTTGCCAAATTTCATAAATAATTTTACAACCACCCCCTTTACAAATAGTTTTGGACCAAGATAAGAGACTCATACATTTTTGTACTGAGGTTTGTTGAGACACACATCTGTTCCCCCCCTACCTCTCCCCCCCTACCTCTCCCCCCCCTGTCATGTCACATACTTTCCTACGCCGCTGTATATGGTTACCGTATTGCTGTGAAAATAAAAAAGATTGAAAATTCCTTCTTATTTTGCAAAGGTTATATACTGTTTCTTTCTTCTCCTTTTCTTTCTAATGTAGTTTCTTTGGATGCATCAACGATGAATGCATAATAAGCAAATCACCAAAATTGTTGAACCTGGACACCAATTCGATATTCCTGCTGGCCCTGGTCCCGAGCAAGTCCTCTGAAGATTCCAATATAATCATATGGGTCATCCTTGCGAAGAATGACACGGAACATCTGACTGAATTTTTAAAGGAAACATATCAATTTTGTTTAATACAGTAGGCATGTATCTCGACCAAACTCAGTTGGAGATCATCACATGGTTGAATCGCAAATATCATCATTGACGGCATGCACAATTTTTATGGGGGTGGGGGGAAAGGGATAAACAGGCAATTTGAAGGGCATTGGTGCCACCTTGCATGCATAACATGCGTCAAACTGGTGTGGGGTCCCAGGGGTCTGCTTAAGGAAGCTCATGGCATTGAAGGCTTCTGACTATCTGAAATTGCAGAGAATAGACCCATTTTTCTAAAAGTGGTACTCAATACAGGCTCTTAGCCAGTAACGGCACCAGGATTTTATTGAGGGTGGTGGTGGTAGGGAGAGGGGGGGGAACTGGGGTAAGTAGTGTTACATGGGGAAAATTCTTAATAGGGGCAGGTGCAGATTGGTCCCTGGCCAGAAAATGCAATCAAATTTAGAAAATTTACCAAAGAATTCGGAACTGATAGTTTTAAAGATATCGCAATATTTTGCAAATGTTCCCAAAAGTTTGTCACTTTTGCGGAATACCTGGTTAATTTCTTGAAAAATTTAATTAATTTTTCCTAAACTACCAGCCTATAGGCAGTGCCCTAGGAATAGGAAGAAGTAAAGTTCAAAAACTTGACCAAAGAATTTGAAATTGAGTGTTAAAAAATCAGATAATTTGCACATTCTGGTCAAAATAAGTGGTTAATATTCCGAAACTTTTGTTCATTTTCTGAAGAAAAAAATGAATAGTTAGTTGTGAAAAGTGTTGTTATTTTCCCCAAAAATTGCCTAATTTTCTTTCCAAAATATCGGCGAATTTGGGAATCATCTCCGGAAATTTGGGTAAAAAGTCAGTTGAGTGTATCGAATACTCTTCTCTGCCTATGTCAAATTTTAAAAGCAGAAGAAACAAATTCATCAGCACTGTAGAAGGATTTCAAGAGTACAGTTTGAAAAATTCCTCATTTCAAGTTTCGATTTTGCCTTTGGAAAGTCAGATTTTCTTAATAGTCCATTTCTCATGGACTGTTTTTCTTTGATTGGGGGCACAAGTAGGGGAGCGCAATTTCATGACTGCATGCATAAAGGAAATGCTCTATGTGCACAGCCTTAAATCGGGATCAGGAGGACAGACGCATCAATAGACCATTTTCATTAGGAGGTATAAAATTGGAAGACTTACTGACAAACATAATGCAAATTCACATCCTGACATGATTTGCAATTTACCGATCAATCTCATGGTTTTACTGACGAGCATATAAAATTGGAACCGGGGGTACTTTTGTCAAAAGTTTAAAAAGTGACCTTTTGCAGAGAAGAAAAGTGCCCTTTTTCTGTGGGAAAACTGCCCTTTTTAGATAAAAAAGTGTCCTTTCAAAGAGGACTGGTGCCCATTTTAGAGATGGAATCTTTCCTTCCAAACATTAAAAAACTTTTTCTTCAAAGATTATATACACAATCTTTTCATTAAAGAAAGTAACACAAATATCGCCCTAAAAAAACAAAAATTATCTAGTTTCATGCACTTCAAGCACTGCCCTACATATTGAGCTTTTTTATACTTAAAGGAGACATAAAGTCTGACATAATCCTTATTTCATATGATAGAATTAAAAATGAAAAAGTTTTCTGACCAAGTTTTATACCCCCTCCCCACCCCTCCCTTCTCCCTCCCAAGCAAGCTAACACATTTTTTTTATAATTTAAAAAAAACTTTAATGCTACTACTAAATAGTACTTTGGGAGCCACTATTTTGATTTCAAAACATGCAAATTATGATGTCATCAGCCCAACAGGATGTTGGAATGCTTTGTATTTCTTTATAATGTACCTCAACTTTTCTAGCTTATGAGAAATTGTTTTTCTTTTGTAATGGTCAAGACATTTTTGTGTACACATGAAATTATCAAAACACGCTGTTAAAACTTTGTGTCACATCATTTTGGAATAAAAACTGTAATCACATTTATAAAGAAATGTATTAAATTCCTTATGTCCCTATTGGGGAAATTATGTCATCATGCACAATATTTCAATAAAGAATTGAATAAAATGGCAGCCTCCATGTGTCGACTTTAAACATGAATAAGTTGCGATAGGAATAAGATTTTGACTTGCTGTTTTGGGTTATTGGTTAAGATTTGTAACCTCTATCATATGAAATAATGATTGTATCAGACTTTATGTCTCCTTTAAAAAGCTTTTACCTCTGCCTACCTTTGTTTTTCCATGCATATAACTTGTAAAAACTCATTAAAATAGGGCCTTTCTAGAGTGTGCAAGCCACCCCAAATTTCATTAGTTGGGCATCTTTGAAATTGGCCATGCAGTGCAAAACTTACTGTTTGGACCAAAACCATTGCCATGACATAAACTAACACGTTCCCTATTCTTCAGATTAAAAGGTGCCACTTTACAGAGATAATAAAGTGTTATTAAAATATTAAAATATAATTAAGGCCCATTATTCAGTTACTATATAATTGATCTTTGTATTGACAGATTGAAAAAGCAACACAAACATCAACCAAAATACTACAGCTTTCACTCATGGAGCGCCTTTAATTTGAATTCTGCCACTGACTCGCTGAAGACTGAGTTTGCATTGGTCAATTTGGGCCATCTGGTCTAATTTATACTAATGCATTCTCAGCAAGAAAATGATGGCCTCCAGAATAATATTCTAACGACCCCTGACTTGCTTTTCACATTATTCTAGAACTGTAGAAAAAAAAGTTATATACATTCCGATTCATGACTAATACAATTGGCTATTAATTATGATCTTTAAGTCTAAATCCTTCCGATTTCAAGACTTCTGATCTATTAAATTGTCATTTTTTAAAAAGATTTTGTTAGAAATCTGTTCTATTTTACTAAATTTTTGACATTTTTTCCTCTCAAAATTTCCAGGTTGGTGGTGGTGGGGGCCTTATAAAGCTAACTGATGTGCTATGTACTTTCAAAACACGAGGTAGAAAGTGCCCCTCAGATCCTGTGCCCCCAAATTCAAACATCTTCCACCTCTGCCAACACCCCTGGTTCTGACACCCCTGTACTTGTAGTGCCGCACTTGCCCATAGTCAGGCTTTTATTCCTTTGCTAATTGTTGCAACAGAGAAGATGGCACACTTGCCCATAGTCAGGCTTTTATTCCTTTGCTAATTGTTGCAACAGAGAAGATGGCACTAGCTATAAAAGACGCATAAGTTAATTATTGGGCATCATCTTTGTTGCTTTTTTGCAGAACATATGGAACGTGATATGTACTCTATTATCCAGTCCCTTCGACTGTGTCAGGCAGAGGTGTAGGAAGCGGGCACACTGCCCCTAAAAAGATTTCACCATACTGGTTGCATCTTTTTTTCTTGGTTGGGAGGTAAAATCAGTTGCGTCCCCAGAATTTTTCATTTGGGGGCACAATATGTTTAAGAGGAAGAAAATGGAGGAGGCACTAAAAATGTGCAATGCCCAGGTAAGGGTCCAGGGGGGTGAAGCTTTGGAGGCTCTGCAGATTTCTTGTTTTTGATGCCCCAAAATGGCTTTAATTTGAAAACATAAGTTCAAAATATTGATGAAAAGAGAATTTTAGATTATAATGTTAAAATCAACTCAGATAATCATTTGGGTTACCATTTCTGAACAGAAAAACATTTTCTCTTTTCAGGCAAAAACCTGCAGTTCAGGCTTTAAATCATTCACAGAAGTTCAATATTCAAGTGATAAAAAGATGAAAATTTATGAAATTGTTTTGTTTTTGATTAAGCAAAAAGGCTATAAACATGTAAAAGATATTGATACTAAAATTCAGTGAATAAAAAAATTAAAAAAATTATAGCGTTGAATATCAACTTAGACAAGCATTTGGGTTGCCATTTATATTTCTAAGCAGGTACAGAAATAATTTTTCATGGAAAATTAAGAAATTCAGGCAAAATATTATTAGATATTTGAGTCAAAAAAGGTAATAGAAACATCGAAAGTTAAGAAAAATGTCACCTGCAAACTTTTATTGGTGGTTTTCTTGTCAGACTTGAATGAAAATCTGTCTAAATTTTACAAGAAAAAATAATCTTACTTAGTCAAAATACCCTTTTTCCCTTGGAAATGTTGGGCCCTTATATGCCTACGGTATATGCATTAGCAAAACAACTTTAATCAAAGAAAATATTTCTGCTGCTGCCACACGCCCCACCCCCTCCTCACCCCATCACATCAAGAGACTGTAACTGTAACCCTGACAAACGTCATGCCCTAAATAATACGCAAGTCTGTCTGGAATATTTATGTTGATGATTATTAAGTTGAAAATATTGTAAAAACGTTTTAATAGGCGAGTTAAAACCATCTGTAATTTTGTTTTAATTTCAATCATGCAATGAAAATGTAAACTAGTGCTTTGAGAGTATGGTTTGTTTATCCATGGAGGGCTAGGGCAAAGTCCTCTGTAACCACTGCCAGACCATACATTGTATATGTATAGTTACAACTCTTAAAGGACAATGGACATCTATAGAGGCAGCATATAAGCTATTTAGATTCACACTTCTGAGACCATGAAATAAATGCTGAATGTTGATCAAAGTTTTGCAGGCATAATCACGTTACCCGAATAACGTAAACATGGCCGTGTTACCTTCTGTGTTCACCCGAGGGAACAGACAGCTTGTATTATTTGTATTCCAAGACATTGCTTACAATTAATAAACTAAACTACAGAAAGTTGGGCCTCGGGCCTCATGCATAAAATTGATGACTCTTTTGTGGAACTGACGTCAGAATGTTCAACAGGGCAATGTCGTATTTAGGCTGTCTTGGAAGTTGGCCCCCTCAAATCCAGATTTCTGGCTGGCTATTGTCTTGAAATTTGAGTTTGCACCGGGCCCCTGCAAATCTGAGGGGTAATCACCGTTCTTCGGTTACACCTTCGTTCTTGATGGTGGGAGAGCAATACCTCAAATGAATCCCTGAACACTATTTCAAAAGAGTAGGGGATTCCCCCGTTGTTCGCATTCTCTCGCAATACCAGACTCCTGGGGATCCCCCATACTAAGGTCGTGTCAGCAGTGGCGAAAACAGATAAAGAAAGGAAGGTCAGGGAGGCAATTGACTCTCCTAAAGTTAAATCCATCTAAGCCTTTCATGGCTATAGGACTGATGCTTATTTCACTGTGCTTTTTACACTGTATCATTCCCTTTTTCTATTCATTGTGTAATTTTAATCTTACAGCAATCTCATAGAAATATGAGTAAACCATGATTTAATGCTAATACAAATATTTTTAAGAAGTCCCATTTAATGGGACAGACTGTTTCAGAATAAGTTTCATGTAATAATGGTAAAATTATTTTACCATGAACCCATACCAAAATTTGAATAATTTAGTGAGGGTGTATAACACCTCTTTATTTCAGCCTAAAAATGGGCCAAAACTTTTATTTAACATACCATGATCCAAAAGATATAACTGTAGATAGTACTTTTCAGAAAACATTGCAAAAGTTTGCGAAACTTTGCCTCTCTGGCACAAAAAAGACCCAAAACTTGACAAATAATTAGTTCTGTGCTACCTATTACCATATTTTATTACAAAAGCAAACATATAATGCATACACTTGACTAGTTTTAGTTTTTGTGCAAAATCTATGGGTAAAGAATACAAATTTTAGAACAATACAAATACAGAATGTCCTTTTGAGACATATCATCTTCAAAATACATGATTAATTATCATTATTATTATTATTATTATTATTACTATCATTAATGGTTTAAAAATTAATTATTTTGGATAGGAATTTAATCTCAACCCTACCTCATGCATTAAGGTGTTGCAAAATATATGAGCCCGGGCTGGGTGGGGATTGGGTGACTTGTTAATCATTCTCTTCACCCGGGCTAGAATTTTACCCTTGGGCTGAGATCGTGCAATCTCAGCCCGTGGGCTGAAATGCTAAGCCCCGCCCACCATGCAGATCAATAAAATAGAATATGTTGACAATAATAGCATGTGCACAATAATTAACAACATTATCATAGCAAGTATGATACAAAACAGACATAAGGTGACTCATTTATGATATTCAAGACTTTTACATTATAAGCCCTGCGTATTCATTAATGTACATGAAACTACAGGCTAGCTGTGTACCGCATATATCAGGACAGGAAGCTGAGAAGTTGAAGATGTCAAGAATGGTAGAGAGGGAATAGGTCTTGACTATGCATATCATAAATTGACAAGATATGCAGTTTATTGTTTTGATATATCTTGTTTATAAGCTATTTTTAGCAAAATATTATTAAACCCCACCCACTATGCATATCAATGAGTTTCAATCTTTTGTACCATGGGCAGGTACAAACAAGCTAACATCCTTATAATTCTAAATATGAAAACAAAACAGAAAACAAAACAGTTCTCAAAATATGCATCATTCCAGAATTTGTACATTAATTCCTGCCTACTCATTAATATGCATATCATCACCACCAATTTGAAACAATCTGACAATAGGGCACCAAAAACAATCTGACAATAGGGCTTATATGGATCATGGGCTGCCTGTGTACCACATATGAATTGAATTCACTTTATCGTTCTTGAGATATTGTGTTACAAGTCCTTTTCAGCAAAATTATCAAAACTATGCATGTTCATTTAATTTAACGTTTTTATACCACGAACATGTAGACACTAGCTAACATTATAATTACACCTAATATGAAAGAAAATAGACAAGCGGTTGTTCAAATATGAGCATTTCGTGATTTAACATTAGGCTCCGCCTACTAAATAATATGCATGATGTCACCACCAAAAACAAAAACCATGGGCTATTTGTGTACCACATATGACATGAATCCAGCATAGACTTTTTGGAAGAAATCTGGAATTGGGGCAAAACATGCAGAAGGGTTATATCATCCCCACACAATTTATAAAGTCAGTAGCATAGGATTCTAGGGAGATATTTGAGATGGGGTTGGGTGGGGATAGGATTCTATGGAGATATTTGATATTTTGTTGGGTGGGGGAGAGTTGCCAAATTTTATTTTTGTCTAAAAAAACCTAGAAAATATACGAGTCTGTTATGTCCCAAAATTATTTGTAAAGAGGAGAGGGAAAGAAAGGGGGTAGGGGAATGTAAATTAGGACACAATTTAAGAAAATTTCTCCAAAATAAAGAAGATTCACTAGAAATAAAGAAAATTTTACAAAAATGAAGCAAATTTCCCCAAAACTACAGGAAATTTCTCGAAAAAGAAAGGAAATTCTCTGAAAATTAAAGCGAAAAAAAAACCTTCCAGAATATTAAGGAAAGTTCAGAAAATTAAGGAAAGTTCACGAAAAATAAAGCAGATTTCACGAAAATGAAGAAAAATTAAAGAAATTTGAAGATTTCCCCCAAACGTAGGAATTTTACAAAAAAATGATGCAAATTCCCCAAATATGAAGCAAATTTCCTGAAAATTTAAGAAACTTTTGCGGAAATTAAAAATTTCATGAAAATGAAGCAAGTTTTCCCATATCAAAATTCCAGAAAATTGAAGAAAACTTTCCAAAAATTAAAGAACATTTAACAAAAAAAAAGTACATTTCTCCCAAAGAAAATTTCTCAAAAAAAAAGAGGAAAATCGTCGAAATTGAGAGAAACAACTTTCAGAAAATAATGAAAATTTCCAAAGAATTTCACTAAAATAAAGGAAACTTGAAGAAATTTGAAATTTTTTTCCCACAAATGAAGAAAAACAAAAAGAGTAAAATTTTCTAAAAATTGAAGATTTCCGGAGGCTACTTAATGTTGACTGTTGAGTTGACAATCTTAATTTATTATGAATTATCTTAATATATTCCTTTTATAAGGATATTTTCCATGGCCAAAACCTTACCACTGCGGGGAGGGGGGGGGGGGCAATCAAAACATAACATAACAAGATGACGGGCTAAGAAAGGTTAGTCACACAATAAAAAAGACCAAACTAACACCACCACCACCACATAAAAAAGTATTTTTGTTAAAAATCAAAGATGCACAGAGTTAGTAAAGAACTTGAAATTGTGAGCAGAATTGGAGCCAACTACCCACTCAGGCAAACCATTCCACTCATTAACAACTCTTGCGAAAAGCTAAAACGTCGACTTATCAATCCGTGAGAACTCTTTGGTCAACTTCAAACTGTTACCATGTGTCACATGAGTATTAGCTCAAACATGCAAGAAATAACAGGAAGTCAAAGCATTACTACCAGATGGAATTTAAAAACCTGAATCATATCGTCACATACTCTTCTCAACCCGAGTGTGGTCAAACCAAGAATTTGAAACCTTGATTTATAAAAGAGATTTCTTACTTTAGGAATAAGACTAGTGGCTCTTCGCTGAACCTGTTCCAAAATGAAGTTATCCTTCTCATAAAATGGACTCCAAGCCTGAATAGCATACTCAAGGTGAGGCCTGACTAATTGCTTATACAAATAGGAGTGAAAGAAGTTTACGGAGGAGGTAGGATGTGGGGTTATCCCCCATTTAAGATTGAGTAAAGAAGTAAGGACAGCCTTAGAGTTGGAGAGGATGGCAAAGTGGCTGAGCTGGGAGTACTCAATAAAGTTGAGGGTGAGGAGGATGGCCTAGGCCTCAGCTGAGAAGATAGATGAGTACTTAAGAAGCCTGCTACTGAGGGTGATGTCTTGGATGACGGCAGCAGCAGCTGTCTTGCCACCATCCTTGGAGCCATCAGTATAGTTGGAGGTGTTTGAGAGTTGGTCTTTGAGTTGGTTGTGGAGGTTGATGAAGAGGTTAGGGTAGGTTTGGGTTTTGTGATGAGTGGAGAGGCCCAGGTGGATAGAAGGGAGGGGAGGGCCCAAGAAGAAAAAGTGGGCCAGGAGAAGGTGCCAAGAGTGGCGGGGATGATGCCGAGATGGACGTCTAAGTTGATGCTCAAGCTAAAGGGAGAGGATAAGGTTTTAGTCCTATCAAAGAAGGTGGAGAAATTGGGGTACCTAATGAGGTTGTAAACAGGGTTCTGGGTGTTGGTGAGGACTCTAAAAGCATAGGAGAGGCTAAGCTTTCTACATCTTAGCAGAAAGGGGAGTTCGTTGGCTTCAACATGAAGGCTGGAGATTGAAAAGGTCCTGTAGGCACCCAGACAAAGCCTATGGGCTTCAATTTGAATGGCGTTGATGTGATTGAGGTAAGAGTTGTGAGTAACATAGTAGACAATATTGCCGTAGTCAAGCTTGGCAGGAATGATGAGCCTGAAGATTTTGAGGAGAGTATGGCGGTTCGTACCCCAAGTGGTATTTGAGAGGAGCCGGAGAAGGTTAAGGGAGCTGTTGCATTTCTGTTTCAGGTTGGTGATGAGTTGCTTGTAGAAGAGCTTGGGGTCTAGAGTTAAACCCCGGAACTTAAGTGTGGTCAACTTTAGGGATGCGATTGCCATTGAGCACGAGGTTCGGGTTGGGGTTGAGGCTGTTGAAATGACAGAAGTGCATGGAGACTGTCTTGTCTTTGGAGAATTTAAAACCATTATTGTTCCACCAGTCTTACAGCCCGCTGAGGCTGAGTTGGAGCCTATTTTCGACAAAAGGAAAGCTAGGGAAGGAGTAGAAGATGGTGAAGTTGTCCAAGTAGAGGGCATGTTTGATGTTGGGGCCAAGGTTGTTCACGATGTCGTTGATGCTCAGGTTGGAGAGAGTGGAGGAGAGAATGCTGCCTTGGGGGACGCCCTCTTCTTGAGGGTAGGGGTTAGAGAGGGTGTGGCCGATACAAGCTTGGAACTGCCTGGGTGAGAGGAGCTTTTGAATAAAGATGGTGAGGTCGCCTTTTTTACAAAGGATTCCCAGATAGCGGTGTTGAGCATAATTAATTGGTGCAGGATATAGCAACGTTTCCTAAAGCCACTTTGGTGAGGGGAAAGGATTCTGTTGGTCTGAAGGAACCAGTTTAGTCTCTGGTTAATGATCCTTTCTATAATTTTATAGAGACAGCTGGAGGGGGTGGCAGCTGGAGGGGGTGGCAGCTGAAGGGGTCGCAGCTGGAGGGGTGGCAGCTGAAGGGGGCGGCAACTGAAGGGGCGGCAGCTGGGGCGGCAGCTGGAGGGGCGGCAGCTGAAGGGGCGGCAGCTGGAGGGGCGGCAGCTGGAGGGGTGGCAGCTGGAGGGTGGCAGCTGGAGGGAGAGGCAGCTGAAGGGGGAGGCAGCTGGAGGGGGAGGCAGCTGGAGGGGGAGGCAGCTGGAAGAGGAGGCAGCTGGAGGGGGAGATAGCTAGAGGGGGAGGTAGCTGGAGGGATCGGTACTGTCCTTTCCAGATTTGAGGACTGGGGTGATAATAGCTGTCCTCCAGATAGTGGGAAAGGAGGAGTGTGAGGAACAAATGTGGTTGAGGATGGTGAGTAGGGTAGTGGTAGCCTTGTTGGGGAGGTGTTTCAGGAAGTGGTAGGGGATGTTATCTGGGCCCTTGGAGGTGCAGCCAGCACAATGGGTGGCTTGGATTACTTCAGAAAGGGTGAGAGGGGTGTTGTAGCTCTCTGTGTTATCGGAGGGAAAGGTGATACTCTGGGCTTTATCGCAAGCTTTTTTGGCTTTGAAAGTATGGGGTAGTTGGCTGAGGACAAGATGTTGCTGAAAGAGGCAGCGAGGTGTTTAACAATGTTCTTTTTCGCGATGAGAAGGTTACCTTTGCAGGAGAGATGGGTGATGGGAGACTTGCCCACCCTGCCGTGGAAGCTGTTAACCATTCTCCAAATCTTCTTAGTGGGGGTGTTGGTGGTGAGAGAAGAGATAAAGTTGTTCCAAGTCTTGGTTTTACTGTCCTTAATAGTGCGCCTGGCTTTGGCACGGCTGATGCAAAAGAGGTTGAGATTGTGGGTGGTCGTATTAGTTTTGAAGTTGCTGAGGGCCCTATTCCTGTTCCTGATGGTGGTTTTGCCATCATCAGTGAACCAGGGGTTGGGGGGTGGTTAGGGGGTTTTGGGAATTGAGCAGGTGGCGATGTTAATAAGGATGTTACTGAAGCTTGAGATGGGATCCTCACCCTCAAGGGATGGGGAGAGGTGCGAGTCGCAGAGGGTTTCGAAAAGGGGCCAGTCGGCCTTCTCGAGCTTCCAAGTAGGGGTGTAGTCTAACTTCACACAAGTTAAGATGCTGATATGAGTAGCCAGCGGCAACGGGTTCCACAGCTGCAACAGCCTGTTCTAAGTTGATGGCATGTATAGTATACGCAGGACATCAACATCTCTTTACATTAAGTTTACAAGGTCAATAACCAATGTCTACGTAAACAGCCCGTATAGCATACCTATAGTTAACGAGACGAGACACCAAAACAACTTAACGAAGGCTATAACCAGACGAACCTGTAACCGGCTCTGCAGTTCCACACTTGCAACAACTGGGCCAACTTTAATGGCCTGTATAGTTTACACCGCATGTTAACACATTTTTGGAACGGTTGTACCAACTTCTTTACATTAACGACCCGTATAGTATACGATGTACGTTAACAAGATTTTAAAATACCTTAGCTAGGTTAATAGCCGGACAGGCCGTAGCCACCGGCCCTAGGGTGAAAAGTGTACAGACAACACCACTTTGTAGGTCTGACTGGTACTATTAACTCAGGTTAATGAGTTAAGTGGCATGCCGTTTTTCTTTTGCAAGAATCTGTTCATTGTAATGGCCCGTATTGCTTACAGTGCACGTTGTAACACCAGCTAGTGTAAAAGGTAAAAGGACTTTCTTAAGTTACTGGCCCGTACTGCGTACGGTACTAGTTATCTTTATCTCAAGGGACGCAGCCAGTGGCTTATGGCTCCGCGGTCTGACAACTCAAAACCATCCGATAGCTCAAAGCCTTACTCAGTTAGTGACCCATATAGTATATGGCATACGTTAATGGCCTGCCACTTAACTCGTTAACCAGAGTTAATAGTACCAATGAGACCCACAGAGTGGTGTTGTCTATACACTTTTCAACCACGCAGGTCTCTAAAGGTTTTACATCTATGATGGGCATCTAAGCAACATAATGAGGAGACGGTTTTCCTCCCTACTGTTCATGTTGATCGGCTAATAACCCATTTTTCAAACGCTGTTACTCTTATCTTAGACTTTAACGGTGCGAGGTTACACTGGCAATCACACCTTCATGCTACTTCTCAGTCTTTACATAGCGTCTCGGCAATTATTTTGTACGCTGACACTATACAAAGACAACGGCCTTCTCATATTTTCCACAGCTGAAGCCATGGGCTCCACAGTTCCACTGTTGTAAGAGCTTTCCAGGGTTAATGGCCCATAGAGCATACAACATACATTAACCCTAAGTCAATTATAGCTTGTCAGAGTTAATGGCCTAATAGTTTTTACCCAATTATCACGGCACTCTACTGCTGACATGAAGCACCTAAGTAGAATGTCCAGTTTAGCCAGGCGCACCCCGGACGCACCCAGGTGCAGCATTGGCAAGAGGATTGTTAATTCCACCCAGGGTATACCCGCGAGTCGTGCTACAACAGCTGACCATGTGATCCCCTGCAAACTTGCACACTATGCAATGACTGAGACATAGTGGCATGGAAAGACCATGCATGACTCAGGAGCAGTACTTCGAAACAGTTACCGCAGAGTGGAGAAGGGAAGCATCGATTGTCAGTCCTCTTCCCCAGCCTCCTCCCCCACCATGCTCAACAGCACTCCTCACGGGGCCTCCATTGTGGGTTTTGCCGACTTCCGGCATTTTGCTCACTTCCCTCCCCCGGTCCTCTCCACAGTGGAGCAGGTCCCAGAGTAGGGATCGAGAAAGAAGCAGGAAGCGCAAATGGAGATGACAGTTTCAGTCCTTCTCTTACTTCCCACTTTCTTCCTTCCCACCCGAACCCAGGCGTGGACATCCATGGGAAGATGTTTCATACCTTCATGGACTCCTCAATATCCAGCAAACCCCTAGCTTTGCTGTTTTGCAGGGGCAACCCTGCCGATGGCTACGGATGTAGAGAAAACTGATACCGTATGCAGTTCGGGTCGTTAACTAGCATGCCGTGAAGCCGCGTGAAGCTTCTTTATAAAGGCGTTATCATATAGCGTAAACTATACGTGCCATTGTCCTAAACAACTACCACCTATGTGTAGTGGCCATGTGTAGTAGGACTCCAACTTATAATATAGCCTTAGTATAGGCTATGTAATAAGAATATAGGTTGCCATTCTCGAGGTTGGACATCCGGGTACATAGCAACTAACGGGCCTTTTTGACGATCTCAAACTTCAGTCAAAGGGGAAAACAAACAGTAAGTTATCATTGTAGTGAATGGGGAAAAAACCCTACTTTTTTGTCATTTTTCAACAAATATAAATAATGGACAGAATTTATTTGTTTTCAAATATGTTGTGTAGCCATAATAGTTTCCAACATATATGCGTACCATTAATTTTCGCTTACTGTCTGAGGCGACACAAGTATTGATAATAATAAAATATCCCATTGACTGTAATGATAACGTTTCCGCTCCAACAAAGGGAAGAGCGTACATAGTTGAGTGTAGACGTATTTTCCACAACCAGATTTATTTATTGGATATTTTACCTCTTAACTGTGGATTCTTTTTACCCCACTTGGATATATATCATTGTTTTACGTTTCTGCAGATTATTCGTGCTTATTCATTGCCTGTCTATTTATTTTTGTTATCATTTGATGCAGTTTTTGTGTTTGTTATTTTTGCGTAACAGTTGTGAACCTAATGTTATATAGCCTAACACTATTTGTACATTTACCATTTCCACTTTTTTTTATTCGGTGATTGGAACATTATTAATACTGTGACCTGAGTAAGTTTATTGTTTATTGTCATTCCATTCATATTCTTTTCTGTATTACAGTGTTTATTTGCTCTACCATTCTGTATTTCCTGTTTGTCAAGTATATTCATTCTTCTTGCCATCAATCATGTTCATTCTCACTCACAACCTCGTCTTCCCTGTACTGTTCTTGTTAACATACTCCCGAGTCTCTAACTCTCTAAACTTCTTGTATTCGTCGCAACCTCATTCATCCCAGGCATCAAATTTGCCTCTAAACGCCCCAGGAACTGGTTACCATGTTTTGTTTGGCTCTAGTGATTATTCAAATCACTCACTTGCAACTTATCTTTGTATCGATGGGCAATTACATTGTACAAATCAAGTTGAAATTGACAAAATTCAACTCACGCAGGAGAAAATTACTCCTTTTACTCCTTACCCTTTCTGGTGATATTGAAAGCAATCCTGGACCCTCCCAAAATATCCTTGCAAACAATGCAACAAATCTGTTAAAAATAACCAGAAAGGTATTTGTTGTGATGATTGTGACTCATGGGTTCATAGTAAGTGTGCAGGCATTAGTAATGCAGCTTACAATACTCTTGCATCATCATCTGATGATTGGTTTTGTTTGGAATGTTTGGCACCTTGTGGCCTGTGTGGACTCCAGTGTAGGAGATCCGAAAAAGCAGTACAGTGTGACAATTGTGATCTATGGATCCACACTAAGTGCTGTAGCATTGACGACTCAAAATACAGCGATCTCATGCATTCTAGCTGTACCTGGGTGTGTGACACTTGTGACTTCATGAACTTCTCTGATTCTTTCTTCTCAACTAACAATTCCATCAACTGTACTAACTCATATGAGCCACTTCAAAATTATTATTCTGGCCTTGACTCGGGATCCAACCACCATCCCGATGTCAAATTGAAAACAAATCCCAAAAAGGGAAAAAAGGAAGGTTCTAAAACTTCTTGTTATCAACTTTCAGAGTGTTGAAAACAAGACGGCCTCCGTGGAAAGTCTTATCAAAGAAAAAGACCCAGATGTCATTATTGGCACTGAAACCTGGCTTAATTCGAAATTACCAGCGCTGAAATTTTCCCGGACAACTATACAGTTGTTCGCAAAGATAGAAATTCAAATACTTATGGTGGTGTACTACAGGCAATAAAAATGACCTGGTTTTCACTGAGCTCACTAAATTAGACTCTGACTGTGAAATTATCTGGACCAAATTCCAATTTCCTAAGGAAAAGAGCATGTATATAGGAACATTTTACAGACCCAGTCACAATGATCTCACTAGCCTACTTGAGTTGAAAAAATCCCTCCAAAAGCTTGGTAAAAATGCTGACAAAAACAATGTTATTCTTGCTGGTGATTTCAACCAACCTAATATTGACTGGAGTCAAAACATTATTTCAGGAACTAACGCTTCCTCCGAAGCAGCCAAAATTCTTCTTGAAGTGACCAATTCATTCAATCTCACTCAAATGGTGCAGTCACCCACCAGAGATAACAACATCCTTGATCTTGTTTTTACTAACAATTCACCAGCTGTTACCTCAGCTAATGTCATTCCCGGTATAAGTGACCATGATATTGTTGAATTGACCCTAAATATCTCCCCTCCTCGTAAAAAGTTACCTAAACGTAAAATCTATTTAAAGAAAAAAGCTAACATAAAACGAATAAAAGAAGACCTGACCAAATTTAAACTGCAATATTATACTCAATTTAATTCCTCCATTGATGTTGATGAAAAATGGAATTTCTTTGAACAAGAAATTAAATTGATTATTGATAAAAACACGCCTCACAAATTCACCTCAACCAAACTAAATCTGCCCTGGTTTACCCGTATCCAACGCCGTCTCTGCAGGAAAAAACATAAACTGTTTAAAAAAGCTAAGACTAATCAACAAGCCAATGACTGGACTACCTATAAAAGCTTTAGAAAGGCTGTCCATAAAAACCTCAAAGAAGCTAGAAATACCTTCATCTGTGATAAACTTAAAAACTCACTTAACGAAAACCCAAAGGCATTTTGGTCCTATATCAAAAGATTAAGAAGTAACTCTGTAGGTGTGTCTGATCTACTAAATAACGGTAAACTCTGCAGTGACAGTAAAACTAAAGCTAACATTCTAAATGACCAGTTTTTCAGTGCTTTCACAGTAGAAAACACCTCCCAAATTCCTGTAACTAAACCACTTACCAACAGCAAAATAAACCAACTTATAATTACCCCAGAAGGTGTCAAAAGCAACTGCATAACCTAGACCCCAACAAAGCCTCAGGTCCTGACCAAATACCACCATGGTTTCTAAAAGCACATGCTGATGACCTCTATGAAATTCTAACTGATCTCTTTCAAACCTCTGTCGATAATGGTACTATCCCTAACAAGTGGAAAGAAGCAAACATATGTAGTGTTTTTAAAAAAGGTGATAAACAAAACCCAGCTAATTATAGACCTATTTCCCTCACCTGCGTTTGTAGTAAAATCCTTGAGCATATAATCCACTCACATGTGATGAAATTCCTTGATGAGCATAATATCTTAACTGATTTACAACATGGCTTCCGTGCAAAAAGATCGACTGAAACACAACTCCTCTTAACAATAAATGATATCTCTAAACAAATTGACCAAAACAGTAACGTCTCTATGGCTATTCTTGACTTCTCAAAAGCCTTTGATAAAGTCCCCCACCAGCGCTTGTTATCCAAACTTTCTGCCTATGGCATTGATGGAAATCTTCTGGCCTGGTTTGCATCATTCCTCAACAACCGCATCCAGCGTGTTGTTTGCGATGGTGAAATCTCTGATTCTAAACAGGTTTTATCCGGTGTACCACAAGGTACTGTCTTGGGTCCTTTACTTTTCCTCTTATATATAAATGACATCCCTGATAATATAAACAGCACAGTCAGACTGTTTGCTGATGACTGCCTTGTGTACAGAACAATTGATAACCCCTCTGACCAACAAATCCTCCAAGATGATCTTAACAAACTTGAACAATGGCAAAACAAATGGCAAATGAATTTCAACCCTCCAAATGCTACATCTTGTCAATTTCCTCTAAGAAATGCTTTAAATCACCTGTTTATACCTTATGCAACCAGCCACTAAAACATGTCAACTCCCACCCATACCTAGGTGTTGAAATTGATAATAAACTTAGATGGGATAAACATATACATAACATAACCAAGAAAGCTAACTCTATACTTGGCCTTTTAAAACGTAACCTCTCAAACTGTCCCACCGACGTTAAATCCACTGCTTATAAAGCTCTAGTCAGGCCAGTACTTGAGTACGCATCTGCAGTCTGGGACCCCATCACCAGTGCGATGTGGATAAACTTGAATCTATTCAAAGGAGAGCAGCCAGGTTCTGTATGGCAGACTACTCTTATAAATCTAGTGTAAAAAACATGCTTTATAAATTAGATTGGCCCCTGCTTAAAACAAGACGATACAACACCCGGCTACATATGCTATATAAAATCAATAACAATCTTGTCGCCATCAATAAAGATGAACTTATCCCCACCGTTAGAACTAATACAAGAAATAATCATGACCTTAATTTCCAGGTTCCTATGCTAAAAAGAATGTATATAAACACTCTTTCTTCCCTCACACACTAAAGGATTGGAATGCTTTACCGTCAGACATTGTTCATGCACTAAGTCTCAATTGTTTCAAAGCTAAACTTACTAACACCTGTATTGCTAACTAGTTTTTTTTATATTTTTTTTTTACTCATACTTTTTACGCTCGGTTGGCGTTCATGTCCTCTTGAAGGATTTTTGCCGACTTAACCGTTTCAGATTCAGATTCAGATTCAACTTAGCAAAACCGTACTGAGCTCCAAGATCTACACAGTGCGTTGACTCCTGACCTCGAGAATAACGCTAGGATTAGGAACACCTGTAGGTTATTAACTTACGTGTTGTACGGGTTGATGGCTACAATGATGTTCGGTCGACTGAATAATACCCCAAGAAAGAGTGCAAATGTAAAAAAACGGAAGCCAAATATCACACCCTCTTGGTGAAATAGAGAGAAGCATTTCTTTTCCACTTCCCGCAGAATGAAGGCACAAATATATTCCCAACTTTTGGGTTACAGTACATTTTCCCAAGAGGTAGCATATAACTTTTTCGAAATTTTTCAGAGGCTCATGGTCCTGATATAATAATGAATTTCTTAAGAATTGTCCTGATTCAGTTTTTACCCTAATCACCAATCTTTTTGATATTGCTTTGAATACTGGTATTATTCCAAAGAAGTGGATCGAGAGTATATTATTTCGATCTACAAAAAGAAGGGATCTCCTGGGATCCCAATAACTATTGTGGCATCACATTGCTGAGCTGTCTGTAAACTCTTCACTGCCATATTAAATGAGAGGTAAAAAAGGTTCTTAGATTGTACCGGTACCATTTGTGAAAATCAAGCAGGTTTTCGTTAAAATTCTTTAACATTACACCATATTTTACACTCCATTGCATTGTTGATATCTATCTCAAGCAAAGAAAGAAAATATACTGTGTCTTCATAGACTACAAAAAAGCCTTTGATTTAATTAGCAGATCAGCATTCTGGTCAAAGCTAATTGCCAACGGTATAAATGGAAAAATTGTTACTGTCATTTATAACCTGTATTTCGAAGCTAAATCTTGTATTTAATACAACAATTTATTAACTTCCTACTTCAGTTGCAATATTAATGTCCGTCAGGAATTATTTTTTTATCATCTTTAAAATTTTCAATTTTCCTTAATGATTTAGAATCATCCATGAGGAAAAGTAATGTCACCGGGTTAAACTTTATTAATTTTAAAACGATTAAGCATTTGAATACTGATGATACTGAGATGTGGTTAAGACTTTATGTTCTACTTTAGGCTGATGACACATTTATATTATCTGAAAGTGAACTGGATCTGCAGAATAATTGCTATACATGATTATTGTAAAACTTGGCAACTGTCTGTCAATAGTAGTAAAACAAAAATTGTCATCTTTTCCAGAGCTACATTCAGCTTTGGTAGTAAGAAAATTGATGTGTGGGTTGATTTCACCTATTTGGACGTTGTTTTTAATTTTAATGGCAATTTAAAAAAAGCCATCCGTGACAAACAAGTGTTCTAAGCAAAACACGCTTATGTTTGCCCTCCTATCCAAAGTAGCTAAACTACATCTTTCCATTGATGTTACATGTAATCTTTTTAATGAGCTTGTCCTACCTATCCTCCTCTATGGTTGTGAGGTATGTGGCATTGAGAAAATCTATCATGTTGAAGTTTTTTATAATAACTTTCTTAGATGGTTTCTTAAGGTTAATTAATAAGCTGACTGCCAAATGTATGTTACAACGTGAGGTTGGAAAATACAAATTATATAGAACCGTTGAAAAAAGGCTAATTCACTTCTGGAGTAGACTTGCTACTGGCATCCAATCTAACTTTTCGTGTAGACTTTACAGTTTAATGAAAACCACGGCTGAATCTTTAACCAAGGACTACGAATCATTGTGTGCATGCAAAGTTTAAGGCATTCTAGATTGCTGTGGCTTAAGTTTCACTTGGCAGGCACAGGGTGATCACAATTTAAATATGATAAGAAACACCCTTCATCGTCGCCTACAGGATATAGACTTTCAGAACTAAATTGGTCAAGTGATGTGAATAGTAATAGCCTTTGTTACAATTAAAGAATTTTCAAACAAAATCTAAATTTTAAACGTTATCTACTTTAGTTAAATCACAATAACAGATTATCCATAACGAAATTCAGATGTGGAAATGTTAGATTGCCAAGAAACCAGAAGAAAAAAAATCACCATGGCGACAATAAAAAAACATGTAACCTTTGTCAAAATGATATATTAGGTGATAAATTCCATTACTTGTTTGTCTGTAATTATTTGAAGACTGAAAGAACCAAATATCTTAACAGTTACTTCTACAAACGTTCAAACAATTAAAATGTCTGAATTGTTTAGCTCATCTGATAACTGTGTGCTCAAAGATATGCAAATTTATTAAGGTTATTACGTAGAACTTTTTGTGAATTGTATACGTCCATTGACTTCGTTCCTTGCAGCTTTTTGCTTCAATTTACTTGTTACCTTTTGAAGTAGTAAAATGCCAGATATTTCCATTCATCATATTTGTACATATTATATACATTTTCTTTAAATCAAATTTAAAATGTTAATACTCATTTTCAAATCCCTCCATAACATGGCCCCGTTATATCTAACCAAAATGTTTCATTATTAACAAACTAGTTACCGCCTTCGCTCTCAAAACCACCTCATCCTTAATGTTCCAAAAAGTAAACTTACATATGGCGATCACTCTCTGCAAATATTTGGCCCATAACTTTAGAATGACTTACCTCTTTCAATCAAATCTGCTCAATCCCGTTAACAATTCCACACCTTGCTTAAGACTCAACTTATTTAATTGTGCTTTCAAGTCCTCTTCATAATTTTTTTGTTCTTTGTTTTCTTTATATTTCATGCTTATTTTATTTACACATTTGCATTTATTTTCTTTATATGCATATTTTGTAAGGCGCATTAGAATAAGTTATTTAAATAATGCGCCATATAAGTGTAATAAACTTAGACTTAAACTTATAAAAAAAAATTGGCTGTTCACTTTTAACTTGTGTGTACAGCTTACTTTTAAGTATTCATAATGATTTTGTATCACCATCCTAATCTATTGTTATTGTATCTCTCATATCCCGGAAGGGGTCGACAGAGTAAGAATAAACTTTAAACGTTAAACTTCAAACTCAGAGAACAATGAACTCCCCGCTGGATGAATTTGCTTGTGAAGCATTCAATATTATATCTAAATCTTTTTGATAAGTTAGTGCATTATTGTGAAATTGATTTTATTTATATAAAAAAAAATGTAGATAATGTGGAAATCGTATTCATTTCAGCAATAAAGTTTCAAAACCTGGTAAGTTATAGGGGGCCTGATAGAAAACGGCCCCGAGAGGATTTATCTGCCCGGTTGCATGCTCTCTTCCTGGTTAGGAGCTTAAAGTAAAATTGGAGAGCTAAATTACTAAAATAAGATAAGATAAGATAAGATGTATTTATTTTGTCCACAACAATAGATGGAAATTTGTCGTCCTGCAGCAAGAACGTACAAAAATCTGAAATATAATATATATATATATATATATATATATATATATATATATATATATATATATATATATATATATACATATACAAGAAACTTGGAAAAAAAAAAAAATGTCCCTAGCCAACATGATTTTTTATAAACCAAAATGTCGAAGACGCCTGTCTCTTCAGTGAGGAGTATGAAGCCAAATGACGCGAGAAGGTTCCAGCGATGATAGCTTGCACGGCTTGTATAGCTGTCTCTACTGGGCTAGTACGGTGGCTATACTGTTCTCATCACAGTAGAGAAGCTTCTGCTCAGGAATTTATTGTTTTCGTGCAATCTTTGCCATCACTTGACCCATCAATGGAAATTCTTTAAAGAGTCCTGTCTTACTACTACTCTAAATGGGTTGAAGTTACGTCATTTTAGACCCTCAAAAGAATTAAAATGCACCAGTTTCTGGGGCTTCGCCCCTTGGATTCCTACATTTCCCCATCAATTTGCCTACTAATTTAAAATTCCTTAAAAAAGTACTGTCTCACTACTAAGTTCTCCACAATGCGCTGAAATTAGATCAGAGTTTGACCCTCAAAAGGGTTAAAATACAACAGCTTCCGGGGGCTCCGTCCTGGACCCTTACCGGGGGTTTCGCACCTTGGGTTCTCACGCGGGCCTTAAAGCAGACCCCTGTGCCCCACGCCTGAAATCTTGCGCTTTGCGCTCGGATAGCGCCAACGCTTAATAAACACCAGCAAATATTAGTCCAGCCCCATTAACAATAGAAAATACCTTCCGACTGCACTGAGACATATCTGAATCTGTAACCTGCAGGTTCATATTGTTTAATCATTAAAAAGACAAAGGCCTTTCCCTTTCGCCAAACTTTATCCTCTAAATTTAAGATGGTGGGGGTAAGGGTGGGGTTGGTGGGGTAGGGATAGTGGGGTGGGGATGGTGGGTGTGGGGATGGTGGGGTGAGGATGGTGGGGTGCGGATGGTGGGGTGGGAATGGTGGGGTGGAGATGGTGGGGTGGGGTGGCGGGTTGGGGTGGGATGGCTAGTTGGGTGGCTGGGTAGGGTGGGGTGGCTGGGTGGGATGGGGTAGCTGGATAGGGTGGGGTGGCTGGGTGGGGTTGGGTGGCTGGGTGGGGTGTGGTGGCTGGGGGGGTGGTGTGGCTGGGTGGGGTGGTGTGGCTGGGTGGGGTGGGGTGGCTGGGTGGGGTGGCTGGGTGGAGTGTGGTGGCTGGGTGGGGTTGGGTGGCTGGGTGGGGTGGGGATGGCTGGGTGGGGTGGGGTGGCTGGGTGGGGTGGCTGGGTGGGGTGGCTGGGTGGGGTGGGATGGCTGGGTGGGGTGGGGTGGCTTGGGTGTGGTGGCTGGGTGGGTGGGTGGCTGGGCGGTGGTGTGGCGGGGAGGGATGGGGCGGGGCGGGATAGGTTGTGGGCGTGGTGGAATGAAGGCGGGGTGGGCTGCGGGGAGGGGGCAGAGAATTGAAATGTAACTACTCATTTCTTATTCGTATTATTTTTATACATCTTTGGTGCGTATAGGTATGTCTCTGATTTTACCAAACGTGAATCAATGCCGAATTAGGGAAAGTTTTTTCAGCTCCAGAAAACCAGATCACGGTTTTCAAACGAAATCAGTGTCACAAAAGAACAAGGTTAATCAGCACTTCGTTATTTGAGCGAAGACAGTAAATTGTAGCAAAGTAGGCTTACCAATACCACAGGATGACACGTATGTATATATATATACACAACTACTGCCTTCACTTGTTATTCTCCCAATCACCTCAGTCAATAATTTTCACCTTCGCCTGCTTTTTTTTTCTCTTCAGCTTAGAAAACAACAATCAACTTCTACGTCGCTTATAAAATATTGCTTTGAATACCCTTTTACCACATCCACAAAAGTGACACACATCGGGTCAAATAAAGATGTGCGTAAATCACGAAAAATAGGAATCAGTCTCTGCGTAGATGCTGTTCAGACGAATTCCAGAACACTTAGCTGTCGACCTATTTATGTCATCTTTTTTTCTTGGCACGGCCTCTACTGAAATAATTCTTCTACTAATGGCTGTCTCAATATATTAACGTCCTCGAAAAAGACAGAAGGTAGACATATATAACTATTATCACCTTTCTTCCTTTCGTGAAATACCAAACAAAGAAGAAATATATCTTTTTTTAATTGTAGTGCGAAAAGTAGGCCTACTGCACCAGATCAAACTCGGGACAACGGTCGTAAAATTGTAAATCATGCCTAATGGGGGATAAGAATGCATTTCATTATTAGTCTTATAAGCGTTTCTGCTTGAATAAAACAAAAATTTACAAATCTTTACCAAAATGAGTAAAGCTTTAAATCACCTTGCTAAACATTTTTACGCTTTGACTGTTTGAGCTGTTGAAACGGATTTTTTAACTTGTATCTAATGAATTTCTTTTTAAAGCTCAATTTTTTAAAACTAATCACCAATCTTTTAGCCTATTTTCTGACCCGGGATTTGTAAAATCCCTGTTTTGACGTTTATATTGTAAACATTTGTTTAGTATGCCAATATCGTAGTCGGATTTGTGCTTGGAAGTTAATTTTTTGTTGTGCCTATGGAACAGATAAATTAAAGGTGAAAATATATTTTTTAACATGAACAGAAAACCAATTGTATTGAAAAACCAATTGTCAAAATATTGTTGGTGATGTTTTTAATTTTCATAATCATTATTTTCGTTTATTCAATTCATTAAATACATATCTTTATTGCTTTTCAAGCTTTCTAATATGCATTGAGACCAAAATGTGCACGATTAAAAATCACATAAATTGAAATAGGCATTAAAAGTGACCTCTCGTCAGATAGTACGAGGCTATGGTCAGGGTCACAAGGGTATTTGGAGCCCTGTGGAATTTGGTGTTAGGGCTCCCCTAGAACACACCACTGGTCAGGGTCACAAGGGTGTTTGGAGCCCTGTGAAATTTGGTGTTAGGGACCCCTAGAACACACCACAGAGTTAATGTTTTGCCCCTCCCCAAAACAAACCCTCTTGCATCAGTCCTGTGACTGTCTTGTCAATTTTCCATGGTAGTTTGACTTATCTGTTTATCCAGGCTTTAAGTTATATACCAATAGCAGAGACGCAGTTAATACGTCACAATTTACGTGGTATGATATAGTGGAAAATGTCAAAACGTATATCAAAATAAAAATTTGGGTCCCGTGACCCGGTCCTCTTGATTATGGGTGTATAAAAACTATTTAGTTGTATCTCTCCAGCGAGCGCTTTGTATACTTTGACGAGGAAAATGATGGCTCCTGTGGTGAAGTGGGTGTACAGTCCCACACCTCCGCGTTGGGCAAATGCTGACACAACTACGTGGATGAGTCTTTTAGTCTAAAATAGGTTTTAGTCAGAGGTTTGAATCTGGGAGTGGGGCACAGGATTTGAGGGGCCCTTTTCAACTGTTATATTTTGATAGCATGCAACACAGCAGTATAGCGTTATAGGTCAACAATTCTCTTCCACGCACAGGAAAATTTAGAAACTTTTATCAGTCCAAAAATTACTTGTTTTCCATTTTTATTTGTTATTTTTAAAGCTTTGGAATATTTAAGATATTTTGGTCCAAAATTCGATAAAATAGAACAAATTTACACCAAAAATTACAAAGAATCGGAAATTTTATAGATTATTGATCTTGATATCGGAAGAATTTAGACTTATAGATCATGATAAGCCAATTAATTGTATTGGTCATGAATCAGAATATATTTAAAGAAGCGATATCGTCATATGTGCACAATATTTAGAATTCCTTTCAAATTTTTTGATTGGTTGAAATTTTGCTGCGCGATTCGTTGTCTCGTATTGCAAGGTATATAGCTATTTAAAACGCCTTGAATGTCACCACGCGAAATAGCTCAGATGCTTGCGGCGAACGCTAGCAATGTTTTTTTTTTTCAAATCATGCCGTGAATTGAAGCCCCAGTAAAATCGTTTATTTTGACTTTTTGCTTTCATCTTCATCTTTTTTTTCTCAGTAATTTTTATTTGGTGACTATCATTGTAGTATTATAATACTAAAATTTCACTTTCGCTTTCTGACAAAAAAGCATTGAAAAAAACAAATAAGTTTCTCGTCACAGTAACGTAATGCGCTGTGTATGTAATTCTGCACACACAACGTATATGCTAGTGTCTGGCTGTACTGTGTGGTACAAACAGACAGAGGATTGGATCTTGCCTCCACAACCGAAAGTGACGTCAAAATGAATTATCCCCTATTTTTACCGTATTTTACTGAGACGAGCCTCCCTCTTTAATGTCTAAAATAATGTGAAAAGCAAATAAGGAGTCTTTATATTATTATTCAGGAGACCGTCATTTCCTTGCTGAGAATGAATGTAATTCGGTATATCAATCAGTTACAAATTAGACCAGAATGCCCAAATTCACACTCAGTCTTCAGCGATTCAGTGGCAGTACCCAAATTATAGGCACTTCACAAGTGAAATTTCTGGTATTTTTTTTGATGCTTGTGTTACTTTCAGCCTGTCAATAATTTTTTTATGGTTATTTGAATTAGAGGACTTAAATATATTTTGATATTTCAAATAACATCTTTTGTTATCTCTGTAAAGGGGCTCCTCTTAATCTTTACAAAGAAGATGGGAGAGGACACGTCAGTGTATGTCATTACAATGGCGCGGGTTCAAATAGTAAGCTTTGTCCTGCATGGCCCATTTCAAAGACAACCCACTAATGAAATTTGTGGTGACTCGCACATTTTAAAAACGCCCTATTTGAAAGAGATTTATACAAATTACGGAGGGGGTGGTGGGGTGGGGTTGGGTGGGGTTGTGTGGGGTTGGGTGGGGTTGGGTGGGGTTGGGTGGGGGTTGGGTGGGGTTGGGTGGGGTATTGGGTGGGGGTTGGGTGGGGTTGGGTGGGGTTGGGTGGGGTTGGGTGGGGTTGGGTGGGGTTGGGTGGGGGTTGGGTGGGGTTGGGTGGGGTTGGGTGGGTGTTGGGTGGGGTGGGGGTGGGGTGGGTGAGGATGGGGTGGGGTTGGGGATGGCTCTCCAATCGACAGCAAATGTATTTACCACTGTAGTATCGGCTACGTATCGATAGGCTTTCAATGATTTTGCGTGGTGTGTGCGTTTTTTCACCTTATCAGTCATAAAACCTCTCTTTCTGTTAGAGGAGAAATAAAGTCTTGATACAATCCTTACTTCATATGACAAAGGAATAAAATCTATATCTACTACCGAAATCAGCAAGTTATTCATTTTACATATTATTCGAGTTATTCATGTTTGAAGTCGACACATGGAAGCTGCCTTTTTGTTATTGTGCATAATGACACTATTTCCCGAACAGGGATATAAGGATTATAATGTATTTCTTAAAAACTTTGATTGAGGTTTTTTTTTTTCTTTCATAAATGATTTGACTTTTTGACATGTTTTTGTAATTTCATGTGTATACAAAATTGTCCTGGACCTTTAAAAAAGGAAATTAATTGTTCATAGCTAGAAAACTGAAAAGACTCAAAGAAATACAAGGTATTTCAACATCCTGCTGGGTAGATTTTATAATCATCAAAATGGCGACTTCCATAGTAGTAGTAGTAGTAGTAGTAGTAGTAGTAGTAGCAGTAGTAGTAGTAGTAGTAGTAGTAGTAGCAGTAGTAGTAGCAGCAGTAGCAGCAGCAGCAGCAGCAGCAGCAGCAGCAGTAGCAGTAGCAGTGCAGCAGCAGCAGCAGCAGCAGCAGCAGCAGTAGGCAGCAGCAGTAGCAGCAGCAGCAACAGCAGTGCAGTCATTATTTTTTTATTATTAGCAGCATTAGCAGCATTATTATTTCTATCATTATTAGCAGCAGCAGCAGCAGCAGCAGCATTAGTGGCAGCAGCAGCAGCAGCAGCAGCCCAGCAGCAGCAGCAGCAGCAGCAGCAGCAGCAGCAGCAGCAGCAGCAGCAGCAGCAGCAGCAGCAGCAGCAGCAGCAGCAGCAGCAGCAGTGCAGCAGCAGGTGGTGGTGCAGCAGCAGCAGCAGCAGCAGCAGCAGCAGCAGCAGCAGCAGCAGCAGCAGCAGCAGCAGCAGCAGCAGCAGCAGCAGCAGCAGCAGCAGCAGCAGCAGCAGCAGCAGCAGTAGCAGTAGCAGCAGTAGTAGCAGTAGTAGTAGTAGTAGTAGTAGTAGTGGTGGTGGTGGTGGTGGTGGTGGTGGTGATGATGATGATGATGGTGGTGGTGGTGGTAATGTAGTAGTAGTAGTAGTTAGTAGTAGTAGTAGCAGCAGCAGCAGCTTTTTAATAATCATACAAAATGTGTCGGATTGCTTTAGGTGTGAATCTTCTCTTCCGAAGATTCGATTTGTTATGTTTAAAACTAATTCTTTAAAAAGTAAAGAATGTAATTAAGCACAGTGGTGTCTTTTAATTACAACTAAACGTTGTTTAGATATGTTTTCAACAAGATCCATACAAATAGAAGCTTTTCGAGCCTGCTCATAGCTGAACCATGATGCAAGGATGATCGACCGCACTGACTCCTTAAGAGATTTGCTTTGTTCTCCTTCGTCTGTTTGTCAACTTGTCATATATTCCTGCAAGATACAAACCATGGTAAAGGAAACTCTTCCTGTCTTTAAAAACTTGGCTGAGACGCAAAAGCAAGAGCTGTGGAATTCAAGAAGTTTGAAGTTAAACACCTAAAGAAATAAAATCTCCAACAATGGACACAGAACAGTTGGCAACATTAAACATAGGTGTAGAAGGTCAATAACAAGATAAACATGCCTTTTTTGTGATGGAATCAAACCAAATTTTACGACAGAATAGCACCCCTTGGATATTATGTAGACCTATGTCAAGGAACATCTCTACGGGGGTGGGGAAGACACAAACGAGGGTTTGACATCTTAATATTTAGATGATCTCAGCATGTTTGATAGAATCGTTCCTGAAGAAAATCTATAAAATTACAAACAAGTAGGGTCGGATTAATACATGATGAGGTCTGAAATGGGGAAATTCATGAGGCCCCAGAAATAAGAATTTTATTAATTTCAACAGGAAAATGGTATGTGGATATAGCGATAAAACATAAAGTTATAATTGCATTTAGAAACTCAGACATTTTACACAAATATATAATGAAACACATTGCAATTTTTTTCCACTTTTTTTTTCCTTTTTAACAGCAACAGGCTTATTTTGAGGTCAGTTCTCCTCTACTGTCAATTTTACTGATTTTAGCAAAGGGTGTAAACTACATGTTCTATCTTTTAAGCCTTTCAGCAACCTCTTTTCACAACTAATATCATGTTAGTTATAAGGGAACAAGATTTTTGTTCGGACGTCTTGTTATCATTTGTCTTGTTAATGTCACAGTATATGATACGCAATGCATTTGAGAAAAAGGTAATTCTGAGAAAGTACGATCTGACCGGACATAGAGTCGACGAATCTTATATATAGGCATGAATCAAAGCAAATAAACACATGATATATGCGTGACTTACACATGTTCCCCAACAAAGCAGCATGACTGACAGCGCACACTTCTGTCAGCTGGTGACCAATCTCCAGGGTGGAGCGTAATTTCAAATTTCAAACGTTATGTCATGTTTATCAAACCTGTTTTGAAGTCACTATACAACAAGGGGTAAAGTTGGCGCCAATTCTATTTATGTTTATGTCTTTTTCTGTGGAGTGTCTACGTTTTATATCGTTATATGACAAAAGTGAAGACTGGAAGATGTGACACTTTGCAGAGTTAGTCGGAACATGAACAGAGTCTAAAACGGTTTGACTCTTAATTATATGTATAATTGAGTAATATGTTACCTGCTTACAAGTATATTTTGAAACATTCCAAAACATACGAACAACATTTTTACGTTTTGTTTAATGTTCACGAACTATGCCTTATCTAGACGACCACTGCGAGTTTTTTCAAAAGTAGCCTATACGTTTTGCGGTTAGCTGAAAACTGTGTTTAAACTCGTAATGAATTTCTTGCAGGTTAAACACGGAAGTGGGAAGCGAGAAAAAGAGAGGGGGGTTGCTTTCGAGCTTCATATGGAACCATTCCTAACTTATATTGAATATTTAAATAACCATATCAACAAATCATTTAGGGTATAGATTACATCATATACCATATTGCTTTCACTTTATTTTCCGATTTTTCAGTGTCCTAATATGAAACCCTTGCAATTGCGTTGTAACCTTTGTATTACTGAATTTTTTGGTAAAAATCGAGGTAAGCCTTCAAACAAAATTCTCCCACTTTACGATAAACGGCATCCAAATTAAGGGTCCACCTGGAAAGATATAGAGACCACGTTCATATCACTCATCTTCGTAAGATAACACGTAATACAACACATAAACTCACGCTCTACGGATATACCCGTGAACTCTGGAACCCCGAGGTATATCTTCATCGGTGATTATATAATTAGACTGAACTTTTACTAAGCTGAATAATTACACATGCAACTGAACTGCAATTTGACAATGACGAACCACATGCAGAATAGATAGACCTAATTTTTAGTCACATTGTTAACAACTTGCGGTATTGTGCAAAATGCAGGGGACATGGTATTAGGTTTATACTTTGTGTTCGGTGAATCTTCTATATTTTTGACTAGTAATACACACTTCATTAATACTACAAAACGTGTAAAGAATATTTATGCAAGTTTGTAAATTCGAAGCAACAAATCCCAAAGTATGATGGAATCAAGCCAAATACAGTTGTGATATGTAACTTAGTTGTGTACCACCATGATATATTGTTACTTTGTCGGCAAGCTGAACGTCATCTTTAATAAACTATGTGTTATAATCATAAGTCACCATCTACCGAGTTTCACTTCAAATAACTCATTCCAAGAAATAAGGAATGAATATGCGTCGTCAAACTACAAAATATGGTAAGAAAAACGTGCCCATCCTCTTGCCCATTCACACTTTTACCCGTAAATTGTACAGCTAGTAATATAATCAAATACTGTCCAGCGGAAATCCCGTTTTCAAATTCCTGAAGCAAGGGCGTAGTAAGAGTAACCTCTCATTTTCCCAATCACACACAGAAAATAAAATCCATAAAATATTGCTGTCCACTATCAGAAAATTATGGAGTAATGGGGTAAACTTGTGCGATTTACTGTTTACCGAGTAATTATCCTTCATGTAGATATGCAACCTGCTTCCTACGCCTTTGTCCTGGAGTTTGTGACAGTTTCTTAAAACAATTTTATGCTTTATATGGTAAAACAAATTTTCTCAAAGATTTTTTTTTTCTTTAAAGTTTTAAAACAAATCATTTTCAAGATAATTATTCCCATTCTTCAATCAGAAAAGATAAGCAGATAAGAGCCCGACGCAATGCGTATTGCAGTTTGATTATCCACAATGTCATATACCATTGTGAATCCTGAAATTGTGAGAGAATAATCTTGGGGTTGTGGTCAAGAATCCCGATGATGGTATATATTCCTCGAACATTTAAAGTTGAGAAAGAAACAGGTTACACCCATAACATATTCTTGAAAGGAAGATTTGATATACCGCCGGGCCATTTATGTAAGCATTTCACTGCGAACATTTTAGAATGCCAAAAGATAGAGCATCGGATGAAATTGGGAAAACAAGGCGAACCTCAAGCTCAGTCCCATGTTGCTCAATGATCCCAGATCTAGAGGAATGGTCCGTAATACTCCGTATAAACCACCTGTAATACAAGCAAGCAGGAACCAACGGTTATCGCTCATGAAATGCATGCTTGGAATAAAGGTTTTCAGTAAAACACAGGAAACAGTTTAATCATAACATCTTTTGTACATATATTCAAACAAAACGAATTTTTCAAACACTTTCCACAAAGAAACAATAATATTGAAATATTCTGTGACCTTTCATGGTTGATACTTATATGTTTTACTTTGCTGTCCGCAGTAGTAACCAATATGTACAACTCTTTTTTTACATTTACCTGAAATGCATGAAGACCATTTACGGTTAACTCTCTTACAAAATGATGCTTAATACTTGTTCACCTCTTCTCAATTATAAATCAATTTCTTTCAAGAACTAAGATATAACTTCAACAAAATAATACAAAATGTTTTAGACAATCAAATTATCTAAAAGGCTCCAATTGGGAAAAAAAAACTTCTTTACACATATGTGACATAAACAGTGCAAAGCGTATCAAAAGTTTCAGCCTTTTATAGCTCAGTTGTAACAGTATAAATACAGTTTAAATATACTCATTAAAATCAATCTGTGAATTATTGTTTCATTCTGTTGTTCTATCTTTTTGTGAATAATAAAACACACACGTTTAGTATACTCAATTCATACACGGTTATAATTATGTACGATATTTTGCATATAACTAGGCCTATATAACAAAAAAAGATCTGTGTGGAGATCTAATTCAGGATGTCAGATCATGCTGTCAAGGATGTACTACATACATAGTAACTCCTTGGTCAGATTGTTCTTTTACCAATCAAATAATCCGTCTGTAAATAACTTCATCTATCGCCAAAATAGTATATTAACCGACGATATTTTGTTTGTAATTATAGTTCAGGGTACATGTTTGGCCGCTTAACCTATGAAGATCAGGCAATCCTGATCTTATTACAATTGTTTTTCGTCCCATCGTCATATTTTAAGAATGTGCATAGAAGCACGCGTTTATATTCTCATTCTGTATACACTTTGTCACTACAATAGCAAAAGATATTTCATTTTAAGCAACAATTACAACTTCACATTATTGCACATAAAATAAACACATTTATGTATCTCCTTTGAAATGAATCCCCTGGTTATTGATGATGCTATTGTGATCCTCAGAGTTTCACCAAGAATAACTTAAATCAGTACAAAGGTGGTGTCGATGGCTTGTGTCAAAAGATCTCATCATATGGAGAAGAACGATGCTTTACGTCACTATTTTGTGCAAGGAACTTGAATGGAAGCAGGTATAGCTCAGTAGGCTGAGCGCACGACTGAGATACTGAAGGTCCCAGGTTCGAGTCCAACGGCAAATTAACCAGCGATTTTTTCACAGATATGCAGATCGGTGTACGGTATACGCTGACACGGTTTGTCTTCTGCATCACACCTTCTCCCCAACTGACCTTTGTGAAAAGTGGCCAGTGGTTGGGTGTTGCTCACCGTCGTCCTTCGGAGAGAACGTAAATCCGTCGGTCCCCATGGTAGGAGTTCCACCTCCTACCATGGTTCTCTGAACACTTTTAGAAAAGAGCAGGGTGTTAACTGTTAACCCGGTATTCATCCACTTTCCATCCTGACAAATTCGGGTACACACACTGAGAACAAGTCATTGTGACCTCACGTGTGCTTTCCCTGGCGTATGCCTAAAAGTGAAATACCATAATATACTGTTAAATACTAAAGAATTTGAATTTATTGTCATTAGATGGATATTAAGAGGTCTGAACAGGCAGGATCGATTGACGAGGCTGATGTGCCAGAATTTGTGGAAAGTGTTTAGCAGCATACAATGTTTAGCAGCATATGCCCTACAATTTCATTATCTCAGTTTCTGAAAGGCAAAAAGAAACTAACATTATTTATTCCTCGATGAACGTCTTTTTAACATACAGTTGATGCCTTCAATTCATGCTTTACAGTGTTAAGTAATATATACTCTTTGTATCATATAAAGCCTACCGTTATGGCAGCAATCACACTGATTCGCAGCAAATTATTGAAATACGTTGCTGTGCATAAATTTTCTTTTTGCTTTAAAATTAACAACATTGTTTCCATTTACTATAAATGTAGCTTCTACAGCTGATTTTTTCCAGATTTCCAGTAGCCTTGAAGGTTGCAGTAATTGATCAAATGGATAGAGCAAGTACATTGACATAATTCCCGAGAGGTTATGATGATTGATCAAGAAGAGTATTGTCGCCATACAATGCTGTAATCAAATAAGAATCCTAAAGGCACTCAAACCAGTTGAACCAGTATTTGCTGGCACCAGAAATCTAATACTTATTAGAGCCACTTTGAATCATGAATGTGCTGCCGTTGTAAATTAATTTATGGCACTGCCATAGCTAGACAACTTAAAGATCAACTTTTAATTAAGGCGAAATATGAAATTAATATGATTACTAATCTAATTTTTTAAACCACAACAAAACAAATGGTTAGTTGAGAGCTGAGTCAAATCATTGTTAGTGCTTGAAGTCTTGATTGGTACTGGCTTCACAGAAGCTAACAGAACCCCTTTAGGAGTTAAATAACAAAACACCTTTTGGGGTTGGCTAACATAACCCTTTTTGTGGTTGGCTATCAGCATCCTTCTTGGAGTTGATTAGCAGAACCCTTTTGAAGTTGACGATACAAATATGATTTTCAAAAGACTTCTTGAAGACCTGCATGTCCTAAAACACTTATCGTGGTAACCTTTCAATTACAAAGTAGATTTTAAACTACTCAATACAACTTCAAGGATATCAATGCCTTTAACTACGATATGAAAAATGGCTATCAAATATACAGTGACAAAAAATAAAATAGAATAAATAGGAAAATATAGTTGAAAATACAACTGAGATATGGAATACATGGAGAACTGGAAATTTGTGTCTGCTTGTTGAGAGGTTAACCAGTTTTTACCTAACATTTCTAAATGAGATCATGTTTAAAAAAAAATCAGAGAAATAGAATTGACATATGTTTTATAGCTGCTCTTTTTCAGATATCTATTGTTTTTTATGCAGCTTGTAAGAGGAATTTTCTGACTATCATTATCCACAATAGAAACGGTCAACAAGTGTACCTGTTTCAAGGGATGCCTTAAAATGTAGTATCGACGCCTCTAAACAAAGAATTGCACAATTAGAAAAGAGAAATTGTAAGACGTTTGACACAAGGGTGCACTCATTGCCGAAATAAGAACAAAAAGTTCTTTTAAAAATTAACCTGTTTCATATCAGTATGACATAAATTCTGTTTATACCCAAGTTTAAATTGATTTTCTTCTGTTTTGAAGAGAATTTATTCAGTAGATAAAGATTAAGTAGGACCCGGCTTCAAAATGTTCTTGTTTAACTTTCCGCAACTTGGACCATGGAGCAAGATGACATTGTCCCCATGTTCCAGTGACTGTCTAGGGATAAAATATATTACTACGCGTGCACCACAGAAACTGGAGATAAGGCCTTGTTAGCTAAAAAGTGTTGCATTTTAAACCAAATGAACGTCGTTTCAAATTCACTTTTACCGCTAAGTATAATTTAATCTTATTTTAAATAATTCAGTATGTTTTATTTCAAATAATTCAGTATGTTAAAGCAAATATTCCTTTTATTGTTTGATCAATATAAGTCCCAAATTGTTCTTAATTAAGTGAAAATTAAGTCTAAGAAATTAAAATGTTACAAAACGTTTGCGAACAAAGTATGTAACCAACGTAAACTAAAGGAGTTTGTCTCGTGTGTTGTTTTTAAGTTTAACTTGAGTGTAATGTCGCCTGCCTGTCTGCCTGTACAACTTCAAGGGTTATGTAGGGCACCGTAAAGTTCAAATATTAATATTTAAAATTGTCTTGTTGTGTGGTTGCTCCGTTTGTTAACGTAAAAAATTAGTTAACACATGCAGGAAAGTTTCCTTTCTGCTTAATTGCTCATGACACATATTCAAATTAACCGATTAAATTTGATTTATAAGCATCATTCCCTGTCGAGATGTAGCACATAACTCGTCTCGGTTTTAGGGCTGAATAAGACAGACCTTGATAAGCCTAGATCAGTCGAAGGAATACAGACGAATCAAGGTAAGGAAAAACTGTCGATTGGAAACCATTCCAAATACAATCTTGTCTGACTGGCAACATTCCGCGTGTTCTTCGCATCGCATGGCTAAATGACATTGAACAGGGTGCTATCTGTCATCAAATTAACATCACTGAAATCAAATATAATTTCATTCTTTTAAATCTAGTTTTGCTGCATTTGGTGAGAATTTTTCTTCGGGTGATCCAGTTGGCGTGCTACAGACTGGGCTTCGTGTTCTTGTTGCTGTCAGTGTTGCGGCTGCTTCTTGACTCACGAGCTGCGATATACTTTTAACATTGTTTTCTTTTTTCCATTTCATCCTCCTATTTTGGAACCAGATTTTGATCTGTCTTTCTGTTAAACCAAGAGCATGAGCGATCTCAATCCGTCGTCGTCGGGTAAGATACCTGCTGAAGTGAAACTCCTTTTCCAGTTCTAAAGTTTGATATCGGGTGTATGCTGTCCGTGACCTCTTTGTTGGTTCTTGATTGTTATGATGACCTGTAAATTTAGAGACAGAAAGAAAATGAATGGAATGAATGTTTTAAAATTTGAAAACTACTTCCGATCAGAGAATCGTTTGTGAGGTCTTAAGGAGAAAGTGAAATGTAGGGTGATGAAATGATATCAATCATATATTTAAACAAGCAACAAGCTATAGCAATTTACGTTTAGAAACGATATTCTGCAAGGCGTCTAAAACGTACCATCAAACAAATTGTACACATCCAAATGGTGAAAAAAAGTTAAATTCGAAAACACTATAACTTTTGTGGAACACCGAAAACGCTACACTTAATGCAAACACAATACAATATCTCTCCGAAATAAATTGTTCGAAACCCCAAAACGAAAGATTTGTTTTCTATTTCGAGAAATGCGTTATAAGTGTAACCTTTTAATCATTTTAGTTCTTTGTAAATCATATATTGTAATTTTACAATATATCATAAGGTATGTCTGTTTATGAGTCAACCGCTTCTACAATCGTCGTGAATACGGCATATGTGTTGTATTTCTACACATTTAGCTACTTGTATTTAAAAAGCTGCGACAGTTAGTTACTTATTCTAATTTGACATGTGATGAAACACGACACAAGTTACCACTTTGTAAAAGAGTTTTCTCAAAGCGCTGCCTTTTAAAACGATATGAGTTGCAAGTAGAAACTAAGCAAAATATGACAGACCAATCTCAATGACAATGTTAAACAGAATATATGTATCTCATTTTACTGTAATATGAAACATCTGGATGTTTGGCGTGTGAATAAGCTGCCACGAATTAAACCGTGTATAATATATTGGTGACATAAAGGTGTTAAAGTGTTTAAAATGGTTTTTGAGACAGTTTGTAAGTATCACCGTAGGATGCGTAAATACAGAAGTGTGACAGTAGACATGTGTGGAATACGGGGGTACATGCAACATGAAGAACACGTTCGAGGGGTGGGGTGGTTATGAGGTGGATTCCAGTTCGTTTACCAGCGTAAACTCGAAATGGTGGGCTTATATTACTTTGCAGCCGGGCATTTTCAACCCCTATCTAAACAATTGTCTCTGAATAAAATTAGATTTCCAGATATAATATGCCAAACCGTTTCACAACCTGCTGAAAACATCCTGTTTTGATGAAGATGAGAAACAATTTTTGCACCTATTGTATTTATGTTGGTTTTATTTGCGCGTTATACTTTTCGTGAACTTAACCTCAAATTTTTATAGAAATACTAGTTCAATCAGTTTAGGGGTTGTACGTGCAGACGTACTAATCGACTCGATTAACGTGATAAAAGGGAACTTTACAATATGTTTAATTTGCATATGAAAGCACAGGTCAAACGTGGTAAGTCCTTCAGGTAAAATCTGTTCCCTTGATGACTCAAAATTATATAAAACTATATGGTTTAACTTCCTGTTGCTTTAAAGATTGCTACCACCATCTTTGATGGTGTAAGATATATGTTTTTAAGCTACATGTAACATAGAACTGAATAATGTTCTTAATGTATCATTTAACGTTGTATCGCAGATATGATGTATGAAAATGTATAATAAAAAAGCTACGATGATACACGTTTGATACATTCTCTTTACCTTAAATAACTCTGTACTGAGCTAAAGACACACACAGAAATGATTTTACCTATATTGTTGTAAATTGCACTGAAAATTATAAAATACTTGTGAAGTTTAATTGAAATCGATTAAAACTGCTCATTTCTAGAAGCATTTTGAATTTAAAGGAACAATAATTTCATTAGTTGTTCTCACATCACGAGCTGTATTTCATCATTCTTTACAACATAGTTTGAGTAAAAAGGTTAAGTTGAAATGGATAACATTCCAACAGTTCATCACACAAGAAAAAATGTCGTATCAAGTCTGCAAGTTGTTAAGCCATATTTTTTCCTTCTTAAGAGGCCAATAAATTTAGCGTTCAACGGATTCACATTTTGAAGAGAATAATAACCTAATACGAGTTTATATTACATCCATCGGCTTAAAATATACTAACAATCTTCTCAAAATATGTCATCCACAAGGAGAGTATATTACGTATAAATATAACACAGTTTTTTAGTGAGTCACGTCAAATAGTAGACGACTTATTAAAATAGTCATTACTTTATTCTTAAATACTATTATTAAAGAACCGATGGACAAAGTTTGCTTTAAAACGATGTTTGACACCCACTGAATACTTGACCACCTCAATTTATCCAAAATAATTATTTCAAAACAGTGTAAATCATACTGATATATTATATTTTGCAGTTCGTAACACTCGCTTTCACTGTGGACCATGACGTCAATTATAATCTGTGACGTTGTTAGATACGCGAATTACACTTTTAGAAAATCCGGTACAAAATCAGGCTCGCTCATAAATTTAAATATATACTCCTAAGTTTGCAATACTGAGAAAGAAAATCACCGAAAATATCAAACTTTAATTGATAGTGCTAAAATATTATTGTTGTCATTTTACTACTAATTTATCTACTTCTTTTGGATAAACAAAATCGGATCAATTTATTTTATGCGAGTGCGCCATATTCGGCTTGCCCTATAACTACTGTGCTGAGGTAAGCAATCGTAACTTGAGCAGCTTTAGCTCTGATTTTTTCACAGACCTACGACAACAAATATCTTAAGTGCATGAAAAAGCCTTTTCATACTTCAAACAAACAAAATCGCAATATCTAATTGGCTAAATCACACACAAATCTGGTAGAATACCACTAGCATGATCTTGTCTACATGTATAGGTAGCACAGGACTAATAAGGTATCATTCCACCATCCAAAAATAAGAACCCTCAGAGAAAAGGCTAATAAGAATATTTTCAAGAGGTCCCATTTTATGAGACAGAAAGCTGAGAAGTTGAAAATTTTAGGAATGGTAAAGAAAGGATAGGACTTGACTATGCATAACCAAATTTTGATTTGTTTCAGAGAGTTTTTGACTTTGAGTGATTTGGTAAGGGTGACCTCTTTTTTGCCAAAAGTACCTTCATTTATTCGAGAGATATTAGATGAAACGTTTGGAAAACATCACAAAAGATCCCAAATCTATAATATTCTGGTACAAAAAGGACCCCGAACTTTACTCTTTCATCATAGGCTTCAATAGGACAAATAATTAGTTACGTGCTACCTTTAGTGTGTGGGTATCACGTGAATATAATTTCTGAATAGGACTGACCCCAAGGTCACTGAAAGTGAGTCGCATATACGTATTCGTATTGCGCATATTTGTCAATACATTGAGTAATCACGTAAACGGAGACTTGGAACCGAAAATGTCGGCATCAAACAGGTCAGAAACTTCATCCTCTGATAGCTCAGATACGGAAAATTCCTCTGGAGATTTTTAATGAGACATCACACAAATCTTCAACCTAGCAGAGTGAAAAATTCAGCCCTATTTGTTTGAGACTGAAGCAGAAATTTTTCCCCATTCTTAATCGGCCACCGGTAAAGAGCAGTCACAAGCCCTCCGCGATCGCCCTCACAACAAAGATTGGCCTACGTAGACTTACGATTATTCATTGAAAATCAGGAAATATACATTTTCGGGAGCAAGTGCAATTTATTTCGTTCATGTAGGCCTAATGCTTCATATAATTCTCACATTTTCTCCCAAGCTGCCACCATAAGATCATTGACCTAAATAATACCAAAAAATACGGTTCACCGCCAAGTATTATGCTTACGCGCTGTTAGTATAACTTGTAATCATTATACTGTAGCTGCAACTCGTTATTGTTTGGGAAAGGACATGCACATGATAAATGTGTGTGAAATGGTACAACTCGCGAAGTCACAAATTTTCATTACTAGTAATTAAAAACGGGTATTCAGTCGCTTATATTAGTGCTTAAAAGTTGGTTTTTTGAAGAATATAAACAACAGACAAATTTTTCGAACAGCATAACTTAAAAGTTGTTCCACATTAAATACAATTTTTTTTATATCAAAACCAGAACCAAAAGGTTTTGTAGTTCCGATACTTTGTTTTCATATGCTGATTGATTTGCAAGTTTTTTATTAACTGACATGTCTTTACATATCATCAAATATTTGTTCCATATTTATTCATAAACCACACCCATCATACGGATCAATAAAAAATGTTGACATTAGCATTTGCGCAATAATTAACAGCATTATCATTGCAAGTATGATGCAAAAACGGTTGCTCATTTATTCCATTTCCAGAATTTGTCAGTAAGCCCTGCCTACATATTTATATTCATGACATCGCTACCACAACATTAGAACATATGTATACACCATATCCCATCTGTGCACCACATATGGCATAAATCCGATATACCGTTCATATGGTGTGTACATCATTTAGCACTTTCATATTATGCCCCAACCACGTACCATGCATATTAATGACATATGTTGATAACATAAGCATGTACACAATAAGCAATAATTTTATGCCCAGCATGACACAAAAGAAACATGCAGTTGCTCATTATCACACTTTTAGTATGTTTTATGCACTGCACTTATTAATGAAATTCAACATTTTGTACCATAAACGTGCACACATGAGCTAACAAAACAATTGCACCAAATATGAAGGGGAAAAAAACAGACATACGGTTGTTCAAGTATGAGCATTTCAATATATTTACATTAAGCCCCGCCTACTCATTAATATGCATGGCATCACCATTAAATCCAATAGGGCACATGTATGAACCATAGGCTACATGTGTATTACATTTGACATAAATTCGATGTATCGTTCTTGAGGTATCGTGCTTACGAGCTTGTTGTCACAGACACACATACACACACATACAAGCATATATAGATAAATACATACTTATATACATACATACATACAGCCTAAAAAAGCTTGTTGTTACAGACATACACACACACACACACATACATTACATGCATGCACACATACACACACACACAAACATACATACATACGCAGCATGACTGCATAGGTTCCGTATGCTAGTAGCATCGGAACCAATTACTGCATGTCATCAGACCTTAAAGAAAACTGTTACTCTTAGCACTGTTTTATTACGAAAACAAACACTTTTTTTTTTTTGCTTATATGGGTCACGTGAAATACCTTTTATCCATCTCGAAAGAAGAACATAAACTAACTTAATCATCATTTATCCCACTTTGGTAAGAGAATAACACAAAGATAAAAAAAAAAATAGGAAACTACAGGAGTTACTAATTCAAGTAAAGTATTCAAGCGTAAACTAAATCAGAGAAAACAAACGTAAAAGAGATTTTAAGTAGGTGTACGATCACGAATTGATAATAAAAGAAGAATGATAGAAAAATTGGAGCTTTTTAAAAATAAAATGTTCTTTATAGTGGTAAAATGGTAATTTCGAGGCAATTAAATGTGGTCAACAAACTTGAAGGTAATCCTGGACTAACTGAAAATTGGAAAGCTGCTGAAATGTCTTATATCTTTAAATGTTTTGTAATACTATGTTTATCTTCAGACTATAAAATTTAAATTTAATATTTCAAAGGTTTACTTCATTGTTTTGTCCAACTCAAAATAAAACCAGAACCAAAAGGTTTTCGGGTTCCGATGTATTTTTGTTCACGTTGATTTATTTTGTATGAAATAACTGTAATGTCATTTGCATATCATGAAATATTTGACATGAAATGAATCGTTCTTGAAATACCGTGTTAACAAGCTCTTTTAAGCAAAATCATTTTAAGCCCAGCCCACTACGCATATTAATAATATTCAAATTTTTTTAATTAAATAAACACATACAAACTAGCTACCATCATAAGTCTAGTAAATATAAAACAAAACAGACATGTGATTGTAAAAATATAAGCATTTCAAGACTTTTACATTGGGCACCGCTTTCTCATTAATATGCATGACATCACCACCAAAAACAATGGGGTGCATCTACAGACCATAGGCTATATGTGTACCGCACATGACGTTAATCCGATATGTCATTCTTCATAATACTGTGTTTTACATGGTCTTTTCAGCAAAATCATACTAAGCCCCGCCCACTAAATATTTTAATAAAATTCAACATTTAAATAAAATGAACATGTACAAACTAACTAACATCATAATATCAAATATGAAACAAAACAGACATGGGGTTGTAAAAAATAAGCATTTCAAGAAATTTACATTAAGCCCAACCAACTCATTAATATGCGTGACATCACCACCAAAAACAATCCTTATGTACCAAATGTGACATGAATCATGATTACCATTCTTGAGATATCGTGCCTACAAGTTCTTTTCAATAAAATCATGTTAGGCTCCGCCCACTACGCATATTAATGGAATGCAACATTTTTGTTCCATAAAAATGCACACACGAGCTAACAACATAATTACACCACATATGAAACAAAACCGACATACGGTTCTTAAAATATGAGCATTTAGATATATTTACATTAAGCCCTACCTACTCATTAATATGCATGACATCACCACTAAAATCAATTGGGAACGTCTATGGACCACAGGCTACATGCGTACCAGATATGATATGAATTTGGTGTATCCTTCTTAAGATATCGTGCTTACGAGCTTGCTGTCACAGACACACATGCATACATACATACTTAGATACATACATAGATACATACATGTATATATACATACATGCAAAATACAAACCACATTCGCAGTAGACGTGATTTGGTTTGAGAGTAAAGCAGCTATTATTGATAGTGACATTTCAAAAGTAAAATAAATGTATTAAATATAAAAAGAAATGTTGAGATATTTAAAACAAGACCTGCATCTGAACAAATGACAAACAGCCGTAACTTTTAATGAACAATTCTCAGATATTCAATACAACATATCTGATTGAGTATTTCGAAATGAATGAAACAATTTTCAAATGAAAATTCAAAGTAAAATACAACAGGTCTTAACTGTTCATATTGCTAAACATTTTCATTGCTAAAAGTATAAATCAATACTGCTGTAGAAAGCGTACCCACGAGGGACGTTGGAAGGGACACTTCAAGGGAGGGGGTCATGATTCAACAAATATGTCACGTTATGCGCGGAATGATCGCAATGTTAAATAATAATAATCATCAATAATACTACAGTGGGTGGGTGTTATATCGCATGCTGGCGTACGACAGGAGAGGATAGTTTAAGAACAGCTATAAGATTGCGCGCAAAATTGTCTTATAATCACTGAGTAGTGGGTACAGTTCCAAAAAAAATAAGATTGACACTTTTCAGGGCGTAGCTGTAAAGTTCTGAATTGGCGCGAATCCCATGGAAAATCTATTAATCGATATATCCATTTCTTCAGAAAATAGAAGCGTTTTTCAGTCTACAAATGTTGGAAAGTTGTCTGCTCGAATTCACGTCAGATAAAGGCTGACAAGTCAGACCTATCTTGAAGAAAAGACTCAGGAATATGGACCATTGCATAGGTTGGAAAACCATGGACCTTTACATGGAATATTATCGTCCCGGTAATAAATAAATGCTCGACGCGAAATGTCAATCTTTGGGCTTTGTACCATGTTATCATTTGCCAATGCCATTTTATTTGCAGTATTAACACATTTTCTTGCCTTTTGAACCTCGGTCTCTTGCACAGGTCTGTTCGATTGGCCGACTTCATGTCAGTCAAGTCATTCTCTCTGTACAATGTTGCTTCTCTTAAATTAATTTTTACTAATAAGATTTTGTGACGTTATATTTTAATAATTTAGTCCTAACCATTTCTTGAATTCTTAAACGGAAATGGGAATTTTTTCTTTCAATCTTTAGATCTCTTACCTGAAATAAAACACTCATACTTCAGCTGCTTCACGTTTTAAAGTTTCAACAACCTACCAAAACAATGAAATGGTTTATCATGCATATCGGTCAGACCTTGCAGTCTACTCCCAAAGTTAGATAAGTCTTTTGTCGATTGTAAATATTACAAGTGTTTTTAAAACAAGGAATTACCATTTTTAAAACCTTTCGAGATTTGTGTATCAACATTTGTTTAAGAAATGTATTCACTTGATTGGTATAAAAATGAAACAAAATCAAATGCATTTCGTCCTAGTTTTCAAACTTCTCTGTCTGTATATACTCCTCTGTTGCTTCTAAAGATCGCCTCATTTATTTTTACGTGTACACCTGGCAAATCGTTACGCTTCCCCAGCAAAGTTAATCGATCACGATGAATTTTTTTGACAAAATTGTCCTCCGACCTCGTGAAACATGTTAATCTCATCGCGGCTTTTTGGTCGTTTTTTCGTATTTGCATTAGTTCGTGATGTATAATAAGATGACACTCCCGCGCTCTTTTTGTTTTCTTGCACTTGTTGCTTAAAAACGCTCCGATGATTAATGGGGCGCTTTTGACAGATGCGTGATTCATATTTCATTCGCAATAATTGTGATAAAAACATATCTTCGAAGTATTTCTCTTTTAAATGTCACACAATTTAAGATTTATACAAAGCTTATAAAATGATTATACAAAGATAAAATTTGAAATAATAAATAAAACAATCATAAAGCGCTTGCAGACCTTAAGAATGGTACAAAATTGTTCGATTTTTAAAGGTAAATTGGAAATTTGAAAGTAAATATAATTTAATACTTTGAGAAAGTCAAAGTGATTTTTTTTTTGATATTCTTTCATATGTTAAGTTTAATTTCCTAAACGTAACATCACATACAGCAATATGATGAACTGATGAATAATAAGTTTTGAATTATTTCTGAATGATAAAGGAACTTAATACTGTATTATCTTACAATTTTGGTTTAGCTTGTTCTCTTTAAGACATTGCTCTGAAAGTTTTATTTTTAAATATAATTTCCAGATTTATTCTAAGGAGGTTTGCTTTATAAAAAGACTTGTGCATACAAACTCGCTACATGTCGTTCTCGCACTTCTTATGAAAGACGTTCTTTCATGGAAGCCGCTCACACCGAATGGAACAAACTGCCTTTGCATGTTAAACTTGCGTCTTCAATAATTGTCTTCAAATCCAAACTTGAGACTTTTCTTTTTACACAATGACCGTAGATCTATATTTTTGTATTCTGTATATACCATAATCATTTTTACTCTTTTACACCTATTTCTACATAAATGTTTTTTAAATCTAATTTCCATTTTAAATTTGCATTCCATTTTAAATATGCATTTTAATTTTAATGTTCGATACTTTGTAACTTATGAATTTTAAGTTTTTTTGTTTATTCTCTTCCATTTTTATTGTATTGTACAGCGCTTTGAGATTCTTCTGAGTTAAAGGCGCTTTATAAGCACCAGCTATTATTATTATTATTATTATTATTATTACAGATGTTTTGCACATTTGCGTTTTCAAATAAGTGCACTTTATGAGAGGACTTTGAGACTATTAAAATGATCAATTTATTGAAAGATTTCATCTCATATCAATACAATCATTTAAAATGAGTCGTACTCTAGGTTTATGGTTCTGTTATGCCATTAACTGATTGGAAATATACAACTTATTGCAAGCACAATTGAAGCTGGGAGACTTGCCATGCAGCATGAACGTACAGTGTGATTACAAATATTGCAACGATGATTACCGGTTTAAAAATTCGGATGTAGGTTTACGCTGTTGAATGACCCTTGTAGAACATTTATGAAATGTAATCTATTGAATATGGTTTGTTTCATTCCGTCTTACGTTTTAGCAATGGTTTATAATGTGACGAACTGAAGAACAATACACATATAATCAAACTCGATGTGCGAAATTACCTTTTTTCAATGACAAGCAAATTCACTATATTTGGAAGTATTCCCTTATTATTCACATTTATGTAGAAAATTTAATATTACATTTATATTCAATTTGACTGACACGTTACTTAGAGCGATGGTTATTTTTCTGCAATAAGGAGTAACTTTTGACATCTTTTTCTCAGACATGCACAAACGCGCAAGCATTCAAGTGCTGCTTGGGGAGATCTCTTGTTCTGTGGGGACACTTTTGAGGAGATATCATTGGTATATTTGGGTAAAAATGTGGATAATTTGCAGAGTTTGGGAAAGATTTCGTGTATGTGCAAGTTCGCATTTTCTTTCCAAGACGGAATGAGCTATTTAGGTGACATCCTTGGATTAAATGTAAATGGACAGATGAGCATATATACGGTAGTGATTCACATTGACTGAAAAGTGTATATACCACAAGCATTCATCGAAAGTAGCTTTCCATTGATAGAACTCCTTTACGGAGTATATGAACTCCTTCACACGAAACCCAGATGCACCGATTGAAGGTTTAGCCTCTATAATCAGATTTATTAGTTTCATGTTCATAAATCTTAGGTTGAAAATAGATATATAAATGAGCTTGACAAAACATATTTGAAACGTTTGATTTATTTAGCACACTTATGAAATCCTCACGTGGTTGAAAAGCGCTGTTGGGGTACACAACCACATAACCTGATAATTGAAACCTATAGTAGTGTCATTAGCAGCTGAAATACGAAATCAAGATTGTAATAACTGATGTACACCGGGCGCCCCTATTATTAGTAGTATTGTTATTTAAAAGGTGGACAAGGAACGGGATAAATACAGAAATTCTGCCGTTGGTTAGCCATTCTACATGCTAGGCAACACTTCAATTGTTTTGTTGCGGGAGCTCACATTCTACATAAGATGCCAACATAATTTTTTCTTTAAAGCTCGACATCCGACCTTCAAGTTTTAGCTCTAGGCTCTTTCAAGAGTTCAACCAAGATTAATTGCAAGGATTGCAAGATTAATACAACAAAAATATTATTTCAAAATTAATATAAAGAATTAATTTCCGTTTGATACATCTTTGTTACATATTTCATCCTTATATTTTATTGATGCATTTTATTCTCGGCGGTTGTTATAAAGAGTATAATTCTTGTATCAATTAGAATTCAGTACAATTTCCTTAGCTAGTGCATTCGAACGAGGTCTACATGCAGCTCAAGCTCTCGTGTCTATTACAATCTAAATAAGACGACTTCTACAGCATCTCAAGGTAACTATAGTATTCCTTTTCATACATGCCTTCTGAAATTCACCGGCGAACTAATACCAGCCACGTGCTAACTCAACTGCTCAAATGGTTATTTGTGTTTTTATGAAAATGGGAATTACGGATAGGGTTTTACACACATTTTACTATGATTTCATGATTGAGGTGATGACCCATTTAGTTTTAGCTTCTGAAGAATATTGGCCGTAGGAATGCATGGACTCGCCCATGCAATGATAAAAAAAAGTTGTTTTATCAAAGGATCCGAAGGTACTCACGTCCATTTTTTATTTTTTCATTTATCTATTTCATGATATTTTGTTATCATAAACAAATCAAAATAAATTGCCATCTTAATTCAAATGCAATTCTTTTATAGCTTTTTAAATATGGGTCCCATATAACTTTGCCTTAGTGTGCTTAAAAACAAGAATCATCACCAACGTCACTGGACAGAACATTCCTCTACAGCTTCTGATTTTTTTTTTTTTAAATTCATCGTATATCTTTAAATGTTATGTTCTTACACGTTTAGTTTATTTATCACACCGGAGCTGTATATTTTGTTGCTTGTTTAATTGTTAAGGTTTTTACTTTAAGCTATAAGCCACATTCACAACAACTAATGATTTTTTAAAGTTTATTCCGCCTAAGATGAATAATGATGAAGTCAATAACTCAACATTCTATGCGATCCTGTATCATCCTTACTTTTATCAACAGCATCATACCACGTTTGATTTAAATCTGACATGGGTTTGTGGAAACATGAATATGAAAAACATTCTCATTAATATTTATGACATCAGCACAAAAAAAAAAAAACTATAGGGATTAGCTACAGACCACAACACATCCATATACCAAGTATGACATAACTCCACCACACAGTTTGTAAAATATCGTGTTTACAAGCTTGTTGACAGAGTTTTACATTTAGCCCCGCCTATTAATCAATATTCATGTCATCAGCACCAAAATCAATCGGGCATCTACAAAGAACAGCACTTCCTTATACCAAGAATGACATAACTCCACCGCACGCTTCTTTATATATTACGTTTACAAGCTTGTTAAAAGAATTTTACATTTAGCCCCTCCTACTAATTAATATTCATGACATCAGTACCAAAATCAGTAGGGATGGTGGTTGGGTTTCTCAGATTATAATTTGTTTTGTTGCACTTGTATGTTATTTCTACATTCAATGGGTGGTCTTTCGTTGAAACTATGTTTTGGGAAAGTCTGTCAAATTCTTTCTTTGCTGCATCGTTTACTTTATTTATAAGTAAATCACGGTCTAAACAAGTATATTGGCACAATATCTCAAGAAATTTTAAATTCCATTTTTATCTTTTACTTTAAAAAAATGGTACCAAACTGGGACTGCATAAATGATATGAGGCAAGATGGAGGCTGTAAATATCTTCATCTTAGTTTCAGGAGGAAAATAAGAAATAATATAGGTTAATGTAGAGACAATATAATACACTTTGGACAACATATTCGAAATATGGTTAGAAAACGATAACTTATCATCGATGCAGACTCCAAGATAAGTTGTACAGGACGTACGTTCGACACAATCACCACAAATAACCGTTCTCTCATTTTTTGTTTTAATCAACCCTTTATGATTTATGTTTATATTTTCAAAAATCATTTCCTTTAATTTTGTTGGGTTAAGAAGCAGATTTTTCTCTCCACACGTTTTTCTCTCCACACGTATCTACAACTCTGTTGACAAAATTTGGATAGTCACCTTGATTTTTGCGATGGGTCTGCTTAGAGATATTGCACGAAATGGTGGTATCATCAGCATATTTCACAAGGGCACAATTTGAGTCTGAACGAATTTTAACAGTATATATAGTAAATAAAAATGCAGAAAGTGGACCTTCCTGTGGAACACCAGTTTTGATTTCTAAGTTAATAGAGTACCCTTTTTGTAGTTTTACTTGTCTAGACCATCCTTGTAAGAAGTCGCTAGCCGGTAAATAAGCCACTTTTCTTCAATGAAATTGGTTAAGTCACTGATTTAACGATTTGAAAAAACTGTGTTAAAGGCACTTGAGAAATTAAAAAACAAGACTTTAGAAACGGTTGTCTCTCTCTTATTTAGCCCTGAAACTATACCATGGATTAGAGTAAGTACGGCATCAGTACAAGAAACGCCTTTTTTGTATGCAAATTGGTTTTAATCACACCTTGTAATTATAGACTGCATTATATATGGTAGCAGTATTTTCTGCATGCAATTAAACCCGATACTTGAAATATCAACAGGTCTGTAATCATTAACAGAGGCAGGATTACCGATTTTAGATACAGGTGAAGTTTTGACATGCTTCCAGACTGATGGAATGGTACTTTGGTCGATACTCTTGTTATATATTACAGTAAAGATATCAGCTAACTCATTTGAACAGTGCTTGAATACCCACCATGGAATATCATCAAACCCTGAAGCAATACCATGTTTTACACGTCCAAACTGCTTCCTGACTTCCTCCTGCACTATCTTAGGAGTCGTATCTATAGCAGTATAGGGCTCATCTACACACAACAGCACATCTATATACTACATATGACATAAATCCATCACA